>OX451740.1:244833464-245300198 GCA_948472305.1 Vicia faba | reverse complement strand
AAAAGAAAAAGATTCAAAATTTGATGTAAAAATAAACTTTGACAAATATTATCACCTTTCGTCTTTGACAAGTTTTAAAAAAATACTTTTAAATCCAGAAATAATCTATACTTTTTACCCTTTCATATTATGGGTATTTGTTTTGGATTTTTAAAAAAAAAATTTATTTAAGTTTTTAGAAATGAACATTGTAAATATATTTCTTAAAATAGTAAAAACTTGTTTCAAACTTAAAAAAAAATTAAAAGAGTAATTTTGTAATCTACTAATTTAAAAAAGATTAATAAAGATTTTAACATAATTAAATTTTACATATTCTTTTAAAAATTTATTCAAAAGAGTTTTAAATTTAAATGATTTTTAAACATTGTGACATTTAAAAGAAGTCCTATCAAAATGATAAAATAATAAATAAAAAAAATATTTTGAGAAGATATTTAAATCAATTTTCTTTACAAAATTAAGACTATGTTTGAATATCATGAAATAAACGGAGTGAAATATAGTGGAATGAAGTGAGATGGAGCGAAACGGAATGAAGATACCAATCCATTATTTGAAAATTTTAGGACGGAACAAAGTAAGTAAGTTGTTCATTCCGCTCAAATAAGAAGGAAAGAAAAATGGTAGTAAGTGATGAAATGATATGAAATTTATATATAATTTGATTTCATTTAATTCCATTCGATTCTATTAATCCAAACAAAATCATTAAGAAAGTGAAAGAATCTTTGGGTCTATTTGTTTTGGTTTTTTGAAAAATAATTTTTACTGTGTTACCTGATTTTGTATAAAAAAGTTTATAAAGAAACTTTTCATATAAGTTTCAAATAAAAATTTGATTTGAATAGTTATTTTTAGAATATTATTTTGGATATTTTATCATTTTATTGAAACTTGTTAGGATATCAAAATTTCAAAAAATGAGTTAATTTAAAATCATTTCAAATAAATTTTTATAAAAATTATTTTTGAAATAGTAATTTTTGAAAAAATTACAATTTTGATTATGTTTTAATTTTTAATAATGTGGGTTTATATGTTATAATATATCAAAATTATTGTTTTAATTTAGAAAAAACAAATATATAAAAACTTGTAATATTTGAATTTTTTTTATAAAATTTAATTTAAAAAATACAAAGAAAAAAAATCTATTTATTTAAAACTTATTATATTATTTTCAATTATTAAAATATACCTAAAATTGTTAAAAAATGAAGGAAGAAAAACACAATCACATATTTATACCAAAAAAAAAAACAATCACATACATGTTAACTGAAAATAGAAAAAGAGACCGTTACAATCTGATTTATTCTTAAGAAAACACAGTCATACTTTATAGAATTGAGAATAGATAGAAAAAAAAAACCTATGATTTGTTTATAGGAAATTACAATCACACGTTATGTAATTGGAAACTGAGAATAGAAAGAAAGAATACACTAAAATTTGTTTGTATTCTTTTATTCACGAGAATTAGATTTGCTTATATTCTTTTATTCATAAGATTGAGGACTGTTCGTTTAACTTTTAAATACGTTTTTTTTATAATTTTTAAAAATAATTTTTATTTAAACTTTTTTAAAAATATTAAAAGTTTTTTAAATTTATATTTTACAAATTAAAATATTAATTTTAACATTTAGTAACATAAATATATATTATTATAGTTAAAATATAATCAAAATCACATAATTTTTTTTAATAAAAAATATACCTCAAAAATGATTTTCATTAAATAAATAAAAATTTTAATGGTATAATACATAAAGTGATATTTTAAATTTTTTCAAAAATATGCAACAATATAAAATCATTTTAAAAAAACCGACACAAAAAGACTCTAATCCTATGAATGTGCAAACTCTTTGCAATATTTAAATATACCACATATTCAAAGATTTGATTTCAATTTTATTTTATATATATATATATATATATATATATATATATATATATATATATATATATATATATATATATATATATATATATATATATATATATATATATATATATATATATATATATATATATATATATATATATATATATATATATATATATATATATATATATATATATATATATATATATATATATATATATATATATATATATATATATAATATATATTATATATATATATATATATATATATATATATATATATATCAAAATCAAAGCAGGTAATAAAATTGTAGAGCAATATATAAGGAATCATATGATATCTTACCCAAAATTATTTATTACACTTTAAAAACAAAATCAAATTATAGTTGATTCCATTATTTTCAATTGATGAAATATATATATAAAGGGCGAAAGAGTGAATAAAGAGAACCACGAAACCAAAGAATAATACAATATGTCTCGTTTATCAATCTTAGCTATTGTCTTTCTCTTGTGCATTGCATCCTCTAATGCAGCTGTTGATATACAAGCCATTTGCCAGAAAGCCAAAAACCCTACATTTTGTACAAATCTTCTCACCCCGAAAGCCGAAGGAGACCTCACCAGCCTAGCGCAATACACCCTCGACGTAACACGTACCGATGTGTCCAACACTGTTAGTCTACTCAAAACCTTAATTGGTAAAAGTGGTGTTGATCCGAAGCTACAAACTCATTACAAGGAATGTTTGGATCATTTTGATGAGGAACAAGCTCTTGGTGATGTTTTGGAAGCTATACAACTTTTGAAAAGTCTTGATTACAATGGTGTGAGTGTACATCTTAGTGCTGTTATGACTGATGTTGATGAATGTCTTAGCGATGAATCACCTCCAGATAACTCTGATCTTCCCAAGAGTGCTGAAACTGTCTACCAAGTTTCTCAGATTAGTCTTATCATTTCGAATTTGTTGGCACAGAAATAGAGTACTAGGGTTAGGTTGTGTTTTTTAAATTATGTTACAATAAATTAGTCAAATTTGAAATCATTAATATTGAAATATTGCAAAATTTACTACAATCATTTATATTTTATTTTAAAACAATCATTTATATTTAATATATTAGTAGTGCTTTTATGTTTTTTTTAAGGAAACTTAAATAAGTTATCACAGTTTTGTACTCAATAATGAA
Source organism: Vicia faba (assembly GCA_948472305.1). NCBI lineage: Eukaryota > Viridiplantae > Streptophyta > Magnoliopsida > Fabales > Fabaceae > Vicia > Vicia faba. The sequence goes on along the minus strand of OX451740.1, from coordinate 245,297,106 downwards.
TCAAAAAATATTGTCTTAATTATTTATTCACATTTAAAATTAGATTTGAACATGAGATTTTGAAAAGACCATTACATTGATTTAAGGCATTTGATAAGAAGGTCTAATCTGATATTGTGTTCAAAAATATTTTCTATATTGGTAAACTCTAATACAATCAAGAAATACTAAAGTAGAAGATCACAAATAACATAAGATAATAATTATTGATAAAATTAATTATTCTCGTTACACTAATGTATAACCTTTGATATTATTTTAATCTAATGGTTAAAAATAACTAGTTAGTGACTCATGATTCTTACTTAAAATATTTTTTCCTATTTCTAGTAATAAATAATTTTTATTTTATCAACTCCTAATTTTCTCTTCTCATAAAATTAAATAGATCTCTACCACTTTTTCTAACAATTTAATAACTCTTCAATTTTATTTAAAAAAATGTGATTCTAAATATTTTATAAAAAAAATAACTTTTTTTTAGAATGGAAATACTTTATTTCTAAATCAAAAATATACAAAGCTTCAAAATCATAAGAATCTAACCTACAAAAGATCAAAAAGACTTGCGGCACTAACTAACTAAGGCAACATTAAGTTAGCTATGTAATGCCAAAACAATGGAGTTGTCAAATCAATGCTGATTCCTGAAAATCCAGCTCTAAAGATGATCCACCTTATGCCTAATATTTAGAATCACTTTAAGGATTCACGAGCAAGAGTTTTTAATTGGAACAATCATGATATTATTGTTTTTTACATAGTATCAATGGATCCACTTGATCTAAAGGCGGTCAGATTTCTCACATAAATTCCATAGCATCTTCATTAAAAAGGCTTGACTCCAAAAATACAAAGAAATAATGTTAGGAACCCTTGATTTCTGGGGTTGCAGACTTTGTCCTACGACACAAGAGATTTTCTAGTGGTCTTTTCTCCACCTGACCATAGAAAATATCTTCAAACTGCTTCAGCTACTCTAATTGGTTTCTTAGAGAGGGGAATACATTGCATCCAGAAGTTTCTTATAGCAAATAACACGCTTTTTATCAGTTGGACTCTTCCAACAAAACTAAGGAGTCTATTGTTCCAATGTCCAATTTTAGCTACCAGTTTATCAACAAGGATTAAATATTGAGCCACAAAAAGTTTCTTTCTAGTTAAAGGGATACCAAGATACCCAAAAGGGATGGGGCCCTCTATGAATTTTGTAAGTCTTGAGATAACCTCCTTAGTTTGCTCATTAATATTTTCATAGTAGATCTTTCACTTCAAGGGGTTAACCGATAGACTAGTGGAACTAGAGAAAATCTTGAAAGCCTACATAAGAAGATCAATAGATGTGGTATCTCCTCATGCAAAAACAAAGAGATCATTAACAAAACTCAAGTTAATAATATCCAACTTTTCACATTTGGAGTGGAAGTTAAATTCGGGATTACTTCTAAGCTTTTGAAGCACTCTATAAAGGTATTCCATAACAATGACAAAGAGAAAATGAGATATGGAATCTCCTTGCCTAAGTCCTCTCTTTGCTTTCAAGATGTTCGTAAGTTCACCATTAATCCTGAATCTATATGACACTTTGGTAATGGTAAGCATAATCCAACTGATAAATTTTTGAGGAAAACTCAACTAACTCAAAATGGTTTCAAGAGCACTCCACCCTGTAATACCCTAAATTTCTGGCGTAATTATATAATTGAAATTCAAAGGAATTAAAATGTTTCAACATTTAAGATATTACCTTCAGACATACACATGCTCGCCAAATAAAATACGTAACACATTTATAAAACATAAAACCACACATATTTCATATCTGAATATTCTTTCATTTATTCGTAGTGGAAAAACATCAATAACAGTTAAAAATATTCAACACGAGTTAAAATCTCCAAATAATCTAAATAACATCAATAATAATTAAAACTCAATGAAACAGAGTACTACAATAATTTTTTCCAAAACATAAATAAAACAAAAGCCAAAAACCCTCAGTGTTACGTATCAGAGCTGACACTGACTCAATCTACGCAAAATGAGGCAAAATCCCTTAGCTAGTAGCAACTCTAATCTTCGGTACCTGAGCGATATTGTATAAAACATCATTCCAACATAAGGGTGAGATATCATAACAATATAAAAGGATATATAATAATGAGTAACCAATGATTTAATACACATAGTTACACATTTCATATCTCACACCGACATATCAACGACATTCGTCATAATAAACATATTAATCATATGCACACATATTATCTTCATATCACAACATCGACAATTCAACAATGCAATGTAATGCAACTAATACTATGCATGTGGTACCATCAGGGCGTAAGCCCTCTCCATAAAGTCAAATCCGGACTATCAACATATGGCCAAATCCGGGCCAACAACATAAGCTAAATTCGGGCTATCAACGATGCATGTATGCAACACTGACATGCAACAACGAGATTATGTAATTATAATGAAATATCTTTCAAAATAAAGCCAATCTGGGCCAGGGACATCATAATTATCATGCAATATAACGTGCAATTCATTTATGCAACATTCGCAAAATTATTAGGTTCAATCATCACAAATACTCCACAATTTTTCCAACACTGACACACAAGGCTCAAGAAATCAATTACAAAAATAATCTTTTTTTGTTATCAAAATTAAAGTTATTGGAAAGATAATATTTTTAGCTTTGCAACAGTCTAAATGGCACGTTAAACGGACCTATTTTTTGACATCAAACCATAAATTTAATCTTCTCAAAATGAACTTAAGCAATACTTAACATCCTCATTCCTTCCCAAACACAAATCTTCATCAATTTCATAGAAATTCAATCATAAATCACCACAAAACATCAATATTATCACATACATACAAATCCCAAATTGAACATCACAAAAATCATACAACTATGAGTCCTATAACCACCACAATCCATCAATACATATTATCTTATAGAGTTAAAATCCCACCCTTACCTTGGTTGGCGATTCTTAGTTCTCTACCAAAAAATTCCTTGCCCTAACTTGTACGCTCTTCTCCTTTCCTCGTTCTCTCTTTTCTCTAGTTTCTACAATCGATTGAAACAATTGTTTCTCCACTACCTTGTTCTTTCCCAATATAACCTCTGGACCCCTAAATTAGAATCCCCACAATACCCCTCCTCTAATTTAAATAATTATTAAAAGTTTAATTATTTAACTACCAACTATAGTCCAATTACTATATTAATAATAATAACAATAATAATTCTAATAATACTATATTATATATCTACCTCCATCATTATATTTTTATGATATCCATCTCTCTCTAAGACATTCAAATTCCACAAAATCACATCACATCACATAAACACACTGCATCACATAATTAATTTATTAAAAATAAATACGATAAAATCGGGGAGTTACACACCCCATTATGTCGATGCTTTTTGAAGACTCATTTGAAGCATACATATGGGGGACACCTTTTCTATTATAATCTTTGATTAACTCATATGCAAGTCGGTTGTTATCATAAATATGTTGCCCTGACACGAACTTTGTTTGGCTTTGGTGAATAATTTTAACAAGAACTATTCCCAATTTGTTGGTCATGATTTTAGATATGATCTTTTATAGATAGTGCAACAAAATATAGGTCCATAATATTTGACCATAACAACATTTGGAGTCTTAGGGATTAAGGTAACTATAATGCTGTTTATAGCCTTATACATTTCCCTTTCTCAAAAAACTCTTTTACAACATTATTGACCTCATCTTTAATAATCTCCCAAATTTCTTTGTAAAACTTGGCACCATAACCATCAATTTCTGAAGGTGTCAATTCTTTAATACCCTTGAGGGATTCTAGAATTTCCTCAACAGTTATAGGAGCAACAAGAAAATCACTTTGCTTAGTACTGAGTTGATTGCTCTGTCTCATTGCATAAATATCAATCCCATTAAGGCTTCTGGTTGCTGAGCCTACAAGATTCCCATAGTACTTTAAAACCTCAGTTTCAATATCTTGTTGGTTGGTCAAACGAGTGCCATCATCACTAAGGATAGTATGCATCTACTGTTTGTTTCATCTTGCTCCTCAGAGTAGTACGAAAGAAGGCGTTATTACCATCTCCCATCCTAAGCCTGTCCACTTCAGCTCTTTGGTTTAAAACACGTTCCTCCATATTATTCAGTTTGAGAACCTCCACAGTGCAACTTTTAACTCCATCAATCATATGATGGTTCATTCTATCTTGCAGAAGGAGTTGCTAAGCTATCTTTAAATCCTCTCTAGCCTTCTCAAATAGATGATTTAATCCCTTAAAAGGTCTCCTTTTATACTTTATGACATGTTGTAATATTTGTAATTTCTTCCAAAGAATGAACATGGTAGTGAAAGCTAAGGGAACTGTCTAGCTATCTTTCACATCTTTGTAGAAACCTTCAACCCCAATTACAACATTGGGAAACTTAAAATAAGTTCTCTTAGGAGTAATCTGTTCATGTGTCTTCTAGCACATAAGAGCGTGATTTGAGACTCATGCACCCATGATATGCAAAGTTGTGTCAATATTCTTTTGAAGTCACTCCATGTTACAATTTTGATTAAGTTTTGATTTTCAATAATGTGTGTTTATATGTTATAATATATCAAAATTATTGTTTTAATTTAGAAAAAACAAATATATAAAAACTTGTAATATTTGGAATTTTTTTTATAAAATTTAATTTAAAAAATACAAAGAAAAAATCTATTTATTTAAAACTTATTATATTATTTTCAATTATTAAAATATACCTAAAATTGTTAAAAAGTGAAGGAAGAAAAACACAATCACATATTTGTACCAAAAAAAAAATCACAATCACATACATGCTAACTGAAAATAGAAAAAGAAACCGTTACAATCTGATTTATTCTTAAGAAAACACAGTCATACTTTATAGAACTGAGAATAGATAGAAAAAAAACCCTATGATTTGTTTATAGGAAATCACAATCACACGTTATGTAATTGAAAACTGAGAATAGAAAGAAAGAATACACTAAAATTTGTCTGTATTCTTTTATTCACGAGAATTAGATTTGCTTATATTCTTTTATTCATAAGATTGAGGACTGTTCGTTTAACTTTTAAATACGTTTTTTTAATTTTTAAAAATATTTTTTATTTAAACTTTTTAAAAATATTAAAAGTTTTTAAAATTTATATTTTACAAATTAAAATATTAATTTTAACATTTAGTAACATAAATATATATATTATTATAGTTAAAATATAATCAAAATCACATAATTTTTTTTTTATAAAAAATATACCTCAAAAATGATTTTCATTAAATAAATAAAAAATTAAATAATATAATACATAAAATGATATTTTAAATTTTTTTCAAAAATATGCAACAATATAAAATCATTTAAAAAAACCAACACAAAAAGACTCTAATCCTATGAATGTGCAAACTCTTTGCAAGATTTAAATATACCACATATTCAAAGATTTGATTTCAATTTTATTAAATATATATCAAAATCAAAGCAGGTAATAAAATTGTAGAGCAATATATAAGGAATCATATGATATCTTACCCAAAATTATTTATTATACTTTAAAAACAAAATCAAATTATATGATGAAATATATATATATATATATATATATATATATATATATATATATATATATATATATATATATATATATATATATATATATATATATATATATATATATATATATATATATATATAAAGGGCGATAGAGTGAACAAAGAGAACCACGAAACCAAAGAATAATACAATATGTCTCGTTTATCAATCTTAGCTATTGTCTTTCTCTTCTGCATTGCATCCTCTAATGCAGCTGTTGATATACAAGCCATTTGTCAGAAAGCCAAAAACCCTACATTTTGTACAAATCTTCTCACCCCGAAAGCCGGAGGAGACCTCAGCAGTCTAGCGCAATACACCCTCGATGTAACACGTACTGATGTGTCCAACACCGTTAGTCTACTCAAAACCCTAATTGGTAAAAGTGGTGTTGATCCGAAGCTACAAACTCATTACAAGGAATGTTTGGATCATTTTGATGAGGAACAAGCTCTTGGTGATGTTTTGGAAGCTATACAACTTTTGAAAAGTCTTGATTACAATGGTGTGAGTGTACATCTTAGTGCTGTTATGACTGATGTTGATGAATGTCTTAGCGATGAATCACCTCCAGATAACTCTGATCTTCCCAAGAGTGCTGAAACTGTCTACCAAGTTTCTCAGATTAGTCTTATCATTTCGAATTTGTTGGCACAGAAATAGAGTACTAGGGTTAGGTTGTGTTTTTTAAATTATGTTACAATAAATTAGTCAAATTTGAAATCATTAATATTGAAATATTGCAAAATTTACTATAATCATTTATATTTTATTTTAAAACAATCATTTATATTTAATATATTAGTAGTGCTTTTATGTTTTTTTAGGGAAACTTAAATAAGTTATCATAGTTTTGTACTTAATAATGAATCAAAAAATATTGAAAAGTTGAGTGTGGTTATTCAATTAGATGGTGAAGTTTAATAAATTTACATTTGTTATAGTTTTTAATTAACGTGGTTAATTATTTATTCACATTTAAAATTGGATTTGAACATGAGATTTTGAATAGACCACATTATATATCAGATATATGTTACATTGATTTAAGGCATTTGACAAGGAGGTCCAATCTCGAGAATAATATTGTGTTCAATAATATTTTCTACACCAGGTAAACTCTAATATAATTAAGAAATATTAAAATAGAAGATCACAAATAATATAAGATAACAATTATTGACAAAACTAACTATTCTCGTTACACTAATGTATAACCTTTGATATTATTTTAATCTAATGGTTAAAAATGATTAGTTAGTGACTCATGATTCTTACTTAAAATATTTTTTCCTATTTCTAGTAATAAATAAATTTTATTTTATCAAATCCTAATTTCTTCTTCTCATAAAATTAAATAGATCTCTACCACTTTTTCTAACAATTTAATAACTCTTCAATTTTATAAAAAAATGTGATTCTAAATATTTTATAAACAAATAACTTTTTTTTAGAAAGGAAATACTTTATTTCTAAATCAGAAACCATACAAAGTATAGAGATCATAAGGATCCAACCTACAAAAGATCAAAAAGACTTGCGGTGAAAATTCAGCCCTTATAGATAATTTCTGCTTTTGAGAATTTCAACTTTGATTTGGCCATTGGAGCATGATGTTCCAATTCTAAAGATGATCCACCTTATGCCTAATATTTAGAATCACTTTAAGGCTCCACGAGCAAAAGTTTTTAATTGGAACAATCATGATATTATTGTTTTTTACATAATATCAATGGATCCACTTGATCTAAAGGTTGCCAGATTTCTCACATAAATTCCACAACATCTTCATTAAAAAGGTTTGACTCCAGAAATACAAAGAAATGATGTTAGGACCCCTTTGATTTCTGGGGTTGTATACTTTGTCCCACGACACAGGAGATTTTCTAGTGATCTTTTCTCCACCTGATCAAAGAAAAGATCTTCAAACTGCCTCAACTGCTCTAATCGCTTTCTTAGAGAGGGGAATACATTGCATCCAAAAGTTTCTTATAGCAAACAACACGTTTTTTTATCAATTAACTCTTCCATCAAAACTAAGGAGTATATTGTTCCAATGTCTAATTCTAGCTACCAGTTTATCAACAAGGATCAAATAGTGAGCCATAACAAGTTTCTTTCTAGTTAAAGGGATATCAAGGTACCTGAAAGGGATGGGGCCCTATATGAAGTTTGTAAGTCTTGAGATAGCCTCCTTAGTTTGCTCATCAATATTTCTATAGTAGATCTTTCACTTCAAGGCGTTAACCGATAGGCTAGTGGAGTTGGAGAAAAATCATGAAAGCCTACATAAGAAGATCAATAGATGTGGTTTCTCCTCATGCAAAAAGAAAGAGATCATTAACAAAAATCAAGTTAATAATACCCAACTTTTCACATTTGAAGTGGAAGTTAAATTTGGGATTACTAGAAACCGGTTTCCACACTGCCAGTAGCCAAATTTTGAAATTTTCGCACAGGAAATCATTTTCCTCAATACTGAAAACCGGTTTCCTCACAGTGACAGTGAAAAATTCAACTATTTTTTTAGTTACGGGAATCAATAGTTTTAACCTAAAAAACCGATTTTTGACATCAAACTAGAAATTTAATCTTCTCAAAATGAACCTAAGCAATACCTAACATCCCTATTCTTTCCCAAACACAAATCTTCATCAATTTCATAGAAATTCAATCACAAATCACCACAAAACATTAACATTATCACATACATACAAAACCCCAAATCTAACATCACAAAAATCATACAACTTTGAGTCATATAACCACCATAATCCATCAATACATATTCTCTTATAGAGTTAGAACCCCACCCTTACTTTGGTTGACGATTGTTAGTTCTCTACTGAAAAATTCCTTGCCCTAGCTTGTACGCTCTTCTCCTTTCCTCCTTCTCTCTTTTCTTTAGTTTCTACAATCGATTGAAACAATTGTTTCTCCACTCCCTTGTTCTTTCCCAACTATAATACTTGAACCCCTAAATAAGAATCCCACAATTACCGTCCTCTAATTTAAATGATGATTAAAAGTCTAATTATTTAATCACCAACTATAATCCAATTATTATATTAATAATAATAATTCTAATAATACTATATTATATATCTACCTCCATACTTATATTTTTATGATATCCATCTCTCTCTAAGACATTCAAATGCCACAAAACCACATCACAACACATAAACACACCGTATCACATAATTAATTTATTAAAAATAAATACGATAAAATCAGAGCATTACTATACCTTTTTATTAGCTCATATGCAAGCCGGTTGTTATCATGAATATGTTGCCCTGACACGAACGTTGTTTGGCTCTGGTAAATAATTTTGACAAGAACTATTCCTAATTTGTTGGTCATGACTTTAGATATGATCTTTTATATGATAGTGCAACAAAATATAGGTCCATAATATTTGACCATAACAACATTTGGAGTCTTAGGGATTAATGTAACTATAATGCTGTTTATAGCCTTATACATTTCCCTTTCTCAAAAAACTCTTTTACAACATTATTGACCTCATCTTTAATAATATCCCAAGTTGCTTTGTAAAACTTGGCACCATAACCATCAATTTCTGAAGCTGTCAATTCTTTAATACCCTTGAGGGATTCTAGAATTTCCTCAACAGTTATAGGAGAAACAAGAGAATCACTTTGCTTAGTACTGAGTTGATTGCCCTGCCTCATTGCATCAATATCAATCCCATTAAGGCTTCTGGTTGCTGAGCCTACAAGATTCCCATAGTACTTTAAAACCTCAGTTTCAATATCTTGTTGGTTGGTCAAACGAGTGCCACCATCACTAAGGATAGTATGCATCTACTGTTTATTTCACCTTGCTCCTCAGAGTAGCACGAAAGAAGGCATTATTACTATCTCCCATCCTAATCCAGTCCACTTTATCTCTTTGGTTTAAAATACGTTCCTCCATGTTATTCAGCTTGAGAACCTCCACAGTGCAACTTTTAACTCCATCAATCAGATGATGATTCATTCTATCTTGCAGAAAGAGGTGTTGAGCTATCTTTAAATCCTCTCTAGCCTTCTCAAACATCTGATTTAATCCCTTAAAAGGTCTCCTTTTATACTTTATGGCATGTTGTAATATTTGTAATTTCTTCCAAAGAATGAATATGGTAGTGAAAGCTAAGGGAACTGTCTAGCTATCTTTCACATCTTTGTAGAAACCTTCAACGCCAATTACAACGTTGGGAAAATTAAAATAAGTTCTCTTAGGAGTAATCTGTTAATGTGTCTTCTAGCACATAAGAGCATGATTTGAGACTCCTGCACCCATGATATGCAAAGTTGTGTCAATATTCTTTTGAAGCCACTCCATGTTACCAATAACCCTATCTATGCAGGAGTAAATGGTCATATTCACCTGCTTATTTGACCATGTGAAATGGTCATCCTAGCTATCCTTTTCATGGAGGTCCATTTTTTCTATCATTTACACAAAATCAACATATTCTGATTCCATCACGAAATTACCTCCAAGTCTATCTTGATCTCTGAGAATGTTATTAAAATCACCTGTAAGAATCCAAAGACCAATTATTTGAGGTTGTAATAACTCTATATAAGTTAAGTGTAGAGACGCCAGCTCCTGCCTCAATAATATGGACCCTGATATTGTTATATTGGTTGAAACAAGAGTTAAGAAAAATAAGACTTGAACTGTTAGAGGTAAGCTAGGCCAAAGATGGTCTTACATAGATAACTATACAAAGCATGATAATGGCAAGATACGGGTTCTTTGGAATGAATAAAAAATTAAGGTATCATTCTGTTCACAATACGTACATTGAGGAGTCCATTCCCTTACTAGAGAGTTTAAGTTTTGGTGTACTGTTGTGTATGCGTATAACACGTATAACACTCTTGAACAAGATTCTTAATAAAGAAAATTACTTCTTCTTATTTTAAAACAAATCTCACCTTTTTTATTTTCTATAAATAAAATAAAATCGAATTATTTAAATCTAATTAAGAAATTGTTTCAATTTTAAATAGAATATAAAATAATGCTCAAAATGTGTATAAAAAATTAATAATGAATAATTAGCACAAAAAAGTGAGGTTAAGAATAAATAAAAAATAAAAAACAATATATATAAAAGTAAATTTGTTTAAAAATATTTAAAAATAATAGAAAACCTATCATTACTCTTTATTGATTTAAATTTTTTTATATAGTTTTTATATGATTTGGAATGATATTTAAAAATATAACAACTTTATGGTGTATTTAAGACAAGTATAATATAATTTTATTTAAATAAAAATAGTAAATTTTGTTTAAAGATGAGACAATTTATTTTTTATCTAAAAATAATTTTTTTATTAATAAATATTAAAAAATCATATATTTTTAAGAATTTTTATTTTATTTTATAAAAGTCAATATTATAATCAAAAGAAGATTGATACACAAAAAAGTGGGGGGACTAGGCCAAGACTCACTCAAAAGTATCTAAATTTAAAAAGAGACAAATCAAGTCTATTTTTTACATAATCACTTCTAATTCTAATTGGAAGAGAATAAAAAAGAATGAAGGAAGTAGATGTACGACCTAAATTAACAAAAAAATCCGCACAACTATTGTCTTCCTTACAAATGTGAGAAATAATAAAATTCATATCTAAAACTATTCTAATACAATTTAACCATCTATTTCTAATTTTCCAAAGAACCTGATCAAGCTTGGACGCGTGAAAAGCATTAACAATCGTTGTGGAATTCGATTCCACCCACAGGTGGTTCCAACATCTCTCTTTTGCCAATTCAATCCCACGCATAACACCCCAAATCTCAGCAAAAAGAGATGAATTCTCAAAAAGCGATTCAACAAAAGCTAACAGAAAATTACTTGTATTTGACCGAAAAATACCACAACAACCCGAGGACTTCGAGCTAGAGACAAAAGAGCCGTCCACATTACACTTCACCCAACCGGGAAGAGGTGGTCCCAAAAGATCTCCTTTATAAGAGGAGCCTTAGAAGACTTGATTGTAATTTGAAATGGCTTTAGCACCTCAAAATCAAACAAGTTGTGCCTGTAGCAGAAACTGAACTTAATACAATTAAGCTTCACCCTACGCACAAATGTTAGCTTTAATATTGGAAAAATTAGGGATTATGTTGAAGTAGTGAATCACATTCTGAACTTCCCAAATGGAATAAACAATATGAATACATGCAACTTTGATTATAAACGCTCCATGAGGAGAAGAGGCTTTCGAAAAAGCATTCCAAATATTAAGAGAGTTAACATTATTGTGTAGGTTCAGGAGACTAGCAAGCCAATACCAAAGCGATAAAGCAAAGGTGCAAGAGAAGAAAAGATGATCTGTGGATTCTACATAATTTTTGCAAAAAGAACACTTAGAAACCACACTATAATCCCCATCTAAGAAATATTATAAGAAAAGGTGAATATAATATAATGTTTTTATTATAAAAATTGTGATTTGATTTAAATTAAGAGTAAACTTTATTTATGAAAAATAAAATTTATTGCTAAGAAATATTAAAAATCACTTATTTTTAAGAAATACAACAACAACAACTACGCCTTATCCCACTAGGTGGGGTCGTCTATATAGATCAACTTTTGCCATAATGTACTATCAAGGACCATACTTTTATCCAAATTATTAATTTCAAGATCCTTTTTCATAACTTCTCTTATAGTCTTTTTGGGTCTTTCTCTTCCTCGAATTGTTTGTCTTCTCTCCATCTGATATACTCTCCTTACTATAGAGTTTACAAGTCTTCTCTCTACATGTCCAAACCACCTAAGTCTATTTTACATCATCTTCTCTACAATACGCTCTACTCCAACACTCACTCTAATAATTTTATTTCTAATTTTATCCTGTCGAGTCTTACCACACATTCACCACAACATCCTCATCTTTGCTACACCTACTTTATTCTCGTGTTGGTTCTTAACCGTCCAACATTATATCTCATACAAAACCGTAGATCTTACGGCAGTCCGATAAAAAATTTCCTTTAGCTTGAGCGGTACCTTTGCATCACATAAAACACCTGATGCCTTTCTCCATTTCACCCATCCAGCTTGAATTAAATGATTTACATCCCCTTCTATTTCTCCATCATTCTGTATTACGGACCCAAGATATTTAAACCGTGTGACTTGAATGATAATATGGTCTCCTACTTTCACCTCTAAGTTAGAAACCCTACTTCTTTTGTTGAACTTACGTTCCATATAAAATATACCGACACAAAAATACTCTAATTCTATGAATGTGCAAACTCTTTGCAAGATTAAAATATACCACATATTCAAAGATTTGATTTCAATTTTATTAAATATATATATCAAAATCAAAGCAGGTAATAAAATTGCAAAGCAATATATAAGAAATCATATGATATCTTACCCAAAATTATTTATTACACTTTAAAAACAAAATCAAATTATAGTTGATTCTATTATTTTCAATTGATGAAATATATATAAAGGGCGAAAGAGTGAACAAAGAGAACCACGAAACCAAAGAATAATACAATATGTCTCGTTTATCAATCTTAGCTATTGTCTTTCTCTTCTGCATTGCATCTTCTAATGCAGCTGTTGATATACAAGCCATTTGCCAGAAAGCCAAAAACCCTACATTTTGTAAAAATCTTCTCACTCTGAAAGCCGGAGGGGACCTCAGCAGCCTAGCGCAATACACCCTCGACGTAACACGTACCGATGTGTCCAACACCGTTATCTACTCAAAACCCTAATTGGTAAAAGTGGTGTTGATCCGAAGCTACAAACTCATTACAAGGAATGTTTGGATCATTTTGATGAGGAATAAGCTCTTGGTGATGTTTTGGAAGCTATACAACTTTTGAAAAGTCTTGATTACAATGGTGTGAGCGTACATCTTAGTGCTGTTATGACTGATGTTGATGAATGTATTAGCGATGAATCACCTCCAGATAACTCTGATCTTCCCAAGAGTGCTGAAACTGTCTACCAAGTTTCTCAGATTAGTCTTATCATTTCGAATTTGTTGGTACAGAAATAGAGTACTAGGGTTAGGTTGTGTTTTTTAAATAATGTTGCAATAAATTAGTCAAATTTGAAATCATTAATATTGAAATATTGCAAAATTTACTACAATCATTTATATTTTATTTTAAAACAATCGTTTATATTTAATATATTAATAGTGCTTTTATGTTTTTTTAGGGAAACTTAAATAAGTTATCATAGTTTTGTACTCAATAATGAATAAAAAAATATTGGAAAGTTGAGTGTGGTTATTCAATCAGATGGTGAAGTTTAATAAATTTACATTTGTTATAGTTTTTAATTAACGTGGTTAATTATTTATTCACATTTAAAATTGAATTTGAACATGAGATTTTGAAAATAACACATTATATATCAGATATATGTTGCATTGATTTAAGGTATTTGACAAGAAGGTTCAACCTCAAGAATGATCCCGTGTTCAAGAATATCTTGTCCATACACAAAGATTTATATGAAAAGTAAACCCTAAACTACGAAGGTCCATATATTGTAAAAAAACCTTTCTCCGAAAGAGCTTTAATTCTTATAACTATAGATGGCAAATGTTTTCTACACCGGATAAACTCTAACACAATCAAGAAATACTAAAGTAGAAGATCACAAATAACATATGATAACAGTTATTGACAAAACTAATTAAATATATTGTTATCAATTCCTCTCACTCTAGATTACCCTTTCTCGTTGCACTAATAAATAACCTTTGATATTATTTTAATATAATGGTTAAAAATGACTAGTTAATGACTCATGATTCTTATTTAAAATATTTTTTCCTATTTCTAGTAATAAATAATTTTTATTTTATCAAATCCTAATTTCTTCTTCTCATAAAATTAAATAGATCTCTACCACTTTTTCTAACAATTTAATAACTCTTCAATTTTATAAAAAAAATGTGATTCTAAATATTTTATAAATAAATAACTTTTTTTAGAAAGGAAATACTTTATTTCTAAATCAAAAACCATACAAAGCATAGAGATCATAAGGATCCAACCTACAAAAGATCAAAAAGACTTGCGGTGAAAATCCAGCTCTTATAGACAATTTCTGTAAAGGCGCTTTTGAGAATTTCAACTTTGATTTGGCCATTGGAGCATGATGTTCCAATTCTAAAGATGATCCACCTTATGCCTAATATTTAGAATCACTTTAAGGATCCATGAGCAAAAGTTTTTAATTGGAACAATCATGATATTATTGTTTTTCACATAATATCAATGAATCCACTTGATCCAAAGGCTGTCAAATTTCTCACATAAATTCCATAGCATCTTCATTAAAAAGGTTTGACTCCAAAAATACAAAGAAATGATGTTAGGACCCCCTTGATTTTTGGGGTTGCAGACTTTGTCCTACGACACAGGAGATTTTCTAGTGATCTTTTCTCCACCTGACCAGAGAAAAGATCTTCAAACTGCCTCAGCTGCTCTAATCGCTTTCTTAGGGAGGGGAATACATTGCATCCAGAAATTTCTTATTGCAAACAACATGCTTTTTACCAATTGACTCTTCCAGCAAAACTAAGGAGTCTATTGTTCCAATGTCTAATTCTAGCTACCAGTTTATCAACAAGGATCAAATAGTGAGCCACAACAAGTTTCTTTCTAGTTAAAGGGATATCACGATACTTGAAAGGGATGGGGCCCTCTATGAAGTTTGTAAGTCTTGAGATAGCCTCCTTAGTTTGCTCATCAATATTTCCATAATAGATCTTTCACTTCAAGGGGTTAACCGATAGACTAGTGGAGCTGGAGAAAATCTTGAAAGCCTACATAAGAAGATCAATAGATGTGGTATCTCCTCAAGCAAAAAGAAAGAGATCATTAACAAAACTCAAGTTAATAAGACCCAACTTTTCACATTTGAAGTGGAAGTTAAATTTGGGATTACTAGAAACCGGTTTCCACACTGCCAATAGCCAAATTTTGAAATTTTCGCACAGGAAATCATTTTCCTCAATACTGGAAACCGATTTCCTCACAGTGACTGTGAAAAATTCTGCTATTTTTTCAGTTACGGGAATCAATAGTTTTAACCTAAAAAACCCAATTTGACATCAAACCAGACATTTAATATTCTCAAAATGAACCTAAGCAATACCTAACATCCCCGTTCTTTCCCAAACACAAATCTTCATCAATTTCATAGAAATTCAATCACAAATCACCACAAAACATTAACATTATCACATACCTATAAAACCCCAAATTGAACATCACAAAAATCATACAACTATGAGTCATATAACCACCATAATCCATCAATACATATTCTCTTATAGAGTTAGAACCCCACCCTTACTTTAGTTGACGATTCTTAGTTCTCTACCGAAAAATTCCTTGCCCTAACTTGTACGCTCTTCTCCTTTCCTCGTTCTCTATTTTCTTTAGTTTCTACAATCGATTGAAACAATTTTTTCTCCACTCCCTGGTTCTTTCCCAACTATAATCCTTGAACCCCTAAATAAGAATCCCCATAATTCCCGTCCTCTAATTTAAATTATTATTAAAAGTATAATTATTTAATCACCAACTATAGTCTAATTATTATATTAATAGTAATAATTCTAATAATACTATATTATATATCTACCTCCATACTTATATTTTTATGATATCCATCTCTCTCTAAGACATTCAAATGCCACAAAACCATATCACAACACATAAATACACCGTATCATATAATTAATTTATTAAAAATAAATAAGATAAAATCGGAGCATTACTATACCTTTTTGTTAGCTCATATGCAAGCCGGTTGTTATCATGAATATGTTGCCCTGACACAAACATTGTTTGGCTCTGGTAAATAATTTTGACAAGAACTATTCCTAATCTGTTGGTCATGATTTTAGATAAGATCTTTTATATGATAGTGCAACAAAATATAGGTCCATAATATTTGACCATAACAACATTTGGAGTCTTAGGGATTAAGGTAACCATAATGTTGTTTATAGCCTTATACATTTCCCTTTCTCAAAAAACTCTTTTACAACATTATTGACCTCATCTTTAATAATATCCCAAGTTGCTTTGTAAAACTTGGCACCATAACCATCAATTTCTGAAGGTTTCAAGTCTTTAATACCCTTGAGGGATTCTAGAATTTCCTCAACAGTTATAGGAGCAACAAGAAAATCACTTTGCTTAGTACTGAGTTTATTGCCCTGCCTCATTGCATAAATATCAATCCCATTAAGGCTTCTGGTTGATGAGCCTACAAGATTCCCATAGTACTTTAAAACCTCAGTTTCAATATCTTGTTGGTTGGTCAAACAGGTGCCATCATCACTAAGGATAGTATGCATCTACCGTTTGTTTCATCTTGCTCCTCAGAGTAGCACGAAAGAAGGCATTATTACCATCTCCCATTCTAAGCCAGCCCACTTTATCTCTTTGGTTTAAAATACTTTCCTCCATGTTATTCAACTTGAGAACCTCCACAGTGCAACTTTTAACTCCATCAATCAGATGATGATTCATTCTATCTTGCAGAAAGAGGTGCTGAGCTATCTTTAAATCCTCTCTAGCCTTCTCAAACAGCTGATTTAATCCCTTAAAAGGTCTTCTTTTATACTTGATGACATGTTGTAATATTTGTAATTTCTTCCAAAGAATGAACATGGTAGTGAAAGCTAAGGGAACTGTCTAGCTATCTTTCACATCTTTGTAGAAACCTTCTACGCCAATTACAACATTGGGAAACTTAAAATAAGTTCTCTTAGGAGTAATTTGTTCATGAGTCTTCTAGAAGATAAGAGCATGATCTGAGACTCCTGCACCCATGATATGCAAAGTTGTGTCAATATTCTTTTGAAGCCACTCCATGTTACCAATAACCCTATTTATGCAGGAGTAAATGGTCATATTCACCTGCTTATTTGACCACGTGAAATGGTCATCCTAGCTATCCTTTTCATCGAGGTCCATTTTTTCTATCATTTACACAAAATCAACATATTCTGATTCCATCACGAAATTACCCCCAAATCTATCTTGAGCTTTGAGAACGTTATTAAAATCACCTGTAAGAATCCAAGGACCAATTATTTGAGGTTGTAATAGCTCTATATAAGGTAAGTGTAGAGAGGTTAGCTCCTGCCTCAATAATATGGACCTTGATACTGTTATATTGGTTGAAACAAGAGTTACGAAAAATAAGACTTGAACTGTTGAGGTAAGCTAGACCAAAAATGGTCTTACATGGATAGCTATACAAAGCATGATAATGGCAAGATCTGGGTTCTTCGGGATGAATAAAAAATTAAGGTATCATTCATCTGTTCACAATACATACATTCAAGTCCATTCCCTTACTAGAGAGTTTAAGTTTTGGTGTACTGATGTGTATGCGTATAACACTCTTGAACAAGATTCTTAATAAAGAAAATCACTTCTTCTTATTTTAAAACCAATCTCACCTTTTTTATTTTCTATAAATAAAATAAAATTTAATTATTTAAAGTTAATTAATAAATTGTTTCAATTTTAAATAGAATATAAAATAATGCTCAAAATGTGTATAAAAAAAATTAAATAATGAATAATTAGCACATAAAAGCGAGGTTAAGAATACATAAAAAACAAAAAACAATATATATAAAAATAAATTTGTTTTAAGATATTTAAAAATAATAGAAAACCTATCAATTTCATTACTCTTTATTGATTTAAATTTTTTTATATAGTTTTTAAATGATTTGGAATGATATTTAAAAATATAACAACTTTATGGTGTATTTAAGGCAAGTATAATATCATTTTATTTAAATAAAAATAGTAAATTTTGTTTAAAGATCAGACAAAATTTATTTTTTATTTAAAATTTTTTTTATTAATAAATATTCAAAAATCATATATTTTTAAGAAATATTATTATTATTATTATTTATAAAAGTCAATATTATAATCAAAAGAAGATTGATACACAAAAAAGTGGGGGGACTAGGCCAAGACTCACTCAAAAGTATCTAAATTTAAAAAGAGGCAAACCAAACCTATTTTTTTACATAATCACCTCTAATTCTAATTGGAAGAGAATAAAAAAGAATGAAGGAAGTAGATGTACGGCTTAAATTAACAAAAAAATCCGCACAATTATTGTCTTCCCTACAAATGTGAGAAATAATAAAATTCATATCCAAAACTATTCTAATACAATTTAACCATCTATTTCTAATTTTCCAAAGAACCTGATCAAGCTTGGACGCGTGAAAAGCATTAACAACCATCGTGGAATCTGATTCCACCCACAGGTTGTTCCAACCTCTCTCTTTTGCCAATTCAATCCCATGCATAACACCCCAAATCTCAGCAAAAAGAGATGAATTCTTAGAAAGCTATTCAACAAAAGCTAACAGAAAATTACTTGTATTTGATCGAAAAATAGCACAATAACCCGAGAACTTCGAGCTAGAGACAAAAGAGCCGTCCACATTACACTTCACCCAACCGGGAAGAGGGTGATCCTAAAATATCTCCTTAATAAGAGGAGCCTTGAAAGGCTTGATTGAAATTTGAAATGGCTTTAGCACCTCAAAATCAAATAAGTTGTGCCTGTAGCAGAAACCGAAATTAGTACAATTAAGCTTCACCCTACGCACAAATGTTAGCTTTAATATTGGAAAAATTAGGGATTATGTTGAAGTAACGAATCACATTCTGAACTTTCCAAATGGAATAAACAATATGAATACATGCAACTTTGATTATAAACGCTCCTTGAGGAGAAGAGGCTTTCGAAAAAGCATTCCAAATATTAAGAGAGTTAACATTATTGTGTAGGTTCAGGAGACTAGCAAGCCAATACCAAAGCAATAAAGCAAAGGCGCAAGAGAAGAAAAGATGATCCATAGATTCTGCAGAATTTTTGCAAAGAGAACACTTAGAAACCACACTATAACCCCTGTCTAAGAAATATTATAAGAAAAGGTGAATATAATATAATTTTTTTATTATAAAAATTGTGATTTGATTAAAATTAAGAGTAAAATTTATTTATGAAAAATAAAATTTGTTGCTAAGAAATATTAAAAATCACTTATTTTTAAGAAATACAACAACAACAATAACTACTCCTTATCCCACTAGGTGGGGTCGGCTATATAGATCAAGTCTTGCCATAATGTACTATCAAGGACTATACTTTTATCCAAATTATTAATTTCAAGATCCTTTTTGATAACCTCTCTTATAGTCTTTTTGGATCTTTATCTTCCTCGAATTGTTTGTCTTCTCTCCATCTGGTATACTCTCCTTACTATAGAGTTTACAAGTCTTCTCTCTACATGTCTAAACCACCTAAGTCTATTTTCCATCATCTTCTCTACAATAGGCGCTACTCCAACACTCTCTCTAATAATTTCATTTCTAATTTTATCCAGTCGAGTCTTACCACACATTCACCACAACATCCTCATCTCTGCTACACCTACTTTATTCTCGTGTTGGTTCTTAACCATCCAACATTATATCTCATACAAAATCGTAGATCTTACCGCAGTCCGATAAAAATTTCCCTTTAGCTTGAGCCGTACCTTTGCATCACATAAAACACCCGATGCCTTTCTCCATTTCATCCATCCAGCTTGAATTAAATGATTTACATCCCCTTCTATTTCTCCATCATTCTGTATTACGGATCCAAGATATTTAAACCGTGTGACTTGAATGATAATATGGTCTCCTACTTTCACCTCTAAGTTAGAAACCCTACTTCTTTTGTTGAACTAACGTTCCATATACTCCGACTTACTTCTACTTAGGCGAAAACCATGTGTTTCTAAAGCTCTTCTCTAAATCTCCAACCTCTCATTTAGCTCCTCCCTCGACTCTTTAAGGAGGACTATATCATCTACAAAAAGCATGTATCTCAGTGCTATCTCTTGGATTTGTTCCGTGAGTACATCCAAAATTAAGGTAAAAAGGTTGGGACTTAAGGTTGAACCTTGATGTAAACCAATTGTGATTGGAAAATCATATATATTTCCTCCCTGTGTCCTAACATTATTCGATATCCTTTCATACATATCTTGGATAACTCGAATATATGCAACCCTAACCCCTTTCTTCTTTATATCTTTCCACAAAATCTATCTAGGAACTCTATCATACGCCTTCTCCAAATCAATAAAAATCAAGTGCAAGTCTTGTTGGTCCATTCGATATTGATCCATCACCCCCTGTAATAGATAAATCGCTTCCATGGTCGACCTTCCCGGCATAAAACCAAATTGATTCTCTGTAATGTGAGTCTTTTTTCTTAATCTCCGTTCAATCACTCTTTCCCATAATTTCATGGTATGACTCACAAGCTTGACTCCCCTATAATTTGCACAATTTTGTATATCTCCTTTGTTCTTATAGATAGGAACTAAAGTGTTTTTCCTCCATTCATCCGACATGCGTTTTTACCTTGTAGTTTCATTAAAGAGTTTGGTGAGCCACTCAATACCTCTATCTCCAAGAATTTTCCACACTTCAATATGTATGTTGTCTGGCCCCACCGCCTTACCGTTACTCATTCTTTTCAACGCTTCCTTTACCTCCTGTTTCTGAATTCGACGATAGTAACTATAGTTATGATCCTCTTTGTTGTACCCCAAAATTCTCCCTCTCATATTTCTCAAAACATTGCAAGAGAAATCTCCAAGTTGCTCAAGTTTGCTCAAGAGTTGGTTAGACAAGCTATCTCCTAAGGCAGTCTACCCCAAATTAGGGTTTGGTGTTGCATCAAGATCCTTAAGTCCAAATGACCTCAAGTGTTCCACAATGTCCTAATATGTTCTCAAGGTCATCCATGTCAAGTTTCAAGCCTTGCAGAGGAAGTTTGCTCAGTCAATTGCTCAAAAGGTCCAAAAATCGACTGTGCTAGGGCAAAAGTCAACTGTGACCCAAATACAGTCAAACTTCAATATTTTTTGTCAACATTCTCATTTTGAAGTATATTTCATCATTTGATCAAGGGTTGATCATGATTCATCAAGGATTGCTCAAAATTCATCAAGACTCAAAAGTTGCTAAATTAGGGCTTTGAAGGAAAAGTCAACTCAACTTTGACCAAGCATAACTTTCTCATACTTTATGATAAATGACCCATCCAAAGCTCATTTTGAATAGGATGTAATTTCGTACAATCCATCTTCATACCCCAAGATCAAAAAATGCACTCACAAGAAGTTATAAATTTGGACATTATAGGTCATTTTTGAAAGTCAACAAAAACACCTTTTTTTCCAAAGCTTATAACTTGAGCATGGAATATCAAAATGATATGAGACAAAAAGGGTTGGTTATAGGACATCTCAATATTTCTAAAAAGTCCAAGAACACCTCCAAAAGTTCAAAATTGAAGAAGTTATGCATTGTTAAAGTTGGACATTTTTGCAAAATTGCCAAAAGTCAACCATCCCCAAAACTTCAAATTTTGTCAAATGGGCCCATTATTTTCCACTTGATTTGAGCTTGCATAATTGAACACGTGTCCTAGCTTCAGCCATGAGCTCATATTTTATTTTTATTATTTTATTTGATTTTTTATTGAATTTATTCATTTTTAATCAAATAAAATCATATAAAATCCCAAACTTTGATTACATGAGATCTTTTGGCAATTTCAGGATTGGATCATCATCATTAACACCATCAAATTCGTATCACAACAAACCATGTGCAAAAAGATTGAAAATTGGCAAATTTGGAAAGGTTAATAATGGAGATCAAATCAAATATGTATGCATTGATGTAGAGAGATTCAGTCCATAATTTCTACCCTAATGCAAAGCATGATACATAAGGAAGCCAAAGGAATCGAAATAGGGGTTGGAGGCTGCAAGGAGAGGCAGAACAAAGTTTGAAAAAAGTCACAAAAAGCTTGAGATCGAAATCGTGCTTAGAGGTATTTTCAGAAGCCAAGACCTATCCCAATCGCTTCCTGGGTGTTCACTTAATTTCTTGGATAAAAAACAAGCTTGCTCATACGCCCAAACGCGCTGTAAGTCCCTAGTTACCTAGATTTGTTCTTGGATTCGATTTGATCCGTTCTTGCATCATTTGAACAAACTAACTGCATATTTGTAATCTTCACAACATTTCAAAGCTTTTGGCATTATTTAATTTCGTTTACATGACCTGTAAAGCAAAACACCATAGCTAGGGTTCTTGGAGCTTTTTTGGGCGTTTTTATTTCAGGAATAATTGGCCACCAAGAAGGGCATGGTTAGGACTGGGAGGTTAAGACGAGCATGACCATGCCCTTGAAATGCATTTTTGTGGCTCGTAGCAAATTTTGGAGATGGCCTGGCTTATAGCTACGGACTTATGTCCGTTGGTATAGGTCTGAATTGTTTTAGCCACGGACATGAGGTTGGAGATGATGCATGGCGCCCCATCGTTGGCCCATTCAAATCACGCGCGCATATTTTTTTTGTTCTGACCAATAATCATTGTTTTGTTTTATTATCATTGTTTTGTATATTATTACCAAACGAAGCAAAACAGCGTAGTGGCAAGGCAAGCGTTCCAATCACGTTCAGGACCTGGGTTCGAATCCCAGGTCCCCCACTTTCTTTGATATTTTCTTCTTCAGGTGATCATGTGCATATTCAGGCTTGCGGTGTATCATGCACCATCAAGCATCCAATAGCCAGATGGCCAAAGGCCATATCTGGTTATCCAGGAGTGAGGGTCTACCATAAGCAAAGTCCATGCACGCCTATTGGATCTCAAAAAAGTCAACAAGGCCAACTCTAATGGGCCTCAAAATTGCTTTCTACACCATGGAAACAGGCCCATACTCCTCTCTCATAATTCTTTTGTTTATTTATTTTAATTTGTTTTAATTATTTTTATTAATTACTAACCAATTAAAATTATTTTCTTTATAAAAATAAAATCACAAAAATATTTTCTCTATCAAATCAAATTTTTATTTTTATTTTATTAATAAACACTAATTAAATTAACTTAGGTTTTAATTAGAATAACTTTAACATTTTTTGTAAATAATTGAAATTAAGTTAGACTTAATTAGGTTTTTATTAATTCAATTAATTTTTATTTCTTTCTTAAAATACAAAAAACCCAAAAATAATTTATTTTTATTAATTAATTTATTTAATTTAATTTAGTAATTAATTTAGGTTAATTTCTTTCATAAAATAAAAAACAACAAAAAGATCTTTTCTTTAACAAAAAGGGTAAAAACCCTAGAACTTTGCGCTCGATTTAATTTCCCGCATGCGATTTACTTTCTTTTACCAATGATGTATTTGCCTCCGGTTTGTAATAGCTTAATAGGACATTTATTTATTTATCGCTTTATTTATTTTTAAAGGGTTTGTCTTTGGCGATGTAAATACCCGACGCCTTGTACTTTAAATTCCGCAATTTATTTTCCGCAAATTATAACTGTTAGATGTTTGATAATAGGATGGCATGAAAAGACTGAATGTTTTAACCTAAAATCAACTTAGATCACCCTTAACATGTACAAAAGATAAAAATAACTGAAAACGACACACTCGCACATGCGCACTCTTAGGGTACACCCCACTTGGTTGCCTTTGTACACGGTCATTGAGTATAGATCATTTTAGAGGTCGTCCTCCTGTCTAAAATATCATAGTCGCCTCGAAATGGTTGCCTCGGATATTGTTGCCTCAAAATAAATGATCTAAGACATTAGGGTTACCGCTAAAGCGTCCTAACATTGCTTTGGTGACCGTAAGTCCCTAAATTCGAATTGACCCTCAAACTCCAACGACGGTGCTACCTACTCATCAATAGTAGGATAGCATTGTCTAAAGGACATTAGCATATAATGATTCCTTTTTCGAGTAGGTAGATGGTTCTTAGATACTTGCTCTCTCAAAAACAAAACAAAAAACTTTTCACACTTACACTTTTCGAACAAAGTTTTCAAAAACACTTCATACGCTCTTGAGGACAGAAGCAAGATTTAAATCGAAGTTTTCAAACCCACAAGCACAAAGAAAGCAATTTTGAAAACAATTGAACAAGTACCTAAGAGCCCGTAGATAACCACGGATAGAAAGGGTGCTAACACCTTCCCTTTCTATAATCTACCCCCCGAACCCGAGAAATATCTCGAAAAAGGAATTTTTCTGTGCTTTTTTCCTTTCCTTGTTGGATAAAATAAAAGTCGGTGGCGACTCTTGCTTACCGCGACATTTTGCGAAAACAAACACAAAACGTAAACCAGCATTCCAAAAAACAGTCAGTTCTTTCCACCGTATCACAGAACTGGCGACTCTGCTGGGGAGTTAATAAGTGGGTGTACCTTAGGATTAGTTCATATTGTTTTCAATTGCTTAATTTGTATGCTTTATATTTGTGGGCTTGTATCGGAGTTACTATAGATCCTAACCCGGATCTGGGGGATACCCTTTAGGTAAGTAGCAATAAATTGTGAGGGAACTGTACAGCGTAGACCAATACGGTTGAAGCAGTAGCTACGTTGGTGTGGCACTTTAGTATGTACCAATATCCCTTGTGGCACAACGAGGAGAATATGGGTCTGCTAAGGGGTCATTAAGCACCAACTGACCTTAGAACCTTTAAATTGACCAACTTGGCCATAGAACAGTAGCAGTATGCTACACTCATTGAGACTAAACTCTCGCGATGATTTCGGCCGCAAGAAAAGGTTGCTAAACTGGAATTATGACTGATCGAGGGTAGTCAGTGATATTGAGATCCTCTAGAACCCGGTTACTATTTTTAGGACAGGTTTGAACCAAATGAACTGAAAGAGGGTAATACCTAGACTCCTTGCCAGCCTGAAATCTAAGGGCTCTCTGTGTGACTTGTGTTCCTTTACCATGTTTGCTATTTGTGGATACTTGTGGTGTATTTTCTATCATGACATCATGACATCATAACATTGCATGCATCTTGCATTGGACTAACCTATTTCAAAGACAGGAGAGATTCATCTTTGTTCTGTTTTGTAGGTCATGACACCCATGCGTAGGAATACCATTCGGATCAACTTTGTCCAGGTTCCCAATCAGCTTAAGGAGTTGGTTGCAAAGATTTTATATACTACCTCCTTTATCAGAAGACATGGTCACCTCTTGGGTTTGGTCACTTCCAAATTGGACGAGGAGATGATGAGTGTCTTAGTCCAGTTCTTTGATCTGATGTACCATTGCTTTACTTTTCCGGACTACCAGTTGGTCCCCACCTTGGAAGAGTTCTCCGATCTGCTTGGTATCTCTATTCTGGAGCAGACCCCGTTCACAGGTTGGGAAAAGATCCTTAGGCCAAAAGAGATTGCTTCAGCCCTCCATCTGACAAAGGCTGAAGTGATGTCTAATTGGGAGATTAGAAGTGGAGCAAAGGGCTTCTTGACTAAATTCTTGGTTGGTAAAGCTAATCAGTTCTGGGACAGTCTAGACTTCCAGGCATTCAAAGACATTCTGGCTCTACTCATATATGGTTTGGTATTGTTTCCTAACTCAGATGCTTACGTCGACGTGAATGCAGTGAAGATTTTTATGTCTGGTAATCCTTTACCCACTCTTTTGGGTGACATTCTTCACTCTCTTTATGCCCGTACTGCTCGGAAGCGGGGAACCCTGATGTGCTGTGCTCCATTGTTGGTGAGGTGGTTTATTTCTTACCTCCCCAAATCAGTTCTGAAGAACAAAGAAGGCATGGGCTGGGCCTATAGGATTATGTCTCTCTCTCATAATGATATCATTTGGACTATCAAAGGCATGGAAGACGTGGCTATTATTGATCGATGTGGGGAATACCCCAATGTTCCACTAATAGGAACCAATGGGGGAATCACCTATAATCCATGCTTGGCCTCACGTCAGTTTGGGCAAGCTAGAAGACAAGGACCTCATGAGTTACTAATGTCGAGCATTGTCTTTGATTTCCAAGGGGATAGTGACGAGCAACGCCGCAGATTCATAAGAGCTTGGGACAGAGTACACAGGTCCGATCCGCACAAGCTGGGTGCAAAGACTTCTCTTCCGATGGAGCCATATCTCCGATGGGTTCGAATCCGTGCCCAAAAGCTGGGAATGCCGTATGAAGCCGTCTTTCCTATAACTGTTGAAGTTGCTGATGAAGCAGGGGTTCCTCCTACCATCCTACACCCTTACATGCCTACTGACATTGGGGCATTGAAGAGGTCCTGGATGCAGCTGAGGGAAGAATGGGATACTTACAGAGAAAAGTATCACGAGCAAGAGCTGAAGATCCAGAAGTTGACAAGGCAGCTGGAGAACGAGCGGATCCTCAATGAATATGTCCACACCAACAAGAAACGACCATGGGAGCACTGATTGTCTTTTGATTATTTCTAGTTTTGATTTACTTTTCAGTTTTTCTTTCTTGTAACGCCTTAAAGGCATCTGTTGAACAATTGATTTCAAAGTTTATCTAATAAAAGTGTGTTTCATTTCTTGTTTACGAATTTGAATCTCTCGACGTCTTTGAAATAATATCATGCGCATATCATTCCCATGCACCTCATCACAGGTACCCATTACAGGTTTCTCATCTTCTTCGTTGTTTATTTCAGCATCATGTCTTCTGAACCATCAACTGAACAAGCAATCAAGGCTCTAAAGGCTCAAAATGCCCAGTTCCAAGAGTTGTTCATGAGTTTGGCTAAGGGTCAGCAAGATCTGAAGACCCGTATCTTGAAAGAGAAGAAGAAATAGAAGACGGTCTTATTCAATATGGGTCGCAGATTCGGAAACGACTTGCGAGAAGAGGCTGATCTGACCCCCTCATCTGAAGGGAAAGATAATCAGAAAGAAAGGAGGGCTCCTAGCCATGTGGTTTCAGACAACGAGACTGACTTTGATGAGGAACAATATCCTCCTGTTGAAGATATATACAAGCATCTGGAAGACCGGTTGAGCGCGATGGAAGTTCAGAAAGTGCCTGGTCTGGACTTTGGTGACTTGGGTCTGTCATCTAGGGTGGTAATTCCCCACAAATTCAAAGCACCAGCCTTTGCCAAATACGACAGGGTTTCTTGCCAAAAACCGCACCTCCGTTCATATGTTAGGAAGATTCAGCCGTACACCGCTGACAAGAACCTATGGATCCACTTCTTTCAAGACAGTCTTTCAGGGACTCAGCTTGAATGGTTTTACCAGCTGGAAGGAGCTAGTATCCGTAATTGGGAAGACTTGGTTGCTGCTTTATACAAGCAGTACCAATACAATGCCTACCTCGCTCCCACGCATACCCAACTCCAGGGTATGTCTATGGGTGCGGGTGAAGGTTTCAAAGATTATGCTCATAAGTGGAGGGACCTCGCTGGAAGGGTGCAACCTCCCTTGGCCGACAAAGAGCTAGTGGATATGTTTCTGGGGACCTTGTATGGTCTGTATTTCAACCATCTGATTGGAAGTTCTTCGTCCGGGTTTACAGAGCTGATCATGATCGGGGAAAGGATTGAGGCTAGTATTAAATCTGGAAAAATACAGAAGGGTGCTTCGTCAGGCGCCAAGAAGAAGCCTTTTAAGAAGGAGTCCAGTGTTGTTTACAGTTCAAAAAGCCATAATAGACCTGAACGCCGCCAAGCTGTCAATGCGGTGGTTATATCAACACCTGCTGCTGCTCCTCAGCGAAACAATCAACCAAGGGCCGAAAGGCCACGAAGACAATTCACTCAGCTCAACATGACTTTATCCCAAATTTTGCCACAATTATTGAAGACCAATCTAGTGATTCCAAGAGAGGCCCCGA
Source organism: Vicia faba (assembly GCA_948472305.1). NCBI lineage: Eukaryota > Viridiplantae > Streptophyta > Magnoliopsida > Fabales > Fabaceae > Vicia > Vicia faba. The sequence continues at coordinate 245,268,615 of OX451740.1, read as the reverse complement.
AGAATCCAAATACAACATCACCAAAGTACAACCCTAATGCCCGTTGTGTTTTTCACTCTGATAGCCCGGGGCATGATACGGATGATTGTTGGGTTTTGAAGAATAAGGTACAAGACTTAATTGATGCTAAGGAGATCGAGTTCGAAGCACCTGAAAGACCTAATGTTGTGACTGCTCTTATGCACAAGCATGGAGTGAATGTTATAGATGAAGACCCGTTTGTGGTTTCTGTGAAAGACATTGTTACTCCTTTGAGGACTGTAAAGAATAACCTTTTGTTAGCCGGTTTATTTTCGGGTTGTGACGAAGGTTGCCGTGTATGTTCTGTACTACCTACCGGTTGCCATCTTTTGAAGTCAGGTGTCCAACGCCTGATGGATAACAAGGAAATATTGTTTGAGAAGACTGTTGTTCCTTTGGTTCCTACTGAAGAAGTTGCTATAATCACCATTTTTGACAATTCTTCCAAGGCTTCCACGAGAAAGCCTGTTAGAATTACATTTGTTCCAAGAATCGCACCATTGATCATCACTGTTCCTGGGCCTATTCCCTATACATCAAATAAAGTTATCCCTTGGCATTACGGGGATGACGTATATTATCACGGAGTTAAGCAAGATTTGGATGCTGATACTGACGTCAGCAATATTGTTGGACCTGCTAAAGTCACCCGCAGCGGAAGGCTTTTCTCCCCTGAGATCTCTCCACCAACTGTCTGGAAGCCTGTTGTAATCACGCATGTCAATACACCTGATACTGTCCCTGTTCAAGTTCCAATTCTTACCCCTGTTGCCGAGTCATTTGACGCTCGGGGCAAAGAGATCACCGGTGAGCCTGCCCAGACGGAGGCACCGAAGAAGATTACTGTTGAAGCCTCTAGATAAGAGATGGAGGAAATTTTGAAGATCATCAAAAAGAGCGACTACAATGTAGTCGAGCAGTTGGGGCAAACCCCGTCCAAAATTTCTATGTTGTCACTGTTGCTATGCTCAGAAGCCCATGCCAAGGCTCTGATTGCTTTCCTGAAGACTGCACACGTACCGCAAGAAACATCAGCTGATGAGTTTAAAGATTGCGTGGCTAGTCTGTCAACAGATAATGGGTTGGGCTTCTCTGACGCCGACTTGACTGTTAAGGGGAAGAATCACAATGACGCCCTGCATGTCTCTATTGAATGCAGGGGCACTACTCTTGCTCATGTATTGGTGGATACTGGGTCATCACTGAATGTTCTACCCAAGAAAGCTCTAGACCGGTTAGACTGTGAAGGGTTGGAGTTGAAACCTAGCAACATTGTCGTCAGGGCCTTTGATGGGTCTAAGAGGATGGTGCATGGAGAAGTGGATATTCCGATTAAGGTTGGTTCTCAGGTTTTCGCCTCTACATTCTATGTGATGGACATTCGGCCATCTTATTCTTGTTTGCTGGGTCGTCCATGGACCCACAAAGCTGGGGCAGTAACCTCAACGCTCCACCAGAAGCTAAAGTACCCAGTGAAAGGGAAGATTGTGACAGTACAAGGAGAAGAGAAGTACATGGTGAGCCACCTCAACTCTTTCCGATATGTAGAAATGGATGAGGAGTTCATTGAGACCCCATTTCAGCATTTTGAAGAGGTTCCCCAGACGCTGGCATCAATTGAGACTGTTTTTGAAGATCCTCCTATGAAGATGGCTTCCTTCAAGGATGCCCGGGCTATTGTCGAGAAAGGTGGGTGTGCAAATTGGGGCCAACTCCCTGATTTTGCACATAAGACTAACAAGTTTGGTTTGGGTTTCACTGCAGAAGCTCAAAGGGTTGTTCAGAATGCACGGATCGGAAGACCTCCCTTGTTTATCAGCAATTCAGGAGTGAATGCCATTGAAGACGATGTTGAAGAGTTTGAGTTCGACAGTTGGATCTATCCTACTACTGATGGTGGACTAAGCAACTGGACAGCAAAGGAATTCATCCCAATTTCTTTTGTTACCCAGTAATGAGACTTTTGTTTTGAATTTGTAACAGACAATGTTTTAAACTTTACGGCACGGTGTCTTACCCGGGGCACCGTGGCTTCATTTGTGAGGGCTTTATGTGTGTCATCTACATATATCATTAATAATAGCATTGGACGTTTCTTGCATTTCAAATTTTGCGCTCCTTGTTTTTTTTTATTATATATTGCAAAACAGTTATTTTACACACACTCACATATACAGGTCTGCATCCACTCTGGATCTCACTGGTAACGACTCTGCTACTGCCAGTTATGACTTCGAAAGTCCGATAAACTTAGCCGAAGATGAAGGTGAAGATGATTGTGAAGTGCCTGGTGAACTTGCAAGAATGTTACTTCAGGAAGAGAGGGTTATTCAGTCGCACGAAGAGCCGGTGGAATCAGTGAATCTGGGTACAAAGGTAGACAAGAAAGAGGTAAAGATCGGTGCAAATCTGGAAGCTAGTGTTAAGCAATAGTTAATTCAGATGTTGTGAGACTACGTTGAGATCTTTGCCTAGTATTACAAAGATACGCCTGGATTGGATACCGATATTGTGGTTCACCGCCTGCCTACCAAGGAAGGTTGCCCTCCATTGAAACAGAAGGTCCGCCGAATGCGCCCAGAGATGTCTGAGAAAATCAAGGCTGAAGTTATGAAGCAATTTGATGTCAGTTTTCTAGCAGTTACTTCTTACCCACAGTGGGTGGCCAACGTGGTTCCTGTACCGAAGAAAGATGGAAAGGTCCAAATGTATGTTGACTATAGGGATCTGAACAGGGCGAGCCCCAAGGATGATTTCCCTTTACCTCATATCGACGTTCTGGTTGACAATATCGCACAACATAAGGTCTTCTCCTTTATGGATGGTTTCTCCAGTTATAATCAGATTAAAATGGCTCCCGAAGACATGGAGAAGACAACCTTTGTTAGTCAATGGGGTACCTTTAGCTACAAAGTCATGCCTTTTGGATTAAAGAATGTTGGGGAAACGTATCAGCGCGCCATGGTCCCTTTGTTCCACGACATGATCCATCATGAGATTGAGGTATACATCGATGACATGATTGCAAGATCCCAGACTGAGGAAGAACATCTTGACCACCTTCAGAAGTTATTTGACAGGTTGAAGTTGTACAAGCTGAGGTTAAACCCGAACAAGTGCACCTTCAGGGTGAGATCTGGTAAGCTGCTGGGTTTCGTCGTAAGCAATAAAGGTATTGAAGTGGATCCTGCAAAGCTGAAGGCTATACAGGAAATGCCAGCTCCCCGAACAGAAAAAGAAGTCAGAGGCTTTCTGGGACGTCTGAACTATATTGCCTGATTCATCTCGCACCTGACTGCTACTTGTGAGCCAATCTTCAAGCTACTGAAGAAAGATCAAGTGGTAAGATGGAACGATGAATGTCAGGCCTCTTTCGAAAGGATCAAAGAGTATCTCCAAGAGCCACCTATTCTGATGCCTCCAGTTGAAGGGAGACCTCTGATCCTATACTTGACAGTACTCGATAATTCAATGGGGTGCGTGCTGGGGCAACATGACGAGTCTGGCCGAAAAGAGCATGCTATTTATTACCTTAGCAAAAAGTTTACCGACTGCGAGACCTGATACTCGTTGCTTGAGAAGACTTGCTGTATTTTGGCATGGGCTGCTCGCCGGTTGAGACAATATATGCTGACTCACACTACTCTATTGATATCAAAAATGGATCCAATCAAGTATATCTTCGAGAAGCCTGCCTTGTCCGGAAGAATATCAAGATGGCAGATGATCTTGACTGAGTATGACATCTAATACACGACCCAAAAGGCAATCAAGGGAAGTGTGTTAGCAGATCATTTGGCACATCAAGCATTGGATGATTACCAGTCTATGAACTTTGAATTCCCGGATGAGAATATCATGATAGTAACCGACTGTGAAGAACCTGGATCGGATGAAGGACCTGAGGAAGGATCCCGATGGTCTATGTACTTTGATGGAGCTTCGAACGCTTTGGGTAATGGCATTGGCGCCGTGATCATATCTCCTAAAGGCTCTCATAATCCGTTCACCACCCGATTATGTTTCAACTGCACCAATAATATGGCGGAATATGAAGCGTGCATCATGGGTCTTCGAGCAGCAATTGACCTAAGGATTAAGTTTCTAAGTGTGATCGGTGGATCTGGAACTGACTGTTTAACGCTGATTCGCGAAATGTCGCGGAAGCAAGAGTCGCCACCGTCTTTTATTTTCTCCAACAAGGAAAGGACAAAAGCACAGAAAAATTCCTTATTGAGATTAGTTCTCGGTTCGGGAGGTAGATTTATAGAAAGGGAAGGTGTTAGCACCCTTTCTATCCATGGTTATCCATGGGCTCTTAGATACTTGCTCATTTGTGTTTTCAAAATTGTTTGTTTGCTTTTCAAGGTGAGTGGGTTTGAAAAAGTTTCTTTGAAAGTTTCAGATCGACTCTTGTATCAGTCCTCAAGAGTGTTTGAAAAATTGTTTTGAAAGCTTTTTGAAAAGTGTCGGTGTGAAAAGAAGTCTTTTTTTTATTTGTTTTGAATTAGAGCAAGTATCTACGAGTCATCTACCTATCCTAAGGAATTAGTCTGTGTAAATGTCCTTAAGGTAGTGCCATCCCACCATTGAGAGGTAGGTAGCACCACCGTTGGAGGTGTTCGGGTCAATTCGAGGATTAGGGACGGTGTGGTCACCAGAGCAATAGGAAGACACCTTAGAAGCTACCCCCATGCCATTTTCATGGACATGAGGACTTACTAAAACGTCCTCTACTCGACGACCACGTTTCGAGGGGCAAGGCAACAGTGAGGCGTACCCTAGGAGTGGTGTGTGAATTGTGTGTCATTTTCAGTTATTATTTGTCTTGATCATGCATTTGGTGATCTACGCTTTGATTTTTATTTGGGCATACATTCTTTCATGTGATTATTAACAGTTAAAAGGTGCGGGAAATTAAAATGCGGAAAAAATAAAGGTCCTACGCTATTACAAAGGCGCGGGTCTACATCGCCAAATTAAACCAAGACCCGATTTGAATAAAAGTACTGAAAGTAAATAAGCCTCTAATTATTATTACAAGGCCTTGGGGCAATTACATAAATTAAAAAATGAAGAATATAAACAAACGCGTGAAAAGAAACTAGAAGCGAAAATGCGAGGGCGTTGGACCCTTTAAAGATTAAATTAAAATTACAAATTAATTAATTGACTTAATAAGAAAAGAAGTTATTTTTTTGATGTTTTTGTATTTATGAAAAAAAAGAAGATTAATTGAAATTAGAAATTTAAATAAAAACCCTAATTCTAGTTTGTTTTTTTAATTATTAGAAAGTGTTTAAGTTTCGCCCTAATTTAACCCTAATTAATTAAATGTCACATTTATTTACAAGATAATTAATAATTAATAATAATAAGAAGAAATTTTAATTATTGAAAGAAAAAAAGAGTAAAAATGCTAGAAACCCTAATTTTTATGTTTTTTATTAGTTATTAAGAAAAATATTAAAATTAAGCCTAAAATTAAACTAATTTAGCTATTAAAACTTATTTACAAAATTAATAGAAATTAATATTAACAAAACATATTTTTTATTTTTAACTTTCTGATTTTTTTTTTTGTATTTTTTGTGTTATAAAATTTATTTCATGAATTAAATAAAACAATTAATTAAAAAGAATAAATAAAAGAAAATAAAAGAGAGAAAGAAATGCAAACATGGGGGGTGGTTGACCCAAATATGGAGATTAATAGAAAGCATTTTGGCCCATTTGATGGAGGCCTTTTTGACTTTTCCAGGATCACGTGTAGACCCGTTGACCCAGGTGCATGATGGAACTCCTGTACTGGCCATCAGATGGAATTGCTGGACATGTGGCAAGCTTTGGCATTGAGTGCATGGTAGATCCCTGAAGGGCACGCTGCATAGGAATAGGTTAAAGAAAAAATTATGAAATATGCAAGGGGACCTGGGAATCGAACCCAGGTCCCAATACCTGTATGCCAAACGCACTAACCATTGGACCACTCAAGCTTCCTTGTTATTATAGTGGAGCACAATTAATATAATGGAAAATAGACACTAGTGGTATTGGAACAAAAATCAGCGCGCGAACATTTGAACGCTCCAACCACATCAAGCCACGCCAGCATCTTCTTCTTCATTCTGTCTGCAAATAACGTCAAATAGCGGGGGTTTTAAACCCCCACTAACTCAAACCTGGAAAATAACGAATAGCTCATATGCAAATATAAATAGGGCGCGACTAGTGAGTTCGATTCGTTTTGAGGTCCTGAGTCCAATGGCATAGGTCTTATGGTTCAATTTTTCCATATGAATGAAGCCCTCTTTTTAAGCTTCTGAAACCCTAATGCGTGTTCATGGTAACTTCGCATACAGGCGTCCAAAATTCAATTGGATGGTACCAATGGCTTTAGAATCATCATGTTAGTATAAATCACATATTAAAAGTCATGAATAACGTATGAAAATGCAAACACGATTATCAAAATATTACAGAAAAGTTAGACTCCTATCTACCAATTCTTTGCACTTGGAGAGTTGATTTTGATTGGAGTAGCTTCCTGGATGTGTCAGCAGTGCAATGGAACAATTCTTTTGCTTTGAAACGACCTGCAACTATGAAAACAGTTTCAACTTTTTTATGAAAAAAATGCAAGTTTTCTTTGTGTTCTTGGGTGCAGCTTTCTTGTGTCTAGCATTAGGGTTGCATTGTGTATATGTATGTCAATGAATTAGGTCACAAACAAAGCCCAAAAATCCATGTTTTAATGCTTTTCAAATTTGTGATTTTCATGAATCTTTTTCAATCTTTTTCATGTCCTTTTGATGCCAATCATTTCCAATCACCTTGATTCTTTCCTTATTGAATAGTGCATGAAATCTTGAGTGAATTCTATGCACAAAAAGATTTGAAAAGCATGGATTAGTATTTTTCTTATAATTAATTTTAATTAAATGAATTAAATAGATTAAATATTCAATTAATTAATTAAAAATAGGAAAATAACTCCCCTTTGGTTCAATGGGTCGTGCATAGCTTTTGGGTGATGATTCTTGGAAGAAATTGAGGCCCATTAGCAATTTTGAGGTATTTGAAGTAAAGTTGACTTTTCAAAATTCCCAAAAATTTCCCAACTTCCACAAGGCATATCTTGCTCAATTTTTAAGCTTTGATCATGTTCTTGGACATTTTGGAAATTTCTTGAAGTCCTCTAACCAATTCCTTTGGTCCCATGTCATTTTGATTTACCAATCTAAAGTTATGGTCTTTGACTTAAAGTGCCTTTTTGTTGACTTTTGAAAATGACCTATAATGTTGAGATTGATAACTTTTTGTGAGAGCATTTCTTGGACTTGAAGTGTGAAGAGGAGTTGTAGGAAATGTCATTATCTTCAAAATGAGATTTGTATGGAATTTTTCTGATAAAACATGTGGAAGTTATGCCCTGGTCAAATTACAGTTGACTTTTTCAACTGTCCAAAAATAGAAACTTTTGCATCTTGAGATTTTTTGAGCCATGCCTTGAGAATCATGATCAAGAATTGATCAAATGATGTTTGTGGCTTCAAAATAAGATGTTGACCAAAAATCTTGACTTTTGACTGTCAAATGACCATTTTGCCCCTACAGTTGACTGTTGAGCAATTAGGGTTTTTGACTGTGCAATTTTGTGTTGTGAGTCTTGAAACTTGGCATGTGGATGTTTGACAATGTTTATGGGCATGTGGGATTTGTTTGGACCCTTGGAAACTTCAATTTCTTTGCCAGAACCAAAACCCTAGTTTTTGACTGTTATGAGGCCATTGGACTGTGCAACCCTTGGGAGATTTTGAAGCATGCTCTTTGCAAATCTTGAAGAATATGGGAGGACAAATTTTGGGGTACAACAGTTGCCCCTGTTCAATCTTCTTAGACCTGAGGATGTAGATTGGCTGACGTGCCTTTCGTAATCCGAAGGTGGAAGATGATTGAACACTAGAGTGCCCAGAAATTTGCGCTCACATGTTGGCAGTGTGATGGTGGGAATGGGCTTATAGATGCCATTTGGAGATTGATGGATAGGAAGATGGGCTTATAGATGCCATGTTGAGAGGTGATGGATAGGTGGATGGGCTTATAGATGCCATCTGGGTGTCGATCGCGTAAGAGATTCCTTAGCGAGAACTTGCGTACATGAAAAAGAAAGATGATTACCTGGCCTGTTACAGGAGCTGGTCTTCAAACTCTTTATGTAGATGCATTCTGGCTGGATACAGGTATCGAATTTTTGAACCTCCTCAGACGTGCCCTGGCGAGATACAGGAATCGAGTCTGGAGCTTCAAAAGGTGATGAATGGATCAGGGATGGTTACTACCTCAACGGGACGGTGAGAGAACCTTGGACGATTACTACCTCAATAGGAACGCTGAGAGAACCTTGGATGATTACTACCTCAGCAGGAATGCTGAGAGAATCTTGGGGCGATTACTACCTCAACAGGAACGCTGAGAGAACCTTGGGCGATTACTACCTCAACAGGAACGCTGAGAGAATCTTGGATGTCTTCTACTGGGATAAGAATCAGGGAGATCTTAGGGTCGATCTGACTGAACCGGAGAAGGCCTTTGACTGGATAAGAATCAGGAAAATCTTAGGGTCGATTTAACTGAACCGGGCAAGGTCTTGGAATATCTTCAACTGGATAAGAATCAGGGAGATCTTAGGGTCGATCTGACTGAACCAGAGAAGGCCTTTGACTGGATAAGAATCAGAAAAATCTTTAGGAATCGATTTAACTGAACCGGACAAGGTCTTGGAATCTTCAATTGGATAAGAATCAGGGAGATCTTAGGGTCGATCTGACTGAACCGGAGAAGGCCTTTGACTGGATAAGAATCAGGAAAATCTTAGGGTCGATTTAACTGAACCGGGCAAGGTCTTGGAATATCTTCAACTGGATAAGAATCAGGGAGATCTTAGGGTCGATCTGACTGAACCAGAGAAGGCCTTTGACTGGATAAGAATCAGAAAAATCTTTAGGAATCGATTTAACTGAACCGGACAAGGTCTTGGAATCTTCAATTGGATAAGAATCAGGGAGATCTTAGGGTCGATCTGACTGAACCAGAGAAGGCCTTTGACTGGATAAGAATCAGAAAAATCTTTAGGAATCGATTTAACTGAACCGGACAAGGTCTTGGAGTCTTCAACTGGATAAGAATCAGGGAGATCTTAGGGTCGATCTGACTGAACCAGAGAAGGCCTTTGACTGGATAAGAATCAGAAAAATCTTTAAGAATCGATTTAACTGAACCGGACAAGGTCTTGGAATCTTCAACTGGATAAGAATCAGGGAGATCTTAGGGTCGATCTGACTGAACCAGAGAAGGCCTTTGACTGGATAAGAATCAGAAAAAATCTTTACGAATCGATTTAACTGAATCGGACAAGGTCTTGGAATCTTCAACTGGATAAGAATCAGGGAGATCTTAGGGTCGATCTGACTGAACCAGAGAAGGCCTTTGACTGGATAAGAATCAGAAAAATCTTAGAATCGATTTAACTGAACCAGACTAAAGTCTTGGAATATAGCTGAGAACTTAACTAGATCTTTCCTGAAAGGTAAAGGTCAGTCATATGCAATGCATGATATGGATCAAGCAATGATGTTCTCAACATAAATGAGATTGTAAGATATGATGCGTTTATGCGTGTATCATGATGTATGTGATGTTTATGTATGTTTTCGTCTAGGAAAGTAAATCCTTGACGGGTGCCGGGAAATCACATCCTGGGCTGATGTTGGAGAATAGTGCTTTATTGTTTCCGCTGGGGATGATAGTTGCAAGAATACCGGTAGGAGAAGATAACTCCGTTGGGGAACAGTCTTGGCGAATGGATTACTCTGCGGGGAGAAAAGTACTCTAGCTACCTTGCTGGGGAACAGTACTCTGTGGGGAGAGAGGTATGATGTTGAGATGTTGATGGTAACTTCGCTGGGGATACCGTTGTTATGTTGGAAGTATTAATAGACTCTGCTGGGGATAGGAAGACTTCGCCGAGGACGCTCTTTCCGTGGCTTTTGGCTGAGGATAACCCAGTTATATCCTGGTAGGGAAATAATCTTTTGAATAAAGCCGGGGGACGCGTTCGTACTCCGCATGTGGCAAGCTTCCAGAATCTACTAGGGGTTAGCTTCCTGCTGGGGAGGTGATTCAACCTTTCCTGGGGAAATCTTGATTGGACTCTCTTGGGGGAATTTTGATTGTATTAGGGAAGTAGCTCCGAAGAATGTCTGGTATACCGCCGGGGAACAATCTTAGATCAAGATTGTCGGGGATGCTTGCTAAGAATGTCGGTATATTATGCTGGGGAACGTTGAGATCTGCGGGGGATACCCAACTTCCTTAAGGCTTATTGTATAGCTTTGCTTGGGGAGAGTGCATTGACTTGCTGACTCACTCTCTGGGGAATTAAGATATACTGGTTGTGTTCTTCAGCTGAACAACCCTTGATACCTTGGCGGACAGAGCAATTAGATCGTTTGGACAACTCATCGTTGCCCCTGTTTCTGAGGTGGGAGAGGAAGACCTGTGAGGTGCTAATAGTTGTTAATGGACAAACCTTCTTCTGGTAGACAAGTGACGAGATATTGGGACGTAGTCGTACGCTTTGATCCCTAACTTTTGCTTGGACCGCCCTTTCGAGTTTTCAGTCCACCGGGATACCCATTTTTGCCCAAGCCGCCTTTTCAGGTTTTCGACTTGCCGGGTGTACGGATTTTTTTTTATTTTCATCCCTTATTTTTGCCCGAACCCTTTTGGTTCGCCGGGAAGCCCTAATTTTTACCTAGGTATGTCAACCTAGCGGGTCTTTTATCGTGCGTAGTATTTTTTCGACTATGTCCACGCTCTTAGAATGCAGGGAGGTGCCCCTGGCTGCTTGTGTTGCCATGTTACCAGAAGATGTCTGATCGTGCAAGATTTGTTGCTGGAATTCCTGTCCAATGCCCCAAGTGGCTCAGGAGGAGGTTTGCCCCTGGTTGTTTGGCCTTTTGAGAGATTCCTTGAACCCTGACTGGACTGCCCCAGATGATGGACAATAATCATGTCTGCCCCTTGATTGGAAGTGCTTTTGTTCACTAGGTATTCATCGTGCGAATTCCCCTGCTGTTCAAACAAACAGTCATATGCAAACAATGTTATATCAAAAATGCAAAGCTTATGTCTGTCTTGAAGATTTTGAAAATGCATTCTTTTTCATAAAACCAGTGAATGTTTGTAAAACGTGATGTCAACTCCGTATTTACCGTAGGCCTTAAGGAGTCAGGATACCTTTCGTAACAGTATGCTTTCGAACTAACCCATGCTTCAGCTAGGACTTTTAAGGGTTATAACGTGGCCTGGTTCATGGTTTAAGAAACAAAGGATAAAGGCTCAAATTATTTGTACCCACCCGCTCTTCGTGATGTTCTTCAAACCTAAACTCAGCTGATCGTGCGTTAGACCTTGTTTGAGTCTTTGCTCTGAAATTCCAGTGATGGTTCGGATGTTGAACGTTTATTTGAATAGGCAGTCATTTTTGTTTGGTTTAGGGTTTGTAAGACCTCTTTCTTTTTTCTTTCATTATCCCTGTTTTTTGCCTGAACTGTTTTTTTTTGGAATTACAGTCAGCGGGATGCCCCAGTTTTGTAAGTCTCTTTCATAGGTTTTGACTTATTGGGCTTTAGTTTTTTTTTGTTTTGGTAATGACTGCCTGTCTTTATGATTATCCAGAACCATCATTGTCTTTTGTTTCAGAAGGACTTCTTTTGATGCCATTCGTTGTGCACTTTGGATCAACTAAGAGAACTACCCTGCCCCAGGTTATGATTAAGGGTTTTAATTTTCGAAAAGAAAAACTCCTACTTCCTTGGCTCAAAGGGGTTGACGAGGGATTATCTTCCTTATAACTCCAGTGTTTAGGAATTGAAACAATGTCTGTACCTCATCAGCAGGGTCTGTTCAAAAGCATAATGTAAAGATAGCGGTATCGTTTTCGTCATCCTCCCTCAAGAGGCTTAGAATTATTAATCGAGCGTTGATCATCAGAAAAAAATATGAAAATAATTTTCATATAGTGAATACGAATATATTGCTTCAAAACAGACGTATGCGATGCATTAATGGAATAACAATGTTTATCATGAGTAAATGTTTGAACAAAAGAAAATTAACAACTTGAAAATCCTAATGAACAAAAGTCTTTTCATCTTCAGGGCTTGTTACTTCAAATGGTGAGCCTTGGAGGGATGGTAGAAAAACTCAGCCTGACCATCTTGTGTGAACTCCAATGCTCCTTCATCAATCAGGTCCTGGATCTTGTTCTTCAGAGCCCAACACTCATTTGTATCATGTCCTGGACTAGCAGAGTGGTAGGCACACCTTTTATTGGGATGATAGGTAGGAGCTGATGTGTTGGGGTTCCGGGGATGAGCCCTTAATGTGATCAGATTCAATCTCAACAGACGTTGTAAAGCTTGAAACAGTGACATATTGAGCTGGGTGAATTGCCTCCTGGGCTTGTCTGGCTGAAGCTGGTGAGGTTGATGCTGAATTTGTGACATTGAAGCCATTTGAGGAGCTCTCTTATCCTCTTGCCTCAAAGGTGGTTGAATGATGACTGGCCCTTCAACCTTAGATGTTTGCCCCAGTTGGTTACCCCGAAGCAGTTGGTTGACGAGAACCCCGAGCTCATCTTGTCTTTGAGCTAAGTCTTGAATGATAGTCACCTGCCCCAGCATCTGGGCTCTCATTGCATCCACCTCGGCTTGCAGATGTTTCAGCCATTCGTCCTTATCATCCTCAGCACTGTTCCTGACCAAGGTCCCCATGAGAAGGGTTCTCAGCTCTTCCTGCCCCTTAGATAGATTCAGGAGGATTTCTTCGAACCGAGTCTCTTGAGCATGAAGGTCTTGGTTGTCTTGTTGGCGAGCCATTGCTGAAATAAACAGCGGAGAAGGTAAGTGACCTGTAACAAGGGTACCTGTAATGCAATGATATGTATGACATGTATGCAATATTTTCAAGGACCTCGCGGGATAAACAAAGAAGCTTGTTAGAATTTGAATCCGGTGGCTTGATTGAAGGAACTGCATATTGTTGAGAGTCCTTTTTTTCAAGAGTCAAGGCTCACCATATCGAGTGGGTCATAGCCCCTGACAACCTTGGCTAGAGGAAAATAAATCCCCTTTGCCCCTTGCTAGATGGTTTGATTCAATCATGACCTGCATCACAAACCCTTGAGATCCTTGAAATGGATTAGTCCTTATGTAGGATGTATGCCATGGTATGATGTTATGCTATGCATGGGGTAATGTAAGTAACCCTGTTATGAGTCCCAATTAAGGACTGTAAATAAAACCTGCAAGAAATTCAGTAAACCCTATTATGAGTCCCAATTAAGGACTATAAACAAAACCTGCAAGAAACTCAAGTGTCAGATAACAAGCATGCAAATAGTCAAGTTGGAAGGCACACAAGTCACACAAGAGAAACCCTTAGAGTTTAGGCCAGCATGGGGTCTGAGTATTACCCTCTTGAAGTTGGTGGGCTCAACCTGTCCTATTAGAAGTAACCGGGTTCTAAGGGTCCCAATATCACTGGATTGCTTTCATTGTTCATCATTTCGATTTAGCCACTGAACTGGCGACCGAAATATTCCAGGAAAGCAACCCTCAATTGAGTGTAGTATCGAGTATCAACCAACCTCGGACTGCACCAAAGTCAGTTATCTTACTACCCTAAAGAGGACAAGATGGTTCAATTAAGGTTCCTAAGGTCAATTGATACTTCACGACACCACATGGAGGCCCCGTACTCTCCTTGACTGAACTCAAGGGTTACCGGTACACACCAAAGTGCCACATCAACGTAGCAGACTGTTTCAACCATGTCGGTATACCCCACACAGTTCCCTCACAGCCTTGTTGCTACTTTCTAAGAAGGTATCCCCATATCCGGGTTAGGATCTATAGAACTCCCAAGACAGCCCCACAATTTAAAGCAAACAAGTCAAAGCAATTGAAAACACAGTGATCTTAGTCCTAAGGTACACCTCACTTTAAAATATTTCCCCAGCAGAGTCGCCAGTTCTGTGATCGGTGGATCTGGAACTGACTGTTTAACGTTGATTCGCGAAATGTCGCGAAAGCAAGAGTCGCCACCGTCTTTTATTTTCTCCAACAAGGAAAGGACAAAAGCACAGAAAAATTCCTTATTGAGATTAGTTCTCGGTTCGGGAGGTAGATTTATAGAAATGGAAGGTGTTAGCACCCTTTCTATCCATGGTTATCCATGGGCTCTTAGATACTTGCTCATTTGTGTTTTCAAAATTGTTTGTTTGCTTTTCAAGGTGAGTGGGTTTGAAAAAGTTTCTTTGAAAGTTTCAGATCGACTCTTGTATCAGTCCTCAAGAGTGTTTGAAAAATTGTTTTGAAAGCTTTTTGAAAAGTGTCGGTGTGAAAAGAAGTCTTTTTTTTTTATTTGTTTTGAATTAGAGCAAGTATCTACGAGTCATCTACCTACCCTAAGGAATTAGTCTGTGTAAATGTCCTTAAGGTAGTGCCATCCCACCATTGAGAGGTAGGTAGCACCACCGTTGGAGGTGTTCGGGTCAATTCGAGGATTAGGGAGGGTGTGGTCACCAGAGCAATAGGAAGACACCTTAGAAGCTACCCCCATGCCATGTTCATGGACATGAGGACTTACTAAAACGTCCTCTACTCGAAGACCACGTTTCGAGGGGCAAGGCAACAGTGAGGCATACCCTAGGAGTGGTGTGTGAATTGTGTGTCATCTTCAGTTATTATTTGTCTTGATCATGCATTTGGTGATCTACGCTTTGATTTTTATTTGGGCATACATTCTTTCATGTGATTATTTACAGTTAAAAGGTGCGGGAATTTAAAATGCGGAAAAAATAAAGGTCCTACGCTATTACAAAGGCGCGGGTCTACATCGCCAAATTAAACCAAGACCCGATTTGAATAAAAGTACTGAAAGTAAATAAGTCTCTAATTATTATTACAAGGCCTTGGGGCAATTACATAAATTAAAAAATGAAGAATATAAACAAACGCGTGAAAAGAAACTAGAAGCGAAAATGCGAGGGCGTTGGACCCTTTAAAGATTAAATTAAAATTACAAATTAATTAATTGACTTAATAAGAAAAGAAGTTATTTTTTTGATGTTTTTGTATTTATGAAAAAAAAGAAGATTAATTGAAATTAGAAATTTAAATAAAAACCCTAATTCTAGTTTGTTTTTTTAATTATTAGAAAGTGTTTAAGTTTCGCCCTAATTTAACCCTAATTAATTAAATGTCACATTTATTTACAAGATAATTAATAATTAATAATAATAAGAAGAAATTTTAATTATTGAAAAAAAAAGAGTAAAAATGCTAGAAACCCTAATTTTTATGTTTTTTATTAGTTATTAAGAAAAATATTAAAATTAAGCCTAAAATTAAACTAATTTAGCTATTAA
This sequence comes from Vicia faba, assembly GCA_948472305.1. Taxonomy (NCBI): domain Eukaryota; kingdom Viridiplantae; phylum Streptophyta; class Magnoliopsida; order Fabales; family Fabaceae; genus Vicia; species Vicia faba. Next base: position 245,253,098 of record OX451740.1, on the reverse strand, counting down.
AACTTATTTACAAAATTAATAGAAATTAATATTAACAAAACATATTTTTTATTTTTAACTTTCTGATTTTTTTTTGTATTTTTTGTGTTATAAAATTTATTTCATGAATTAAATAAAACAATTAATTAAAAAGAATAAATAAAAGAAAATAAAAGAGAGAAAGAAATGCAAACATGGGGGGTGGTTGACCCAAATATGGAGGTTAATAGAAAGCATTTTGGTCCATTTGATGGAGGCCTTTTTGACTTTTCCAGGATCACGTGTAGACCCATTGACCCAGGTGCATGATGGAACTCCTGTACTGGCCATCAGATGGAATTGCTGGACATGTGGCAAGCTTTGGCATTGAGTGCATGGTAGATCCCTGAAGGGCACGCTGCATAGGAATAGGTTAAAGAAAAAATTATGAAATATGCAAGGGGACCTGGGAATCGAACCCAGGTCCCAATACCTGTATGCCAAACGCACTAACCACTGGACCACTCAAGCTTCCTTGTTATTATAGTGGAGCACAATTAATATAATGGAAAATAGACACTAGTGGTATTGGAACAAAAATCAGCGCGCGAACATTTGAACGCTCCAACCACATCAAGCCACGCCAGCATCTTCTTCTTCATTCTGTCTGCAAATAACGTCAAATAGCGGGGGTTTTAAACCCCCACTAACTCAAACCTGGAAAATAACGAATAGCTCATATGCAAATATAAATAGGGCGCGACTAGTGAGTTCGATTCGTTTTGAGGTCCTGAGTCCAATGGCATAGGTCTTATGGTTCAATTTTTCCATATGAATGAAGCCCTCTTTTTAAGCTTCTGAAACCCTAATGCGTGTTCATGGTAACTTTGCATACAGGCATCCAAAATTCAATTGGATGGTACCAATGGCTTTAGAATCATCATGTTAGTATAAATCACATATTAAAAGTCATGAATAACGTATGAAAATGCAAACACGATTATCAAAATTTTACAGAAAAGTTAGACTCCTATCTACCAATTCTTTGCGCTTGGAGAGTTGATTTTGATTGGAGTAGCTTCCTGGATGTGTCAGCAGTGCAATGGAACAGTTCTTTTGCTTTGAAACGACCTGCAACTATGAAAACAGTTTCAACTTTTTTATGAAAAAAATGCAAGTTTTCTTTGTGTTCTTGGGCGCAGCTTTCTTGTGTCTAGCATTAGGGTTGCATTGTGTATATGTATGTCAATGAATTAGGTCACAAACAAAGCCTAAAAATCCATGTTTTAATGCTTTTCAAATTTGTGATTTTCATTAATCTTTTTCAATCTTTTTCATGTCCTTTTGATGCCAATCATTGCCAATCACCTTGATTCTTTCCTTATTGAATAGTGCACGGAATCTTGAGTGAATTCTATGCACAAAAAGATTTGAAAAGCATGGATTAGTATTTTTCTTATAATTAATTTTAATTAAATGAATTAAATAGATTAAATATTCAATTAATTAATTAAAAATAGGAAAATAACTCCCCTTTGGGTCAATGGGTCGTGCATAGCTTTTGGGTGATGATTCTTGGAAGAAATTGAGGCCCATTAGCAATTTTGAGGTATTTGAAGTAAAGTTGACTTTTCAAAATTCCCAAAAATTTCCCAACTTCCACAAGGCATATCTTGCTCAATTTTTAAGCTTTGATCATGTTCTTGGACATTTTGGAAAGGTCTTGAAGTCCTCTAACCAATGCCTTTGGTCCCATGTCATTTTGATTTACCAATCTAAAGTTATGGTCTTTGACTTAAAGTGCCTTTTTGTTGACTTTTGAAAATGACCTATAATGTTGAGATTGATAACTTTTTGTGAGAGCATTTCTTGGACTTGAAGTGTGAAGAGGAGTTGTAGTAAATGTCATTCTCTTCAAAATAACATTTGGATGGAATTTTTCTGATAAACCGTGTGGAATTTATGCCCTGGTCAAGTTACAGTTGACTTTTTCAGCTGTCAAAAAATAGAAACTTTTGCATCTTGAGATTTTTTGAGCCATGCCTTGAGAATCATGATCAAGAATTGATCAAATGATGTTTGTGGCTTCAAAATAAGATGTTGACCAAAAATCTTGACTTTTGACTGTCAAATGACCATTTTGCCCCTACAATTGACTGTTGAGCAATTAGGGTTTTTGACTGTGCAATTTTGTGCTCTGAGTCTTGAAACTTGGCATGTGGATGTTTGACAATGTTTATGGGCATGTGGGATTTGTTTGGACCCTTGGAAACTTCAATTTCTTTGCCAGAACCAAAACCCTAGTTTTTGACTGTTAGGAGGCCATTGGACTGTGCAACCCTTGGGAGATTTTGAAGCATGCTCTTTGTAAATCTTGAAGAATATGGGAGGGCAAATTTTGGGGTACAACACTAAGTGTCTTCGGAGATTCCACTCTCGTGATCAGTCAGATCAAAGGCGAGTGGGATACGAAACGACCAAATCTTATTCCTTACAAGGAGTATGTATTGACTTTGCTTCCACATTTTGAAGAGATAACCTTTGAACACTTCCCTAGAGAGGAGAATCAGTTTGCGGATGCGCTAGCTACGATGTCTTCTATGTTCAAGGTCAATTGGGACAACTAAGCTCCCCGGATTATCATTGAAAGATTGGATGAACCTGCGCATTGCTGTGACATTAAAACTGAAGAAGTTGCAGATAAACCCTGGTTCCATGAGGTGAAGAGGTATCTTGAGGCTCAGGAATACCCCGAGGGTGCATCTGTTAATGACAAGAAATTTCTGAGGAGGTTCGCGGCGAAGTTCTTCATCAGCAATGGTATTCTTTACAAGCGTAACCATGATTCAACCTTACTGCGTTGTGTGGATAAGAACGAAGCAGAAAGGATCATGACAGAGTTACATGAAGGTACTTTCGAAACTCATTCCAGTGGACACACCATGGCAAAGAAAATCCTTCGGGAGGGATATTATTGGTCCACAATGGAAGCCGATTGTTATCAGCATTCTCGGACCTGTCACAAGTGTCAAGTCTATGCTGATAAGGTGCATATACCTCCAGTTCCTCTGAACATCTTAACGGCACCTTGGCCTTTTGCAATGTGGGGCATTGATATGATCGGCGAGATCAGACCTACAAAGCCCAACGGATATCATTTCATCCTGGTAGCAATTGATTACTTTACAAAGTGGGTTGAAGCAGCTTCCTTTACTACTGTAACCAAGAACGTTGTGGCACGTTTCATTTGGCACAATCTGATTTGTCGATATGGTGTACTAGAGAGGATCATTACGAACAATGGTACAAATCTCAACAACAAGATGATCACCGAGCTCTACAAGCAGTTTAAGATACATCATCACAACTCTTCTCCCTACCGACCGAAGATGAATGGGGATGTTGAAGCGGCTAACAAGAACATTAAGAAGACCGTGCAGAAGATGACGGTGACATACAAAGACTGGAACGAGATGTTACCATTTGATCTTCATGGGTACCGTACCTCAGCACGGACGTCAACATGAGCAACACCCTATTCCTTGGTATATGGCATGGAAGCAGTCTTGCCTATTGAAGTTCAGATACCCTCTCTTCGGATTATGAAGGATGCATGTTTGAACGAAGATGACTGGATTCAGACCCGGCTTGATCAGCTGAATTTAATTGACGAAAAGAGACTTACTGCTATATGTCATGGTCAGACGTATCAAAAACAGATGATCAAGGTATTTAACAAGAAAGTTAGACGACAAGAGTATCAAGTTGGGGATCTGGTAATCAAGCGTATTATCTTACCTCAAGGTGATCCCAGGGGCAAATGGACCCCTACTTACGAAGGGCCATTTATGGTTAAGAACATTTTCTCAGGAGGAGCTATGATTCTAACCACCATGGATGGTGACGACCTTCCTCACTCCGTCAATGCAGACATAGTGAAAAAATACTATGCATAATCAAAGACCCGCTAGGTTGACTGGCCTAGGCAAAAATAAGGGCTTCCCGGCGAACCAAAAGGGTTCGGGCAAAAATAAGGGATGAAAATGAAAAACTGTACACCCGGCAAGTCGAAAACCTGAAAAGGTGGCTTGGGCAAAAATGGGTATCCCGGTGGACTGAAAAACTGAAAGGGCGGTTGTGGTACGGTGGGAGAACTGACTTGAGGTTTTGCGTTTGTATTCGCAAATGTTTCGGTTGAGCAAGAGTCGCCACCGACTTTTTATTTTATCCTAAGGAAAGGTTAAAAAGCACAGCAAAAACCTTTTGAGATGTTTTCTTAGGTTCGGGGAGTATATTATAGAAAGGGAAGGTATTAGCACCCTTTCTATCCATGGTTATCCATGGGCTCTTAGTTACTTGCTTAGATCAACTTGCCTTTTGTTTTCAATTGTTTTAAAAGGTGCTTGAGTGTGTGGGTTTGAAAATATTTTGAAAAGAGGCCAATGTGGTGGCAACCTTTGTAATGATCCATGTGGGGATGTATACAAAGGTGTATGTCTTTTGAAAAGGTTTTCATTTGTTTTTTGAAAGTTGTTTGAAAGTGTTGTGAGGTGTGGTTTTGAAATTAGGCAAGTGTTTTGTTTTGCAAGTTTGATTCAAGTAACTAAGAGGTTATCTACTCCTAAATTTCTCAAAAGATTATTGCTATGTTTTAACCCTTTTAACAAGTTTATTCCACCATTGAATTTGGTGGACAACCTTATGTTAGGATGTGAAAGGGACAGGCGCGGGTCATCGTTTAGACCATAATTGCAACGGCGTTAAATGTCTTTGGGCAACTTTCTTTAAGGGACTTGATCATTTGTTTTTGTTTGTTTTAAAAAGTTTTATCGAGGGACTATGATCATTCAGATTGTTTACTTTGCCCAAAGAAGTTCAACATACAATATGGCCCATTTATTTGAAGGCAACAAAGTGGAATACCCTAGGGGGTGCAAGTGTGATTTGTGTGTCCATTTTCATGCTTATTTATCTTGAGATTAGGTCGTAACTATTTTTATCGTTTTTCGCATGCAAACCCTAATTCTAACATGTTATCATTAGAAAGCAGTAAAGTGCGAAAATAAATTTACTAAGCTATTACAAAACCAAATATGGGAAGGGGGGTACAAATGTTCAAATGGGGATATTGACAAGTAATGTAAATCTAAACTATTACATCATTTTTGAATATTTGCAAAGTAAATAAATTGCATAATTAAATGAAAATTAAATAAATATGCAAAATGCAAAAAGAAAGTTTTTTATATGAGACAAATATGATTTATGTAAAGTAAAATAAGAAAATAAAAAGGTATTATTTTTGAGTATTTTCAACTTTTAGGGCAAAAACCCTAATTTTAAAGAAAATGTATTATTATCTAATTTAGTACAAGTATTTATTTATTATTTACAAAAATAAAAATAAAATGAAGTATATTATGAAAAAAGTATTTTTTTATCAAATATTAATAAAAATGAAAAATTCAAGTATTTTTATATTTATATTAATAAACATATTTATATATATATATTAAGTTCTTAAATATGCATTATATACAAAATAATATATATATTTAATATTTAATAAAATAAATAAAAAAGTATTTTTTTTTATGTGAAATATTTTCAGAAGGTGAATAAAATGAAAATAAAAATAAAAGTATTTTTTACATATTTTTTCTATTTTATTCTAAATAATAATATGTATATATTTAGGTATAAATTGAAAGAAAATCAAATAAAACCCAAATAAAATCAAAAAGTGATGAGAAAAATATTTTCAAAATTTAAATATGCTGAGAAAAAATAAACAAGTCAAACAAAAAAAAGAAAAAGTCAAAAATATTAAAAAATGAAGCAAATGGGCTCAGGGGGTTCATGAGTAATTAAGTGGTGTGAATAAGAAAAAATGCACAGGCCCAGCCCAAAGATCACTGTCTTCAACCTCCAGCACAAACATTTGAAAAAAACGCGCGCCCCTGTTCTTCAATGTCCAACTCTCGATTCCTGGCTTTTTAGCAAAAACTCATAACACAACAAATGTTCAGCATGAAGAGACGATTCTAACCATGTATGGAACTTGACCTAACTCTCTAAGATGAGGGAGAATTTCTCCTCCCCCAAATCCTAACCTAGTTTTTCTGCCATTTTCAAACTCCAAATTCTCTCTACTCAGGCAAAAGAAATGAAATGTGAAGATATGCACATGTTCAGGGCTATGAGTAGAACCTTGTTTCTTCACAAACTTAAGACTAAAGATGCATGATAAGAGAGATACGAGTTCAAAGTTTTACCTGTGCAGTTGAACTTCTATCTGGAGAATGAGGAACTTTTGGTGCAAGGGAATGATTGGAAAAGCTTCCTTGAGGTCCAGGGATGTTGTTTCAATGCTTACTTTGTCTTGAAACTTCTTGTATCGAGCTGTGGAACTTCAACTGCAAAAGGAAAAAATGAAAATGGTGGAAGCTGTTAGAGGGATTACAGGTCAGGTTTTAGGTCATGGCTAGCTTGCATACATGCTAGGGAATGTGTATGAATTGATTTTGGTAAGAATGCTCGAGGGAAATGGGAATTGGCACTCAAACTGCAGAGGCAACTCTGTTTTTGCAGTTTGAGGATGATTCTGAGATGGAGGATGCTTTGGAGGTCAAGGGCTCGTGCGAAAGCTTGGATGTGTTATGTGTAATGTGTTTGATAACTTCTTTCTTGTGTTTTTCTGCTGGTATGAGGGTTGTCACAAGTTATGCACTTTTCTTCTATGTTAAGCAACAAAATGCCACTTGATGTTTTAGGTCAGTAGGGGACCTCTAATCCTGCTGCATAAGCCTCTCTTGATCAGAGCAATTTGTCCATAATCTTGTGCCAATGAGATCCTAACTGTACTTGCTTGGATTTCAATTTGACATAAAGCTAGCTTTTTACAAAAATGGATAAAGCACTTTATCTACTTTGAGATCAATCCACTATGCAATATTAGAACACAAAGAACATGGCCTTGGCACAATGAATAAGCATTAAATTATTGAGTATGGAATGGTTCAAGGACCTGTAATCAAGCATAAAGCAAGCTGAGTTCAAATTTGCAAGATTATGAACATGTCTTGATTAAGAACAAAAGTGAATTTTTGCCAACTTGTGAAATTCGAATCTCTCAAGTTATGAGGTTGTTTGATGAGTTCTTGGACATTTTGGAAAGCTTCGAATGTGTACTACAATCCATATTTGAAATGCAAATTAAAATTCCAAGTGAAAGGGTATGAAAAGTGGCCTTGAAGTGGGGTAGAAAACCTTGTCAAAATAGGTTAAAATTTCATTAAGTTAAAAATGGTTTAGTGCCCTTATTCAAAAAATTGTAACTTGAGATACAAGCTTCAAATGAGAAAACTTTGTGAATCAAAGTTGTAGATTATGCAACAAGCTACAACTTTCATGTTTTGACTTTTGTTTGAATCCAAATGGATCTTGGTGAAAAGATGGGGCAAAGTTGGGAAAAAATTAGGGTTTTTTATAACTTAGAAAAATTCCAAGTTATGAAAAATTCCATTTTAAAACCCTAATTTGCATTTTGTGATTTCTTGGTGAACAAGTTTCATTATTTGGCATGTTTTGATGAAAAATGAATCTTGACTCTTGATTTTGACCAAAAAGTCAAAGTTTGACTTTTCAGTGTACAGTCAAAATTGATCAATTGACTGGGAAATTCAACTGTCAATCTTGTGTACTTGGGATCTTTTGAGCTTGTTGAGCATGTCAATATAATTCCATGGGGTCCTTGAGTCCATATGTGAGCTTGGTTTGCCATTGGCTGGGTCAAACAGTCAAAAATTGCCTTTGTGCAGTCAAAACCCTAAAAATGACCATTTTGCCCTTTTGGTGATCTGATCAAATTTCTTGTGGAATTGTGATCCAAACTTGATCAAATGGTCCATATGAGTTCATAATGTTGATGTGGGTCAAATTTCATGAGGTTTGACTGTCAATTGGCCATAGTTGACTTTTTCCCCAATACAGCTGATTTCTAGGTCAACTGTCCAATTGACTGGGCAAAACTTGGAATCAAGATTTGAAACTTGGTATGGATAAACTTGGGAGTCCAATATGAAGCATGAAAGTCATCTTAGGCATTTTGGGTCAAAACATCCTTGTGCAAACACAAACCCTAATTTGAGTCCACAGTGCAAGGAGAAGTCTTGAGCAGAGGAAACCTTAACTAGATCTTGATCTTCAAGGGTCTTGTGATGAGAAAATGTTGAGGAGATGGGAGGGCAAATTTTGGGGTACAACAGTTGCCCCTGTTCAATCTTCTTGGACCTGAAGAGTTAGATTGGCGAGTTTGCCTTTCGTGATTCGAGGGTAAAAGAAGATTGGACACTAGAGTGCCCGGAAATTTGCACTTGCATGCTGAAGTATCAGCAATGTGATGTCGGGAATGGGCTTACAGATGCCATTTGGAGAGGTGGTGGATAGGGAGATGGGCTTATAGATGCCATCTGGAGATGTGACAGAACCTTGTCGGGAATGGGCTTACAGATGCCATTTGGAAGTGTTGATCGCATAAGAGATTCCTTAGCGAGAACTTGTGTATTTGAGAAAGACGGATGTTTTCCTGGCTTGTTACAGGTGTTTGATCTTCAGTCTCCTTATGCAGATATGCCCTGGCTAGATACAGGTATCGAATCTACAATTGGTTGCTCACAGATGTGCCCTGGCTGGATACAGGAATCGAATCTGGAAATAGTCGTTAATAGATGTGCCCTGGCCGGATACAGGAATCGAATCTTCGAACTCTTCAGACGTGCCCTGGCTAGATACAGGAATCGAGTCTGGAAACGTGGTCAACAGATATGCCCTGGCTGGATACAGGAATCGGATCTGGAAATGTTGTAGTTGATAGATGTGCCCTGGCTGGATACAGGAATCGAATCTTCGAACTCTTAAGACGTGCCCTGGCTAGATACAGGAATCGAGTCTGGAAACTGATCACTCTCAGATGTGCCCTGGCTAGATACAGGTATCGAATCTGGAATTGTGACAGTTGAAGGTAGTTGTTTTTGGGATTGTCTTTTTCCTGAAAAGGCAAAAACGTAAGTGGTATGCAATGTCATGATGTATGATATGCATGGTGTTATGATGTTCAATCATGAGATAGTGTTGTATGCGCTTTATCATGTATGTAAGCAAGATGTATGAAAACGTGAAATGTTTATGAATGTAATTTCATCTTAGGAAAATAAATCCTTGACGAACGGCCGGGAAGTTGCTCTGTGGAAGAGATACTTGGCCGAAGTTTTGATGAGAGGCCTGTTGAGGACCTTAATGATGGATTCCGCTGAGGATAATGATGATAAACTCCGCTGGGGATTGAAGGAACTTTGCCGAGGGCGGTCTTCCGTGGTTTTTAGCTGAGGATAACCCAGTTATAAGTCCTTGTGAGGAAATAACTCTAAATAAAGCTCGGGAGAGACGTCCGTACTCTGCAGGGGGTAAGCTTCCAGAATCTACTGGGGATGAGCTTTAAGACCTAACGGGGAACGTTGTGCCTTTTCAGGATTGACGGGGGACCAACTCTGCTTGGGGAAAGTATTGCTGAACCTTGTTTTACTCTGCGGGGAATTGAGATGATTTGGTCACATTCTTCAGTTAAATCTACCTTGGTACCTTGGCGGACAAAACAACCAAACTGCATTAGGCAACTTCATATTGCCCCTGTCTTTGATGTCACCTTTAATCAATCTCTTGTTTCATATGTAAACATTTATGAATCAGCAATTTAATGTCAAATGCATATATCAAAAATGAACATTGGACGTTCTTCGCAAGACAAAACAGAAAAAGGAAAACAATTGGTACTTTTAACTGAAAAGTATATTTGTATTGATTTAGATTTTTCCTGTGAATAGGCGTTTTTGTACAAGAAGCTGACATCCTAGTAAGAGGACGCCGCCAAATAACATAGAGTTTACAATTTGAAAAAGGAAACAAAACAGCTATGTGAACAATCCCACTGGGTTCCAACTCTGCTATCGCCTTTATGTCTTCGAACGTCTCATCGCTTTGCTGCCTAATTTGAAGATGAAGCTGATTGGTCAATGCCGAAATCTGGAGCCAGATAGTTGATGCCGAATTCCGGATGCGAAGTGATCCAATGAGACATAGTGTTACGCTTTTATCCCTAACTTTTGCCTGGACCGCCCTTTCGGGTTTTCAGTCCACCGGGATACCCATTTTTGCCCAAGCCGCCTTTTCAGGTTTTCGACTTGCCGGGTGTACAGATTTTTATTCATTTCATCCCTTATTTTTGCCCGAACCCTTTTGGTTCGCCGGGAAGCCCTTATTTTTGCCTAGGTATGTCAACCTAGCGGGTCTTTTATTTATGCGTAGTATTTTTTCACTATATCTGCATTGGCGGGGTGAGGAAGGTCGTCACCATCCATGGTGGTTAGGATCATGACTCCTCCTGAGAACACACGTTTAACCACAAATGGCCCTTCGTATGTAGGGGTCCATTTGCCCCGGGGATCACTTTGAGGAAGGATGATGCGTTTGATTACCAGGTCCCCAACTTGATACTCTTGTGGTCTGACCTTCTTGTTAAATGCCCTGATCATCCGTTTTTGATACGTTTGACCATGACAGATAGCAGTGAGCCTCTTTTCGTCAATCAGATTTAATTGGTCAAGTCGAGTCTGGATCCAATCATCTTCATTCAAGTCTGCATCCTTCATTATTCGGAGAGAGGGTATCTGGACTTCAATTGGCAAGACTGCCTCCATGCCATAGACCAAGGAGAAGGGAGTTGCCCCAGTTGACGTCCTTGCTGAGGTGCGGTACCCATGAAGAGCGAACGGTAACATCTCGTGCCAATCTTTATAGGTCACTGTCATCTTCTGCACAATTTTCTTGATATTCTTATTGGCTGCCTCTACAGCCCCATTCATCTTCGGTCGGTAGGGAGAAGAATTGTGGTGCTGTATCTTGAATTGTTCACAGAGTTCAGTGATCATTTTGTTGTTGAGATTGGTACCATTGTCTGTAATGATTCTTTCCGGGATACCGTACCGACAGATCAGATTATGCCGGATGAAACGTGTTACGACGCTCTTGGTTACTGTGGCGTAGGAAGCTGCCTCAACCCATTTCGTGAAGTAATCGATCGCCACCAAGATGAAGCGATGCCCATTGGATGCCGTCGGTCGGATCTCACCGATCATATCGATGCCCCACATTGCGAAAGGCCAAGGTGCCGTCAGGACATTCAAAGGAACCGGAGGGATATGCACCTTGTCAGCATAGATCTGGCATTTATGACAAGTTCGGGAGTGTTGGTAACAATCGGCTTCCATTGTGGACCAGAAATATCATGCCCGAAGGATTTTCTTAGCCATGCACTGGAATTTGTTCCAAATGTACCTTCATGCAGTTCTATCATGATTTTCTCTGCTTCGGCCTTATCCACACAACGTAGCAGCGTTGAATCATGATTCCGCTTGTAGAGAATGCCGTTACTGAGGAAGAATTTTGCAGCAAACCTCCTCATGAACTTCTTATCATTGACAGATGCACCTTCAGGGTATTCCTGAGCTTCCAAGTACCTCTTCACCTCATGATACCAGGGTTTTTCAATCACCTTCTCAGCCTCGAGCTCGCAGCAGTATGCCGGTTCATCCAACTTCCAGATAATGATTCGGGGAGCCTCATTGTCCCATTTAACTCTGAACATTGAAGACATCGTAGCTAGGGCGTCCGCTAGCTGATTCTCCTCTCTAGGGAAGTGCTCAAAAGTTATCTCTTCAAAGTGGGGAAGCAAGGTCGACACATACTCCTTGTAAGGAATAAGATTCGGGTGTTTCGTATCCCACTCGCCTTTGATCTGGTTGATCACAAGAGCGGAATCTCCGAAGACACTTAGAAATTTTATCCTTAAGTCGATTGCAGCTTGAAGACCCATGATACATGCCTCATATTCTGCCATGTTGTTGGTGCAGCTGAAACATAATCGGGCGGTGAGGGGAGTATGAGTTCCTTTGGGAGATATGATCACAGCGCCGACGCTGTTACCCAAAGCATTGGAGGCTCCATCAAAATGCATAGACCATCGGGATCCTTCCTCAGGTCCTTCATCCGGTCCAGGTACTTCACAGTCAGTTACCACCATGATGTCTTCGTCCGGAAAATCAAAGTTCAATGATTGGTAATCGTCCACAGGTTGGTGTGCCAAATGATCTGCCAGTACACTTCCTTTAATTGCTTTCTGAGTCGTATACTGGATATCATATTCTGTTAAGATCATTTGCCATCTCGCTATTCTTCCAGACAGAGCGGGCTTTTCAAATATGTACTTGATGGGATCCATCTTTGAAATCAATAAAGTAGTGTGAGTCAGCATATACTGTCTCAGCCGGCGAGCAGCCCATACAAGAGCGCAACAAGTTTTCTCAAGCAGTGAGTAACGAGACTCACAGTCGGTAAACTTTTTGCTCAAGTAATAAATAGCGTGCTCTTTTCGGCCGGACTCGTCATGCTGCCCCAGCACACACCCCATTGAATTATCAAGCACTGTCAAGTATAGTATCAGAGGTCTTCCTTCCACCGGTGGCATAAGAATGGGTGGCTCTTGGAGATATTCCTTTATCTTTTCAAAGGCGGCCTGACATTCATCATTCCAGCGTACTACTTTATCTTTCTTCAGTAATTTGAAGATTGGCTCACAAGTAGCAGTCAGATGTGAGATGAATCGGGCAATGTAATTCAGTCGTCCTAGGAAACCTCTGACTTCTTTCTCTGTTCTTGGAGTCGGCATCTCTTGTATGGCTTTTACCTTGGCAGGGTCCACCTGAATACCTTTATCACTTACAATGAAACCTAACAATTTTCCGGATCTTACCCCAAAGGTGCATTTGTTGGGATTCAACCTTAGCTTGTATAACTTGAGTCGGTCAAATAACTTCCCCAGATGGTCAAGGTGCTCCTCCTCAGTTTGAGACCTTGCAATCATGTCATCAACGTATACCTCAATCTCATGATGGATCATATCATGAAACAAAGCAACCATGGCACGTTGATAGGTTGCCCCAGCATTTTTCAATCCGAATGGCATGACCTTATAACAGAAGGTGCCCCACTGAGTCACAAAGGTAGTCTTCTCCATATCTTCTGGAGCCATCTTGATCTGATTATACCCTGAAAAACCATCCATGAAGGAGAACACCTTGTGTTGAGTTGTATTGTCAACAAGGACATCAATGTGAGGTAGGGGGAAGTCATCCTTGGGGCTGGCCCTGTTCAGATCCCTGTAGTCAACACACATTCTGACTTTACCGTCCTTTTTCGGTACCGGCACCACATTAGCAACCCACTGAGGGTAAGAGGTCACTGCAAGAAACCCGGCATCAAACTGTTTCATAACCTCGGCCTTGATCTTTTCAGACATCTCTGGACGCATCCGTCGGACTTTTTGCTTTACCGGAGGGCAATCTTCCTTGGTTGGCAGGTGGTGGACTACAATGTCGGCATCCAAACCAGGCATATCTTCATAGGACCAAGAAAAAATCTCCATGTAATCCTGTAGCATCTGGATCAATCGTTGCTTCACGCTGAGCTCTAGATTGGCACCAATCTTGACCTCTTTCCTATCTGTCTCAGTACCCAGGTTAATTGTCTCCACCGGCTCTTCATGTGGCTGAATAGCTCTCTCTTCCTGGAGTAGCAGTCTTGCGAGTTCACCAGGCACTTCGCAATCATCTTCACCTTCGTCTTCGGCCAAGTTGATCGGATTTTCGAAGTCATAACTGGCGGTAGCAGAGCTGTTACCAGTGAGATCCAGAGTGGATTGAAACCTGTATAAGTGAGTGTGTGTAAATATAGCTGTTTTGCAATATATATAACACAGAAAGGAAAAAGAGCACAAGATTTGAAATGCAACAAACGTCCAATGTTTTGATTGATGATATATGAAAATGTCATACAAAAAAAGCCCTCACAAATGGAGCTACGATGCCCCGGGTAGGACACTGAGCCAACAAAGTTTTAACATATTGTTTGTTACAAATTGGAAATCAAAAGAAATTAATTACTGCGTGACAAATGTGATAGGGGTAAAATCCTTTGCCGTCCAGTTGCTTGGTCCGTCGCTGGTAGTCGGGTAGATCCAACTGTCAAACTCTGCTTCCTCTACATCCTCCTCAATAGCATTCACCCTTGAGCTGGAGATAAACACCGGAGCCTTTCTGACCTTCTCCTTGCGTACAGCCCTCTGAGCCTCTGCAGTAAAGCTCAGCCCAAACTTGTCATTCTTCTGAGTGAAGTCAGGAAGCTGACCTCAGTTTGCACAATTGCCTTTCTGAACCATAGCCCGGGCATCCCTTAGGGAAGCCATCTTCAAGGAAACATTCTCTTCGACTGTTGTTTCTGCTGCTGCTGAAATTGGATGCACCTCCTCGAAATGCTGAAAGGGGGTTTCAATAAACTCCCCATCCATCTCAATGTATCTGAAGGAATTCAAATGGCTCACCATATACTCCTCTTCTCCTTGCACAGTGACGATCTTCCCTCTGACAGGGTATTTCAGCTTCTGGTGCAAGGTAGAGGTCACTGCCCCAGCTTTATGGATCCAAGGTCGACCCAGTAGACAAGAGTACGATGGACGTATATCCATCACATAAAAAGTAGAGTCGAACACCTGAGAGCCCACACGGATAGGGATGTCAACCTCTCCATGAACCATCCTTTTTGAACCGTCAAAGGCCCTGACGATGATATTGCTGGGCTTCAATTCTAGGCCTTCATAATCCAGACGATCCAAAGCCTTCTTTGGTAGAACATTCAAGGAGGAACCAGTATCCACCAATACATGCGCCAGAGTAGTGCCCCTGCATTCGATAGAGACATGCAGGGCATCATTGTGGTCTCTTCCCTTTGCAGTCAGATCAGCATCTGAAAAACCCAAGCCATTATCTGCTGTCAGATTTGCTATGCAATCAGTGAACTGGACTGCAGATGTTTCCTGCGGCACATGGGCCGTCTTGAGAAATGAAATCAAGGCCTTAGCATGGGCCTCGGAGCATAGCAATAAAGAGAGCATGGAGATCTTGGAGGGCGTATGCCCCAGTTGCTCGACAACATTGAAATCACTTTTCTTTATTATTTTCAGGATCTCCTCCATTTCTTGTTGGGAGGCTTCAGCATTTATGGGTATTGGTGCCTCCATCCGGGCAGGCTCTTCTTCAATCCCTTTGCCCCGAGCATTAGATGACTCGGCAGCAGGGGAAACCACTTGATCGGCGATAGTAACAGGTACACTTGTAGGTGTTATAAGGAGGGGTTTTCGAGTAGCGGGCGGTGCAATGTCAGGCGAGAAGAGCCTGCCACTGCGGGTGACCTTGGCTGGACCAGTGATATCGCAGATACTGGCGCCAGTGTCGAATTCTTGTTTGATTCCATTTACATATACGTCTGCCCCATAATGCCAGGGGACAGCTTTTTCAAATACGTAGGGGAGAGGCCCCGGAACAGTAATAATCACAGGTGCAACAGTCATGATTTGAACAGGCTTCTTCGGGAGAGCCCTGATTGGATTTTTGAAGATGGTAACCACAGAAACTTCTTTTACCGGAACCAACTGAACAGTAGACTTCTTAAACAGAATCTCCTTGCTATCCATTAGGCTCTGGACGCCTAACCTCAGCAAGGGACAATCAGATAGGGAAACAGCACAGAACAGGCAACCTTCACTGCAACCCGGAAATAAACCGGCCCGCAGTAGGTTCTTCTTGACGGTCTTCAGAGGGGTAACAACTTCATTTACCGAAACAGCATACAATTCTTCCTCAATGGCATTTACTCTATGCTGGGGCATAGGAGCAGTTACAACGTTTGGTCTCTCCGGCGCTTCAAACTGAATTTCCTTTGCGTCGATCAGATCTTGCACTTTGTTTCTCAAGGCCCAGCAATCATCAGTAGTGTGCCCGGGACTATCAGAATGATAAGCACACCGGGCATTTGGGTTATACTTAGGAGACGCAGTGTTGACGACCTTAGGAGCTTCCTTGAGGGTCACCAGGTTGGTGGATAACAGTTGGGGTAAAATTTGAGATAAGGTCATACTCAGTCGGGTATACTGCCTCTTGGGCCTTTCGCTTCTTTGTTGATTGTACTGCTGAGGAGCAGCAACAGGTTTTGAGATGACCAAAGCATTGACGGCTTGGCGACTTTCGGGCTTGACTTGTCTTCTAGTACCATAGACGGCACTTGCTTCTTTCTTAAACGGCCTCTTCTCAGCACTTGTGGAGGCAGCCTTTTGTATCTTGCCTGACCTGATGCCAGCTTCAATCCTTTCTCCCGTCAATATCAAATCTGTAAACCCAGCGGAGGAGTTACCAACCAAATGATTGAAAAATGGACCAGACAACGTCCCTAGAAACATATCAACCAACTCACGATCAGTCAAAGGAGGTTGCACCCTGCCAGCCAAATCTCTCCATTTTTGAGCGTACTCTTTGAACCCTTCACCCGTCCCTAGAGACATACCCTGAAGTTGGGTACGCGTAGGAGCAAGATCAGAATTGTATTGATATTGTCTGTAGAATGCGGTTGCCAAATCTTCCCAGTGTCGGATGCTAGTTCCATCCAATTGGTAGAACCATTCAAGCTGTGACCCCGAGAGACTATCTTGGAAGAAGTGAATCCAGAGGTTCTTATCTGCCGTGTAAGGTTGGATTTTCCTTACGTACGACCTCAGATGCAGCTTTGGGCAGGAGACCCCATCATACTTGGCGAAGGCAGGCGCCTTAAACTTGTGTGGAATTACTACCCCAGAAGATAACCCCAAATCTCCGAAATCCAGCCCCGGCACATTCTGAATTTCCATGGCGCTTAAGCGGTCCTCCAATTGCTTGTATCTGTCAGCAGCAGGTGGGTATTGTTCGTCGTTATAGTCCGTCTCGTTGTCGGAGACTGCGGGACTAGGAGCTCCTCCCCCTTGGGGACTGTTTTTCTCAGCAGAAGAAGTAGTTGGATCAGCTTCATTATGGAGTGTGTTCCCAAATCTGCGCCCGGTGTTGAACAACGCAATCCTCTTTTTCTTCTTCTTCTTCAGGAGTAGAGTCTTCAACTCTTGCTGACCTTGGGCTAGGCTTAGGACCATCTCTTGAAACTGTGCATTTTGGGCCTGAAGGGCCTTGATTGCTTGCTCACTGGAGGAGTCTGGATTCATGATGACTGTGCAAAATAAACAGCGAAGGAGATTAAGCAACCTGTGAAATAGGGTACCTGCTATGCATATGGTGCAATGGAATGCGTATGTTTTATGTTTTCAAAGACAAACAAGATTCAACTTTGTAGACAAAAAGGGAAACACACTTCATTAGATTAAAATTTTCAATTGTTCAACAATTTTGCCCTTAGGCATTACAGGAATGAAAAATACTGGAAAGGAAATAAACTATAAAAAGAAACATCCAAAGCTCATCAATGCTCCCATGGCCTCCTCCTTTCAGTGCTGATGTAGTTGTTCAGGACCCGTTCTTCCTCCAATTGCTTAGTCAGCCTCTGGATCTTCCGTTCCTGCTCGTTGAATTTCTCCCGATAGAAATCCCGTTCTTCCTTTAGCTGTGCCCAAGATCTCTTCATGGTGTCAAAATCAGTAGGTATTTGAGGAGGGAGGACAGTTGGAGGAACCCCATCTTCAACAGGAGACTCAAGAATGAGAGGTCTAACAGCTTCGTAGGGCATACCTAACCTTTGAGCACGGATGTGGACCCATTTGCAATAGGGCTTCAATGGCAGAGAAGTCTTTGGTCCCAACTCATGTGGGTTGGCTTTGTGGATTCTGTCCCAAGCTCTAATGAATCCCTGGCGTAGCTTGTCACTGTCTGCCTGAAACTCAAAATGGAAGTGAGGAACCAGCATTTCATGAGGCCCATCTCCTCTGGCTCTTCCAAACTGACGGAGAGCTAAACACGGATTGTAAGAGATTCCTCCTTGGATACCAATCAACGGAACATTAGGGTATTCTCCGCAACGGTCAATAACAGCTACCTCATCCAAACCTCTGAGAGTCCAGGTAATGTCATTATCAGTGAGAGACATTAACCTCCGAGCCCAACCTGTTCCTTCTTCATTCTTCAGCACGAACTTAGGAAGGTGCGAAATAAACCACCTTACTAGCAAAGGAGCACAACACCACGGGGTTCCCCAGTTTTCGAGCAGTACGAGCATAGAGTTGTTGTAGAATATCACCCAAAAGAGTGGGTACCGGATTCCGAGACATGAAGATCCTTATGACATGGATACTGATAAAAGTGTCAGGGTTGGGAAACAGTACCAGACCATAGATCAAAAGAGCCAGAATATCTTCATATGCCTTGAAGTCCAAGTCATTCCAGAAATCATTAGCCTTGCCAACCAGAAATTTGACCAAAAAGCCCTTGATCCCATTTCTAGTTTCCCAGTTGGACAATACCTCTTCTTTGGTCAAGGGGAGAATTGCAGCAATCTTTTCAGGCCTAGGAGTCTTTTCCAAACCAGTGAATGGAGTTTGTTCCAAGACAGGGATCCCAAGCAAATAAGATAACTCTTCCAGGGTAGGAACCAGCTGGAAGTCTTGAAAGGTGAAACAGTGATACAGAGGGTCATAAAACTGGGTCAGAACACTTATCAGTTGTTGGTACCATTTTGCAGTGACCAAGCCAAGGAGAGAACCATGTCTGTTGATGAAGGAAGAAGTGTTTGGAATCCTACCAACCAAATCCTTGAGTAACACTGGTGGTTGAACAAAGTTGAGCCGGACAGTATTCCTACGCACGGGCATCATGAAGTCCTACAAAACAGAGCAAAGATGAAACCTTTTTTGTCTTTGAAATGGGTTAGCCTTTTATACAGGATGCATGCAATGGTATGATGGCATGATGCTATGATGAAGCACACCACAAGTATTCACATAGACAAATAAGGCACACAAGTCACACAAGACACCCTTAGGTTTCAGGCCAGCATGAGTTTCAGGTATTACCCTCTTTTGGTTTTGTTGGTTAAAACCTGTCCTATCAAAAGTAACCGGGTTCTAGAGGATCTCAAATCATTGGCTACCCTCAATCGGTCATAACTCCAGCATCGCAATCTTTTCTCGCGGCCAGAACCATCTCGAGAGTTTAGCCTCAATGAGTGTAGCATACTGCTACTGTCCTAATAGCCAAGTTGGTCAATTTAGGGTTCTAAGGTTGGTTGGTGTTTAATGACCCCTTAGAAGACCTATATTCTCCCCGTTGCAACACAAGGGATATAGGTACAGACTAAGATGCCACACCAACGTAGCCACTGTTTCACCCATGTCGGTCTACGCCGGACAGGTCCCTCACAGATTGTGCTACCTAAAAAGGGTATTTCCCAGATCCGGGTTAGGATCTATGAAACTCCAATGCAAAGCCCACAAATATAAAAGCAAACAAAGCAAACAATTGAAAACAAAGGTGATCTAAGCCCTAAGGTTACTCCACTTTAAAAACAGTCCCCAGCAGAGTCGCCAGTTCTGTGGTACGGTGGGAGAACTGACTTGAGGTTTTGCGTTTGTATTCGCAAATGTTTCGGTTGAGCAAGAGTCGCCACCGACTTTTTATTTTATCCTAAGGAAAGGTTAAAAAGCACAACAAAAACCTTTTGAGATGTTTTCTTAGGTTCGGGGAGTATATTATAGAAAGGGAAGGTATTAGCACCCTTTCTATCCATGGTTATCCATGGGCTCTTAGTTACTTGCTTAGATCAACTTGCCTTTTGTTTTCAATTGTTTTAAAAGGTGCTTGAGTGTGTGGGTTTGAAAATATTTTGAAAAGAGGCCAATGTGGTGGCAACCTTTGTAATGATCCATGTGGGGATGTATACAAAGGTGTATGTCTTTTGAAAAGGTTTTCATTTGTTTTTTGAAAGTTGTTTGAAAGTGTTGTGAGGTGTGGTTTTGAAATTAGGCAAGTGTTTTGTTTTGCAAGTTTGATTCAAGTAACAAGAGGTTATCTACTCCTAAATTTCTCAAAAGATTATTGCTATGTTTTAACCCTTTTAACAAGTTTATTCCACCATTGAATTTGGTGGACAACCTTATGTTAGGATGTGAAAGGGACAGGCGCGGGTCATCGTTTAGACCATAATTGCAACGGCGTTAAATGTCTTTGGGCAACTTTCTTTAAGGGACTTGATCATTTGTTTTTGTTTGTTTTAAAAAGTTTTATCGAGGGACTATGATCATTCAGATTGTTTACTTTGCCCAAAGAAGTTTAACATACAATATGGCCCATTTATTTGAAGGCAACAAAGTGGAATACCCTAGGGGGTGCAAGTGTGATTTGTGTGTCCATTTTCATGCTTATTTATCTTGAGATTAGGTCGTAACTATTTTTATCGTTTTTCGCATGCAAACCCTAATTCTAACATGTTATCATTAGAAAGCAGTAAAGTGCGAAAATAAATTTACTAAGCTATTACAAAACCAAATATGGGAAGGGGGGTACAAATGTTCAAATGGGGATATTGACAAGTAATGTAAATCTAAACTATTACATCATTTTTGAATATTTGCAAAGTAAATAAATTGCATAATTAAATGAAAATTAAATAAATATGCAAAATGCAAAAAGAAAGTTTTTTATATGAGACAAATATGATTTATGTAAAGTAAAATAAGAAAATAAAAAGGTATTATTTTTGAGTATTTTCAACTTTTAGGGCAAAAACCCTAATTTTAAAGAAAATGTATTATTATCTAATTTAGTACAAGTATTTATTTATTATTTACAAAAATAAAAATAAAATGAAGTATATTATGAAAAAAGTATTTTTTTATCAAATATTAATAAAAATGAAAAATTCAAGTATTTTTATATTTATATTAATAAACATATTTATATATATATATTAAGTTCTTAAATATGCATTATATACAAAATAATATATATATTTAATATTTAATAAAATAAATAAAAAAGTATTTTTTTTTTATGTGAAATATTTTCAGAAGGTGAATAAAATGAAAATAAAAATAAAAGTATTTTTTACATATTTTTTCTATTTTATTCTAAATAATAATATGTATATATTTAGGTATAAATTGAAAGAAAATCAAATAAAACCCAAATAAAATCAAAAAGTGATGAGAAAAATATTTTCAAAATTTAAATATGCTGAGAAAAAATAAACAAGTCAAACAAAAAAAAGAAAAAGTCAAAAATATTAAAAAATGAAGCAAATGGGCTCAGGGGGTTCATGAGTAATTAAGTGGTGTGAATAAGAAAAAATGCACAGGCCCAGCCCAAAGATCACTGTCTTCAACCTCCAGCACAAACATTTGAAAAAAACGCGCGCCCCTGTTCTTCAATGTCCAACTCTCGATTTCTGGCTTTTTAGCAAAAACTCATAACACAACAAATGTTCAGCATGAAGAGACGATTCTAACCATGTATGGAACTTGACCTAACTCTCTAAGATGAGGGAGAATTTATCCTCCCCCAAATCCTAACCTAGTTTTTCTGCCATTTTCAAACTCCAAATTCTCTCTACTCAGGCAAAAGAAATGAAATGTGAAGATATGTACATGTTCAGGGCTATGAGTAGAACCTTGTTTCTTCACAAACTTAAGACTAAAGATGCATGATAAGAGAGATACGAGTTCAAAGTTTTACCTGTGCAGTTGAACTTCTATCTGGAGAATGAGGAACTTCTGGTGCAAGGGAATGATTGGAAAAGCTTCCTTGAGGTCCAGGGATGCTGTTTCAATGCTTACTTTGTCTTGAAACTTCTTGTATCGAGCTGTGGAACTTCAACTGCAAAAGGAAAAAATGAAAATGGTGGAAGCTGTTA
Source organism: Vicia faba (assembly GCA_948472305.1). NCBI lineage: Eukaryota > Viridiplantae > Streptophyta > Magnoliopsida > Fabales > Fabaceae > Vicia > Vicia faba. The sequence goes on along the minus strand of OX451740.1, from coordinate 245,231,318 downwards.
GAGGGATTACAGGTCAGGTTTTAGGTCATGGCTAGCTTGCATACATGCTAGGGAATGTGTATGAATTGATTTTGGTAAGAATGCTCGAGGGAAATGGGAATTGGCACTCAAACTGCAGAGGCAACTCTGTTTTTGCAGTTTGAGGATGATTCTGAGATGGAGGATGCTTTGGAGGTCAAGGGCTCGTGCAAAAGCTTGGATGTGTTATGTGTAATGTGTTTGATAACTTCTTTCTTGTGTTTTTCTGCTGGTATGAGGGTTATCACAAGTTATGCACTTTTCTTCTATGTTAAGCAACAAAATGCCACTTGATGTTTTAGGTCAGTAGGGGACCTCTAATCCTGCTGCATAAGCCTCTCTTGATCAGAGCAATTTGTCCATAATCTTGTGCCAATGAGATCCTAACTGTACTTGCTTGGATTTCAATTTGACATAAAGCTAGCTTTTTACAAAAATGGATAAAGCACTTTATCTACTTTGAGATCAATCCACTATGCAATGTTAGAACACAAAGAACATGGCCTTGGCACAATGAATAAGCATTAAATTATTGAGTATGGAATGGTTCAAGGACCTGTAATCAAGCATAAAGCAAGCTGAGTTCAAATTTGCAAGATTATGAACATGTCTTGATTAAGAACAAAAGTGAATTTTTGCCAACTTGTGAAATTCGAATCTCTCAAGTTATGAGGTTGTTTGATGAGTTCTTGGACATTTTGGAAAGCTTGGAATGTGTACTACAATCCATCTTTGAAATGCAAATTAAAATTCCAAGTGAAAGGGTATGAAAAGTGGCCTTGAAGTGGGGTAGAAAACCTTGTCAAAATAGGTTAAAATTTCATTAAGTTAAAAATGGTTTAGTGCCCTTATTCAAAACATTGTAACTTGAGATACAAGCTTCAAATGAGAAAACTTTGTGAATAAAAGTTGTATATTATGCAACAAGCTACAACTTTCATGTTTTGACTTTTGTTTGAATCCAAATGGATCTTGGTGAAAAGATGGGGCAAAGTTGGGAAAAAATTAGGGTTTTTTATAACTTAGAAAAATTCTAAGTTATGAAAAATTCCATTTTAAAACCCTAATTTGCATTTTGTGATTTCTTGGTGAACAAGTTTCATTATTTGGCATGTTTTGATGAAAAATGAATCTTGACTCTTGATTTTGACCAAAAAGTCAAAGTTTGACTTTTCAGTGTACAGTCAAAATTGATCAATTGACTGGGAAATTCAACTGTCAATCTTGTGTACTTGGGATCTTTTGAGCTTGTTGAGCATGTCAAGATAATTCCATGGGGTCCTTGAGTCCATATTTGAGCTTGGTTTGCCATTGGCTGGGTCAAACAGTCAAAAATTGCCTTTGTGCAATCAAAACCCTAAAAATGACCATTTTGCCCTTTTGGTGATCTGATCAAATTTCTTGTGGAATTGTGATCCAAACTTGATCAAATGGTCCATATGAGTTCATAATGTTGATGTGGGTCAAATTTCATGAGGTTTGACTGTCAATTGGCCATAGTTGACTTTTTCCCCAATACAGCTGATTTCTAGGTCAACTGTCCAATTGACTGGGCAAAACTTGGAATCAAGATTTGAAACTTGGTATGGATAAACTTGGGAGTCCAATATGAAGCATGAAAGTCATCTTAGGCATTTTGGGTCAAAACATCCTTGTGCAAACACAAACCCTAATTTGAGTCCACAGTGCAAGGAGAAGTCTTGAGCAGAGGAAACCTTAACTGGATCTTGATCTTCAAGGGTCTTGTGATGAGAAAATGTTGAGGAGATGGGAGGGCAAATTTTGGGGTACAACAGCGGTCCAGGCAAAAATTAGGGATAAAAGTGTAACACTATGTCTCATTGAATCACCTTACAACCAGACTTCGGTACCGACTATCAAGCTCAGATGGCACTAATCAATCTGATCTACCTTCAACCAAGTAGAAAAGTGATGAGATGCTCGAGGACATAAAGGCAATAGCAGAGTTGGAACCCAGTGGGGTTATTCACATAGTTGTTTTGTTAGTTTTCACAAATTGTGTAAATTCTATTATTCGGTGGCGTTCTCTTACTAGGACGCCAGCTTCTTGTACAAAAACGCCTATTTACAGGCCGAACTTCAAAATCAATACAATTCATTTTCAAAGAAATTTCAAACTGTTTTTCCTTTATCTGTTTTGTTTTGCAAAGAACGTCCAAATGTTCATTTTTGATATATGCACTTGACATTAATTGCTGCTCATAAATATTTACATGCGAAACAAAAGACGATTACTGATAATATCAGAAACAGGGGCAATAAAAATTGTCCAAGCTTTACAGTTGCTCTATTCACCATGTATAAAGGTAGATTCAGCTGAAGAATATGGCTAAGGTACTTTCACTCCCCGCAGAGTAAGACAGTAATGATAGCTCTCCCCAGCTGAGACTTGCAACTGTGAATGAATCGGTAATATTCTCCCAAAGCAGAGTTTATCTACCATCAACACTGAAAAGGCTTAATATCCCCGACAGTCTTAATATTCCCCAACAAAGTATAAGAATATTCCCCAGCAGAGTACAAAAGTCCCCAGTGGAGTTTGAAATTTTTCCCAGCGCAGTCTGAAAAAGCTTCCCCAGTGGAGTTGAAGAATCATCCCCAGTAGACTTTGGAAGATTGTCCCCAGCAAAGTTCAAAGGATTATCCCCATTAGAGCCTAAAAGGTTATCCCCAGTGAAGTCGCAACTGAAAGATCATCCCCAGTGGAGTTCTTTACTTTCACAAACAGAAGTCAATCCCCAACAGGATTCAGTATCACCAGCAACGGTAATTCATCCCCAGCAGAATCTATCGGTGGAATCCTCAGCAGAACATCTCTTCCCCACAGAGTTAGTCTCCTCATCAGTTTATCCCCCAACGGAGTTATCCTCTCCTGCAGGTTTATTCTTGCAATCATCTTCATTCGTTATCCCCAGCGGAAATAAAGAATTCAGCTCTTTCTCCAGCAGCTATTCGGGATTTATTTTCCCCAGCTAAAAGCATTACATTTCCATACATCATGATACATGCATATACGCATCATATAACACAATCTCATTTATGTTGAGAACATCATTTCTTGATATATATCATACATTGCATATGACTGACCTTTACCTTTCAGGAAGAATGAAGTTAAGTTCTCAGCTATGTCGAACTACTGATCGGTTCTTAAATCTTAACTGAATTATTCTCGGTTGAATTACAGATAAGGTTCTAAATCTCGACAATTTTCCTCCGTCGAAGTGTGGACGAGTTCTTAAATCTCAACAAAATTATCCTCTGTTGAAGTAACAGACAGTCCTAGATCTTGATGAAGATGTTTCCCTCAGTCGAAGTACTGACCGGTTCTTAAATCTCAACTGAATTATTCTCGGTTGAATTACAGATAAGGTTCTAAATCTCGACAATTTTCCTCCTTCGAAGTGTGGACGAGTTCTTAAATCTCAACAGAATTATCCTCCGTTGAAGTAACAGACAGTCCTAGATCTTGATGAAGATGTTTCCCTCATTCGAAGAACTAACCGGTTCTTAAATCTCAACTGAATTAGTCTCGGTTGAATTACAGATAAGTTTCTAAATCTCGACAATTTTCCTCCGTCGAAGTGTGGACGAGTTCTTAAATCTCAACAGAATTATCCTTCGTTGAAGTAACAGACAGTCCTAGATCTTGATGAAGATGTTTCCCTCAGTCGAAGAACTGACCGGTTCTTAAATCTCAACTGAATTAGTCTCGGTTGAATCACAGATAAGGTTCTAAATCTCGGTAATTTTCCTCCGTCGAAGTGTGGACGAGTTCTTAAATCTCAACAGAATTATCCTCCGTTGAAGTAACAGATAGTCCTAGATCTTGATGAAGATGTTTCCCTCAGTCGAAGAACTGACCGGTTCTTAAATCTCAACTGAATTATTCTCGGTTGAATTACAGATAAGGTTCTAAATCTCGACAATTTTCCTCCGTCGAAGTGTGGACGAGTTATTAAATCTCAACAAAATTATCCTCCGTTGAAGTAACAAACAGTCCTAGATCTTGATGAAGATGTTTCCCTCAGTAGAAGAACTGACCGGTTCTTAAATATCAACTGAATTATTCTCGGTTGAATTACATATAAGGTTCTAAATCTCGACAATTTTCCTCCGTCGAAGTGTGGACGAGTTCTTAAATCTCAACAGAATTATCCTCCGTTGAAGTAACAGACAGTCCTAGATCTTGATGAAGATGTTTCCCTCAGTCAAAGTACTGATTAGTTCTTAAATCTCAACTGAATTATTCTCGGTTGAATTACAGATAAGGTTCTAAATCTCGGCAATTTTCCTCCGTCGAAGTGTGGACGAGTTCTTAAATCTCAACAGAATTATCCTCCGTTGAAGTACAGACAGTTCCTAGATCTCGATGAAGATGTTTCCCCCAGTCGAAGTACTGACCGGTTCTTAAATCTCAACTGAATTAGTCTCGGTTGAATTACAGGTAAGGTTCTAAATCTCGACAATCCTCCTCAGTCGAAGTACTGACCGGTTCTTAAATCTCAACTGAATTATCCTCGGTTGAATTACAGATAAGGTTCTAAATCTCCACAGATTTCCCCCAGTTGAATTACGGACAAGTTCTTAAAACTCAGCAGAGATGTTCTCTTAGCTAAGGTACAGGCAAGTTCCTAAATCTCAACAAAGGACATGCTTCCCCAGCGGAATCTTCCACAACAACAGGTATGCAAGTTCTCGCTAAGGAATCTCTTATGCGATCGACACTCCTGCAGATGGCATCTTTAAGCCCATCCTCCCGCCAACAATCTCCAAAGGGAATCTGTAAGCCCATTCCTGACATCACAAGGTTGATACCACTTCATGCGAGTGCAAATTTATGGGCACTCTAGTGTTCAATCATCTTCCACCTTCGGATCACGAAAGGCATGAAAGCCAATCTACATCCTCAGGTTTAAGAAGATTGAACAGGGGTAGATGTTGTACCTAAAAATTTTCCCTCTCATATTTCTCAAAACATTGCAATAGAAATCTCCAAGTTGCTCAAGTTTGCTCAAGAGTTGGTCAGACAAGCTATCTCCTAAGGCAGTCTACCCCAAATTAGGGTTTGGTGTTGCATCAAGATCCTTAAGTCCAAATGACCTCAAGTGTTCCCCAATGTCCTAATATGTTCTCAAGGTCATCCATGTCAAGTTTCAAGCCTTGCAGAGGAAGTTTGCTCAGTCAATTGCTCAAAAGGTCCAAAAATTGACTGTGCTAGGGCAAAAGTCAACTGTGACCCAAATACAGTCGAACTTCAAGATTTTTTGTCAACATTCTCATTTTGAAGGATATTTCATCATTTTATCAAGGTTTGATCATGATTCATCAAGGATTGCTCAAAATTCATCAAGACTCAAAAGTTGCTAAATTAGGGTTTTGTAAGAAAAGTCAACTCAACTTTGACCAAGCATAACGTTCTCATACTTTATGATAAATGACCCATCCAAAGCTCATTTTGAAGAGGATTCAATTTCCTACAATCCATCTTCATACCCCAAGATCAAAAAATGCACTCACAAGAAGTTATAAATTTGGACATTATAGGTCATTTTTGAAAGTCAACAAAAACACCTTTTTTCCAAAGCTTATAACTTGAGCATGGAATATAAAAATGATATGAGACCAAAAGGGTTGGTTATAGGATATCTCAAGCTTTCAAAAAAGTCCAAGAACACCTCCAAAAGTTCAAAATTGAAGAAGTTATGCATTGTTGAAGTTGGACATTTTTGTAAAATTGCCAAAAGTCAACCATCCCCAAAACTTCAAATTTTGTCAAATGGGCCCATTCTTTTCCACTTGATTTGAGCTTGCATCATTGCACACGTATCCTAGCTTCAGCCATGAGCTCATATTTTATTTTTATTATTTTATTTGATTTTTTATTAAATTTATTCATTTTTAATCAAATAAAATCATATAAAATCCCAAACTTTGATTACATGAGATCTTTTGGCTATTTCAGGATTGGGTCATCATCATTAACACCATCAAATTCGTATCACACGAAACCATGTGGAAAAAGATTGAAAATTGGCAAATTTGGAAAGGTTAATAATGGAGATCAAATCAAATATGTATGCATTGATGTAGAGAGATTCAGTCCATAATTTCTACCCTAATGCAAAGCATGATACATAAGGAAGCAAAAGGAATCGAAATAGGGATTGGAGGCTGCAAGGAGAGGCAGAACAAAGTTTGAAAAAAGTCACAAAAAGCTTAAGATCGAAATCGTGCTTAGAGGTATTTTCTGAAGCCAAGACCTATCACAATCGCTTCCTGGGTGTTCACTTAATCTTCCTGGATCAAAAGCAAGCTTGCTCATACGCCCAAACACGCTGTAAGTCCCTCATTACCTAGCTCTGTTCTTGGATTCGATTTGATCCGTTCTTGCATCATTTGAACAAACTAACTGCATATTTGTAATCTTCACAATATTTCAAAGCTTTTGGCATTATTTAATTTCGTTTACATGACCTGTAAAGCAAAACACCATAGCTAGGGTTCTTGGAGCTTTTTTGGGCATTTTTATTTCAGGAATAATTGGCCACGAAGAAGGTCATGGTTAGGACCGGGAGGTTAAGACGAGCATGACCATGCCCTTGAAATGCATTTTTGTGGCTCGTAGCAAATTTTGGAGATGGCTTGGCTTATAGCTACGGACTTCTGTCCGTTGGTATAGGTCTGAATTGTTTTAGCCACGGACATGAGGTTGAAGATGATGCGTGGCGCCCCATCGTTGGCCCATTCAAATCACGCACGCATATTTTTTTTGTTCTGACCAATAATCATTGTTTTGTTTTATTATCATTGTTTTGTATATTATTAACAAACTAAGCAAAACAGCGTAGTGGCAAGGCAAGTGTTCCAATCACGTTCAGGACCTGAGTTCGAATCCCAGATCCCCCACTTTCTTTGATATTTTTCTTCTTCAGGTGATCATGTGCATATCCAGGCTTGCAGTGTATCATGCACCATCAAGCATCCAATAGCCAGATGGCCAAAGGCCAGATCTGGTGATCCAGGAGTGAGGGTCTACCATAAGCAAAGTCCATGCACGCCTACTGGATCTCAAAAAAGTCAACAAGGCCAACAAGGCCAACTCTAATGGGCCTCAGAATTGCTTTCTACACCATGGAAACAGGCCCATACTCCTCTCTCATAATTCTTTTGTTTATTTATTTTAATTTGTTTTAATTATTTTTATTAATTACTAACTAATTAAAATTCTTTTCTTTATAAAAATAAAATCACAAAAATATTTTCTCTATCAAATCAAATTTTAATTTTAATTTTATTAATAAACACTAATTAAATTAACTTAAGTTTTAATTAGAATAACTTTAACATTTTTTGTAAATAATTGAAATTAAGTTAGACTTAATTAGGTTTTTACTAATTCAATTAATTTTTATTTTTTCTTAAAATACCAAAAACCCAAAAATAATTTATTTTTATTTATTTATTTATTTAATTTAATTTAGTAATTAATTTAGGTTAATTTCTTTCATAAAATAAAAAACAACAAAAAGATCTTTTCTTTAACAAAAAGGGTCAAAACCCTAGAACTTTGCGCTCAATTTAATTTCCCGCATGCGATTTACTTTCTTTTACTAATGATGTATTTGCCTTCGGTTTGTAATAGCTTAATAGGACTTTTATTTATTTATCGCTTTATTTATTTTTAAAGGGTTTGTCTTTGGCGGTGTAAATATCCGACGTCTTGTAATTTAAATTCCGCAATTTATTTTCCGCAAATTATAACTGTTAGATGTTTGATAATAGGATGGCATGACAAGACTGAATGTTTTAACCTAAAATCAACTTAGATCACCCTTAACATGTACAAAAGATAAAAATAACTGAAAACGACACACTCGCACATGCGCACTCTTAGGGTACACCCCACTTGGTTGCCTTCGTACACGGTCATTGAGTATAGGTCGTTTTAGAGGTCGTCCTCCTGTCTAAAAGATCATAGTCGCCTCGAAATGGTTTCCTCGGATATTGTTGCCTCAAAACAAATGATCTAAGACATTAGGGTTACCGCTAAAGCATCCTAACATTGCTTTGGTGACCGTAAGTTCCTAAATTCGAATTGACCCTCAAACTCCAACGACTGTGCTACCTACTCATCAATAGTAGGATAGCATTGTCTAAAGGACATTAGCATATAACGATTCCTTTTTCGAGTAAGTAGATGGTTCTTAGATACTTGCTCTCTCAAAAACAAAACAAAAACTTTTCACACTTACACTTTTCGAACAAAGTTTTCAAAAACACTTCATACGCTCTTGAGAACAGAAGCAAGAGTTAAATCAAAGTTTTCAAACCAAAACTTTTTCAAACCCACAAGCACAAAGAAAGCAATTATGAAAACAATTGAGCAAGTACCTAAGAGCCCGTGGATAACCACGGATAGAAAGGGTGCTAACACATTCTCTTTCTATAATCTACCCCTCGAACCCGAGAAATATCTCGAAAAATGAATTTTTCTGTGCTTTTTTCCTTTCCTTGTTGGATAAAATAAAAGTCGGTGGCGACTCTTGCTTACCGCGATAATTTGCGAAAACAAACGCAAAACGCAAACCAGCATTCCAAAAAACAGTCAGTTCTTTCTACCATATCACACTCTTCTCTTATGTCTAGTCTGCTAGAGCCATACCCATATCCATCATTAAATAAGTTGTGGAAATACGCCTTCCATATATCCTTTATATCTTTTTCCTGCACTAAGACTTTTCCTTTTTCATCCTTAACACACTTTACTTGATCCAAATCTCTAGTCTTTCTTTCTCTTTCCTTAGCAGGCCTATATATAGATCTTTTTCCCTCCTTAGTTCATAGAGATTGGTATAGTCCATCAAAATCTAGGGTCCTTGCTTCACTCACTGCCTTATTGGTTTCATTTTTAGCTATCTTGTACTTTTCCCAAGTTTCAGAATCTCTACACCTAACCACTCTTTACAACAATCCTTTTTTACTTTAACTTTGCTCTAGATACTTTCATTCCACCACCACGATTCTTTACCCCTAGGTCCAAAACCTCTAGATTTATCCAACGTCTCTTTAGCCACTTTTCTAATCTCTTGGGTCATTTTGTTCCACATATCATTTGCACTTCCTTATGATTGTCCAAACCAACTTTCCCATATCTTTTGTTTAAAAATTCCTTGTTTCTCACCCTTCAAATGCCACTATTTGATCCTTGGTGCTCCCAAAGGACTTATTTTTAAGAAATATTAATAAAAATCACACAATTTTTATTGTTATTTCTTAAAATATATTTTTTAAATATTTCTTAATAAAAAATATGATTTTAAATTAATAAAAATGTATATTCTTAATTTTAAACATACTTTACTATTTTTTAAAATAATATTTTATTTTATTCACAACTAAATTCTCATATACTAATTATTCAATATTTAGTTTTTTTTTATACATATTTTGAGTATTATTTTGTATTGTACTTAAAAATGAAACAATTTTATTAATAACATTAAGTAAATAGTTTAGAGAGAAAGAAAAGCGAAATTTGTTTAAAAATAAGGGACTTTTTAAAACTATGAATAATTATTTTTAAGAAATATTTAAAATCATGTTTTTTTTAAAACAAAGTATTATTTAATTTTTATAAAAGTGTGAGAAATCTATTTTATTTTATGAGAAGACGAAATTTATAAATTATTTATTATCAAAATTAGGAGTACGCTATTTAAGAATCATGAGTCATTATATCACATGAGAATGAGTAAATTATATGAGAATGTGAGAATAAATAAGAATCATCAGATATAAAAAAAAATTAAGATTAAATTGTAATTTTCGCTAAATCACATGTCATTAATAAGAAAGAGAAATCATTAATCAAATTTTAAAAATATCTTTTAATCTTAACTATTAAATATAAATTCAATAGTTGTTATTATATGAAAATATGAGAATAAATTTAGACCATTAAATTAAAATAAATTAGTAAAATTAAAACACCACTTAAATGTGTCGTATGCCGTTTTAATCACGTGACTCATAAATATCATATTTTAATTTAAATAATTTATTTTAATTTAGATTTAGATTTATTTTTATATTCTCGTATAAATATATTAATTATATATATTATATATATATTCTCTTTATTTATTATAATTGAATTCAATGATTCTCTAAAAAAAAATATTACTATTTCAAATTTAAATATATGAAAATCAATATATTATATACCTTAAGTCAATTAGTTGAATTGAGATATAATAATATAAAATATGTAGGATTGGATAAGTCAGTCTGGTAAATTATTATGATTGAATAATATATACTTGAGAAATTGTACAAAAAGTTATGTTAATTTTTTTAAAAGTTTATTTTTTTCTTAATTATTAAATGCAAATAAAAGAAAGTAACGCATTTGAATATAAAAAAATAATTTTTGATGGGTTTGTTTTACTTAAATACGTTAAAAAATATATTGATTGTTGATGGGTTTGTTTTAAGAGTTTTTTGTTAAAAAAGTTTTAGAATGCACATGCTCTACAATATGTGTTCTAACAACTCAGATATTAAAAATATATATTTAGTTAAATATTTAAATAAATTTTTGTTTGCAAAAAAAATGAGTTTTAAAATGAGAAAATATTCATCTTGTGTCTTAATAACTCGAGAATAAAAAATATGTCACATCTATTTTGACCTTTTAAAATCATTTTTGATTAATTAATTTTAAGAAAAAATTTAAAATTATCAAACTATTCCAATTTACATCTTAAAAATTCAAGAGATAACTCGCTGTTTATCTAATTAATCTTTTTAAAATAATTTTATAAAATAAAAAATTGATTTTATTCACTGTTTAAAATAAAAAGATTTGAATATTTTAGTTTTAGGTGATAGACGAAATTCAAATGTAATTTTATATAAATCGTAATTTAAGAATATGAGTGGACTCAAAACAAATAATAATGTGATATTTAAAAAATAAATGGCACAAGAGACTAGATGATTTGTTTTAAAGATTGGAATAAGCGTGTGTTTAGAGATCAGAATTCTAAGATTGAATCTTTTAAGTAGTTATGGGAGATCTGGAATTTTGGTTAACCATAATAAAACAGAAGAGGTAGAGACTAGATCTAAAGCAAATTCTGATCTCTGGTTGCTCCTTAAGGTGAAGGATTCCCAATTGTCCCAAACAACTAAGACCAGATGGTTTAAGCACGGGGATGTAAACTCGAGATTTTTTCATGCTTTGATTTAGTGTCAAAGTAGAAGGAATTTTGTTCTAACTCTTAAGAAAATAGATGATTGGATTCAAGGAATGCAGAAGATTCAGCAATAAGTTTTTTCTGATTTATTAAAAAAATTTAAGAAACTTGATGTTTCTCACCCGAATCTAAATGGAGTGACTTTCAAGTCTCTCTATGGAGGATAATTTGGTCTTGACCTCTCCCTTCCATCTTGAGGAGATAAATTGGGTGGCGTCTCAGTCTAATATGAATAAAATTCCGAGGCCTGATGATTTCAACTTTTATTTCTTCAAAAAGTTGTGGAACCTTTTAAGAGAGACGTGGGGATTATGTTTGATGAGTTAAACTGTTTTGCTTCTCTTTCACATAGTTTTTCCTCTTTTTTGTGACCCTTATTCTTAAGATTAAGACTATTGCTTCTTTAGGAAATTTCCACCCTATCTCTTTGGGCAGATCTATTGGACATGTGACTTAAGATGTTTTTTTCCTAATATTGAGTATGTTTTATTGCTTTCTTCAAGAAAATCTGGATATTCCTTAACATCTAAGTTACATGTTCTAATCTGATCATTTTTCTTCAATTAACTTAGCACTTATTTTAAACAACTACTTGTAAGATGGTTTTGTTACCTCATAATCATCTTCCTCGTGAGACGCTTTCAAGAAAGCTTCATCATCTTCGTTGAAAGAAGATTCTTTTATGGTTCTCTCTGAGGTCGACTTATCTTTCTTTGTAGAGGCTTTGCTTTCTCTTCTTTTTTTCAAAGATTCTACTGGATGATTATTCTTTTTCACATCCTTTCACATATGAGCTTCATTCATTTGATTTTGAATCTTCCGAAGGACATTCAACTATTGAGTTTTGTACATCCCGGAAATAATAGGCCCGACCAGATAACATAGTCGGCAGGATTTGAGGTTAAGCCAGTAGTCGGTCCAGGGCGAAGGTACCCGGGGTGCAACTCGGTGAAAGGAGTATCAGATTGCCCATGAACATTGTAACACTCGAGGCCAAATAGGGCGAGGAGTGGTTGCGCCGCATGTAATACCCGGGGCCTAAGAGGGCAAAGGTGGAAGCCACCTCGAACTGAGAGAGATCTTGAGGCTATGCAGGTATGAGACTGCATGGTTGAAGGAAGGCTTATAAAGATTAATTGATACTACCTATACCAACAAAATGCATCTTCTTTTTGGTAGCTCGTTCCATAAGAACTTCACAGTTAAGCGTGTTTAACTTTGAGCAATTCTGGGATGGGTGACCTTCTGGGAAGTTTCTCGAAAAGCGTGTGAGTGAGGCCAAATCATGCTGAAAAGACATGTGTTAGTTTGTGGAGTTAGTCAGTAATCCTAAATGCATTATGGGGCGTTACAAACACGGGTAGCAACCCTTCGTCATCATCGACCCAAATAAAGTAGGTAGCCGGGACGCACGTACCCGTGACCGATCATTACCTCGTCTCATTAATGCTTGTAACCTCCGACGGCGCAATCATTACAATGTTACACAACTTTGATTCCCCCATTTATGGAGACGATGAAGGTTATAGATTTATGGAATTCAAAAGTCACTCATTAATTAAGGCTTTTGATGTGCAAAGATATTCATTATAAAGGGGCTCCCACACAAGGGATAAGCAAGATATTCATCTTGGGACACACATTTCACTGCACGTAGCTCCCAAATCCTCCAATCATCCTCTAAACTTACTCCAATAGGTTCTCCCTATTAACCTCATTGGAAGTCGGTCGAATATTTGTGCTACACAAGAACATTGGCGCCCACTGTGGGGCCTTGGTAAAATTATTCCCAGACCGCACCTCAACTCACCTTCTGTGGAATGTCGTCACTTGGAGACCCCCCAGACATGGCACAACTACTAGCCATGGTGGAGGCCCTCAGACAGCAGAACGAAAGTCTGCAAGATAACGTCACAGACCTACAATAAAGAAGTGTGGGGGACGATGGTCCGGAAGAGGAGCTTCTGGAACCTCAACATCTATCTCAAGATATATGGGACGACCAAGTCCCAGAGAACTTCGAATCACCATCGTTTACAACCTATGACGGAAGAACTGATCCTCAGGGGCATGTTATTGCCATCAACAACCAAATGGAGATAATAGACCCCACTGACTCACTAAAGTGTAAACTAATAGTCGGTACCTTCAAGGGCATGACCCTACAATGGTGCATGATCCTACCACGACTGTCCGTGAAAAGTTACCCAGACCTGACGAAGAAGTTAATCCAGCACGTCTTCACCAACAAACACCGTGAGGTATCCACAACTTCCTTGTTCAACGTCCGACAAGGTCAAGCGGAGTCTCTCAGAGAATACTTGGCCTGGTTCAATAAAGAGACCATCAAAGTATCTCATCAAAAATAGGAGATGTTCATCAGAGCATTCTAACACGGCCTCTGAGCAAGACAATTCAATGAATCCTTAGCTCAGAAGCTCGCGTCCGACATGAAAAAAATCATTACCAGAGCGGAATGCTACATAAAGGGCGAGGAAAGAAACCTGGAAAAATAGTCCAGGGACGCCCCGGAGAAAAGTGAGACCAAAGATAAGGGTCATGAAGGAAGCAGGAGCCTTCCCGAGCTACCTCAAGAGATAGGCCTCGGGAACGATGTCATGCTCTAAATTTGTCCGCCCTTTATTTCTACAGTCAATTTTTTTTTTCAATATTGGTTTTATAATATTCTTTTATTTTTATAGATATTCGCTTCCAAACCTATTTAAAAATATAATGATTTATTTCATATCATTTGTATTTTTGAATAAACAAATACTTGCTCGTCTTCATGTACTTTCAATTGGCTTTTTATTTCGAATAAGTAGCACAATTGAAAAGGAATTAAGCTTGCAAGTATGATGTCGCGGATTCGAATCTCATTTGTCGCACTTTTAACATTTTCTTTTTCAATTTTTTATTATTAATTTTCTTTTCTTTTTTAGAGATCAGGCTTTGTGCTTTACATTCATTTTGGATAACTTACTTGCTAAGTTTTTTTAAACCTAATTCAGGTATATAAATAGGACTCTTATTTATCCTAAATTTTCATCAACAATTCTTATACACCTATTCTTTTTCAAAACTCTTTTTTTTTCTTCTTTTTTCAATCAACTTAGTCAAGCCTTTTGTTCTACAAAATTGAGGCCAAGAAATTTCCACACTCATCTCTCATACACGTACATACTCTGACACCTTAATTTTTTTTTCCAGTTTTGGTCTTGAACACTAACTCTCCAAGTAACCTTTGTTTTTTTATACGTACAAGAAAAAAACTTGTGCATATTCCACAAAATTTTCCCTTCCATCTTTTGTCTGCTTTTACTAAAACTACACAATTGTCATTCTCTTATTCATATGTCTATAACCTGTACATATTAGATCCAATACCATCACAACCCTATTCTACCAAGAAAAACCCTGTCCAAATCTCAATTTTTTTTTGCAATAACCAGGTATTAAAAAAAAATTCACAAATAACCACGTTTCGGAAAAAATGACGCAAATAACCATGTTTCAGATGACTCCCCAAAGGAGGAGCCATCTCACTTGGCGCCTCCACCTAGGGTTTTGCCCTAGGAGCCATCTCACTTGGCGCCTCCTCTCTCTTTTAGCCAAGTGAGATGGAGCATGCACTTTAAAAGTAAGAGGAGGCGCCATCTCACTTGGCTCCTAGGGCAAAATGCTGTTTTTATAAATAATTTGTTCGTTTCTCTGTCATTTCTCACACTTTCTCGCACTGTTTTCTTATTTTTTACTTTGTTATTTACGTCATGATATCGCCCATGATTTTTACCAGAGATGGTTACGTTATCTTCTCCGCCACGAAACCTGCAATGAAAATGAAATTCTGGCACATTCACTCCATGGAGCGTCTGAAGCGGGAGTTGGTGCGATGGCTAGATGGAGACATTGTGGAGGGGGGGAAATTCGAAGGATCCAACGAAGACGAACAACAACCTCACATGCGACTGGAAGACCTAATGTATGGTTGGAGGAAGTTAAAACAGACAGCGATGTAATGTTGATGATGCATGGGTCAGATGAAATTGTTTTAACAGTTGTAATTTCGTAGACGGAATATCGTTTTTTTTTCTTGTATGCGCAATATTTATTGTAGCAAATACTGTTAACGAAAAATCCTAATGTTTACAACATAATTAAGGAAAGATTTTATGTATTGCAATTTTTATGTGGTCGAGGTAGACGCCCGATTCAGACAATTTTTGTGATTGTGTCTGACCTGACGGCATAAACCACACTTTCTTTCCATCTTGTCAAGGTCGTCCATTTCGGTTGTGATGCGCTTACTTTTAGGACAACCCTTCTTGTTCCTTCTCATTTGGTCATTGTGCCACACTATTTCGCCGTCGTATGCAGGCCAATAATCTGGTTTTGCTACCAAAGGAAAGTTGTTATTGTAAACATTGAGCAACGTTTCAGATTTGTAAATGTGTGACAGAAGTTGTAGCGCGTCTTGATGGGTATAAGCACAAGCGGAAATGACATGAGAGCAAGGCATACGAAAGGCTTGAAATTTTCCATAATCGCACCAACGAGAAGGTAGTATAACCCTATATTCTTGTCTTGGAAGGCCTTCGTTGTGGTCGATTGTCTCTTTCACAATGAAGTTGTGGCTGTGTCGGTCAAACCGTATAACCATATGAGTGTTGGTTTTGGCACTTTCTGCCTTAATGTACTTCATGCAACTTTCACTCCATAGTTGTCTAGATTGCAACACCGCATTCCATATTTCACCTCTTTTGGCAAACAACGAAACCATCCTAAAATACGTAGATTTTACCAAAGCAGTGATCGGGAGGTTTTGTATGCCTTTGAATACCCCATTCATCGATTCAATAAGATTCGTTGTCATGTGCCCCCATCTTTGGCCATTGTCGTATGACCTAGTCTATTTTTCCACCAGAATATTGTCGATCCACCTACCAGCTTTCAGATTTGACAAACGGATCTCATTGCGGTAATATTTGAATGTGGGTTGTGTCAATGCATATCCCGCATTCATAACCGCTTTCCTTAGTGTTTTGTCCTTGATCTCCCTCGTGAAATTTTGGACGATATGCCTAACGCAATAGACATGCGTAGAAGGAGGGTCATGCCAACCGTTTGCAGGATTATTATAGGCACTTTCAATGGAGGCATGTCTATCCGAGATCAAGCAAAGATCTAGTTGAGGAGCCACATGTGTTCGCAGGTTTTTCAGAAAAAAGCTCCAAGCCCCATCGGTCTCCCCCTCGACTAGGGCAAAGGCAATTGGGAAAATGTTGTTGTTGCCATCTTGTACAACTGCCATCAGTAGCGTGCCTTTGTATTTCCCATACAACCAAGTCCCATTAATTTGTAAAATTGGTTTGCATGATGCAAACCCTGTGATGCAAGGTTGAAATGCCCAAAACACTCGACTGAATATTCCATTTCCGTTTAGTTGACTACCATCTTAGGCGTATGCTGGCACTGTTTCCAGAACGTAAACAGTACTCGAAGAATAAGTCTTGAGTGCATTCAGGTAGCGAGGAAGTTCTTGGTATGACTCCTCCCAGTTTTCGTACACCTTTTCAATCGCCTTGGTCTTTGCTAACCACGCCTTACGGTAAGACAGAGTATAGTTAAAAACCGTGGTGATGTGGGAGATGATGGTTTTCACCTTCAAAGATGGGTCGTTGCTGACCAGTGGTAGGATTTCTTGACAAATGAGATTGTAATTAAGTTTTCGATGGTCCTGTGATTGGGTAGAACTGACACAAGTGTGGGTAGTCATGGAACCTATTGAAACAACTGGCTGAAAATCATTAAAACAATGAAGTCGCCATCGAACGTCTTTTATCCCACATGTAGGGAAAGGTAAACATCAAGAAAACCTGAGAAGGGAGAAGTCACGGTCTTGCGATCGAGAGATCAGGTAAGGGAGTCTGTTACACGAGGGGAAGGTATTAGCACCCCACGCGCCCGTAGTACTCTGCGGTATCCACTCTTGTTATCTATCTTATGTGTGTGTTTAATCTATGCTTATTGTTTACTATACTACTGAAGGGAGAATGCATGCGAAAGGAATGAGAAAATAATGTAGGGAAAATAAAATTGTGCTCGCTTGGGCCCTACCCCAATGCCTACGTATCCCTTTTAAGGAATTAGAGCAGCCGTAGTTCGGCTAACAAGTTTTTGTTGGTTGTATTTTTTAATGAATAATATTAATTTCGCCTTCTGCCACAACTCGACCTTTGGAGACTTACACGTAAGCACAGAAGTGAATTAACATGTCCTTTTGAAAAGTTTGAAAGAAAAGCCCGAAGGCGCAAAAGAGTTTGCATTGATTGATATCTTTTACCTTAAAGAAGGATTTGGAAGTTGTTAGATGTTTTAATATTTTTTCAAAGAAAAAGGAAGTTTTTGTTTTAATGCATGGATGCAAAAGAAAGAAAAACATCTAAGGGAGACTAGTATAAATCTATCCCTAATGTTATCATACACTGATTGATCCTAAGATTGAGTTTTGAAGGGAAATCTCTACCCTACATTAACATGCTTGGATAACAATCCTAATGTCTATCTCAACTCATCATCTATAGATGAATCAAGAAGTCCTAAAGGAGCATAGCAAGAGTTTATCACCTCAATACATGTGTCTATCTCGAATCATCATCTATAGTCGAATCGAGAGATCCTAAGGGAACATGCAGAGGGCATATCATCTCAAAACATGTACACAAAGATGAAATCAAATAGGTAATCCAATAAGCTCAAGAGAGTTAGCTCAAGCGAGCACAACTAGAGAGAATCTATCTAGGCTACCATTACCTAAGAAAGTCTAACAAAACTATCCTATAGGGAACATGCAATGAGAGCGAAGTCGTGATCTCAATTTCTAAATTGAGTGACTCATCGATCAACAAGAAACAAAGGAAAGCAATGAAATCCTATAGGGAGCATGCACTGAGGGCGAAGTCGTGATCTCAATTCCTAAATTGAGTGACTCATCGATCAATAAGAAAGTAAACAAACACAAGCACAACAGCTAGCAGATGAAGTGTGGAATGCCTGCTACAGGTCTTTAAACAGCGACTTCGAGCGCACGCTCTTTATTTCCTACTTCTCATGATATCTAGAAAGCGGTAAAGTTCGGAAATGAAGAATAAAATAGATTTGTGACTGTTGTACCCCAAAATTTGCCCTCCCATTTCCTCAACATTTTCTCCTCACAAGACCCTTGGAGCTCAAGATCCAGTTAGGGTTTCCTCTGCTCAAGACTTCTCCTAGCACTGTTGACCCAAATTAGGGTTTGTGTTTGCACAAAGATATTTTGACCTAAAATGCCTAAGATGACTTTCATGCTTCATGTTGGACTCCCAAGTTTATCCATACCAAGTTTCAAGTCTTAATTCCAAATTTTGCCCAGTCAATTGGACAGTTGACATAGAAATCAACTGTATTGGGGAAAAAGTCAACTGTGGCCAATTGACAGTCAAGTCTCATGAAAATTGACCCACATCAACATTATGAACTCACATGGACCATTTGATCAAGTTTGGATCACAATTCCACAAGAAATTTGATCAGATCACCTAAAAGGGCAAAATGGTCATTTTTAGGGTTTTGACTGCACAAAGGCAATTTTTTACTGTTTGACCTAACCAATGGCAAACCAAACTCACATATGGACTCAAGGACCCCATGGAATTGTCTTGACATACTCAACAAGTTCAAAAGATCCCAAATGCACAAGATTGACAGTTGAATTTCCCAGTCAATTGATCAATTTTGACTGTATACTGAAAAGTCAAACTTTGACTTTTTGGTCAAAATCAAGTGTCAAGATTCATTTTTCATCCAAACATGCCAAATCATGAAACTTGTTCATCAAGAAATCAAGAATTGCAAATTAGGGTTTGAAATGAAGATTTTTTTTCATAACTTAGAATTTTTCTAAGTTATGAAAAACCCTAATTTTTTCCTAACTTTGTCCCACTTTCTCACCAAGATTCATTTGGATTCAAGGAAAAGTCAAAACATGAAAGTTGTAGTCCATTGCAAAATCTACAACTTTTATTCACAAAGTTTCCTCAAAAGAAGCTTGTAGCTCAAGTTACATTTTTTGGAACAAGGGTACCAAACCATTCTTAACTTAGAGAAATTTTGAACCATTTTAGGCAGGATTTTTGCCTAACTTCAAGACCATTTTTCACATGCTTCCACTTGGAATTTCAATTTGCATTTCAAAGATGGATTGTAGTACACATTCCAAGCTTTCCAAAATGTCCAAGAACTCATCAAACAACCTCATGGTTAGGGAGAATCAAATTTGGCAAGTTGGGAAAAACTCACTTTGTCCTTGGCCAATTTACATGTTCATAACTTGGGCAACTTTTCAAATCAGCATGCATAAGCTAGTTACAGGCCTCTAATCCCATTTGCACTCAATAATTAAATGCCAATCCATTGTGTGTTAGCATTATTTTATGCATTTGGACATTACATGTTAGATTAAGCCTTAATTAGATAAAGCATTTTTGCCATTTTTGAAAAGTTAAACTTTATGTCAAATGCAAATCCAAGCAAGTACAAGGCATATCCTTTTGGCACAAGTTTATGAACTAATTACACTGATCAAGGCCAAGGTATGCAGCATAGATTGGGGGCCTGTACAAGCTAGAAACACAACTTGCCATTTCTTGCTTAAGTTAGAAGTAACTTGGCATAACAACACACAACTCTCATTCCTGTGAACCAAAGCTTAAGCAAAGTTATCAAACACTTTCTAATCATCAAACCTAAGCTGAAACACAAGCCAACCAAGTTCTATACCTTCTCAAACACAGAATCACCCTAAAACTTCCAAAACAGGGGACCTGCTGCAGATTGAGTTCCATAACTCAATCCATTCGTGCATTCTTGCTGAAACCACTTCAAACATATCCCACAACATCCCTTGAAACTATTCAAAACCTCAAACACGACCTGTAACACTCCCAATCAACATCACCATTTTCATTTTTTTGTTTTGCAGTTGAAGTTCCATAACACGATACACTTGGTTTCAAAGCAAACTAAAGCTTGGAATAGCATCCCTGGACATCAAGGAAGCTATACCAATCATCACCTTGCATTGAAAACACCTCCATCACCAGATACGATTCCAACTGAACAGGTAAGTTCATGAACTCATATCTCTCTATCCAGGCATTGTTAGCTTTAGGTTTGTGAAGAAATTATGTCACATTCATAGCCCTGAACAGGCCCATGTAATTAGTTTTCATTTATGTTATGTGTGCTATGAGAATTTGATGTCTGAACATGGAACAAAAACTAGGTCAGGAATTGGGGGAGAAGAAATTCTCTCTCATTTCTGAGAGTTAGATCAAGTTTTTGGTATGTATGGATTCGTTGTTTGATGCTTAACATTTTTGATGTTGTGAGTTTTCATTAAAAGTCCAGGAATCAGGATGTTTGAATCAATGTACAAAACGCGCGTTTTTGAACAAGTTTTGCTGGAGGTTGAAGAAGACAGGTTCTGGGCTGGGCCTGGAATGTTTTTTCTTTTCACACCTTGTTTTTACAGTTGCACCCCCCTGGCCCATTTTGAGTTTTATTTGCCATTTTCAATTTTTTCTTTTTGATTCTGATTTCTTATTTTTCATTAAAGCATAAAAATATTAAAAAACATTTTTCCACATTTTTTTGCATTTTATTTGATATTTATTTGCTTTAGTTAGTTATATATATATAAATAAATACATAATATTTTTTTGTTTAGAATATTAGGAATAATATCAAATACATTTTATTTTCCATTTTTATTTTATTTTATCTTCTGAAAATATTTCATATAAAATATACTTTTTTTTTTATAAATATTAAATATTATTATTTTGTACATATTCAATATATTTGGTAAATAATACAAATACATACATATATATTAGTATATTTAGGTTTAAAAAAAATACAAAATATATACATTTTCATTTTTATTAATATTTAATATTAAAAATACCTTTTTGACAAATATACTTCATTTTTATTTTATTTTTGTACATAATTATTAAATATTGTATATATTAAATAATTAATACCTTTTATTTAATAAATTAGGGTTTTTGCCCTAAATACATAAAAACTCCAAAAAGTTAATAATTTTTATTTTGTTTATTTGACATATAAAAAACACCTTTTTCATACATATAAAAAAGAAAACCTTTTTGCATTTTGCATATTTATTTTATTTAAATACTGTGTAGTTAAATACCTTGCAAATTCCAAATTGATGTAATAGTTAGGTTTAAATTCCTTGTCAAAATACCCCCCATTTGAACATTTGTACCCCCCTTCCCATATATTGTGTTGTAATAACTTAGGAACTTTATTTTTCGCACTTTAGAGCTTTCTAAATATACCATGCTAGAATTAGGGTTTGTATGCAAATCAATTAACCAAGATAGTTTGACCTAACTTCAAGATAAACAAGCATGAAAATGGACAACACTAATCACACTTGCACCCCTAGGGTATTCCACTTGTTGCCTTCAATAATGGGCCATATTGCATGTTAGGTCTCTTTGGGCAAAACAAAACAATTCAAATGATCATAGTCCCTCGATGACGCTTTCGAAAGTTGCCTAAAAAATGATCAAGTCCCTCCAAGGAAAATTGCCCAAAGATACTTGGCACCATTGCAATTATGGTCTAAAAACAATGACCCGCGCCCGTCCCTTTCACATCCTAACACAAGATTGTCCACCAAATACAATGGTGGAACAAAATTGTTAAAAGGGTTAAAAACATAGGAGAAATCTTTGAGAAATTTAGGAGTAGACAACCTCTTAGTTACTTGAAATCAAACTTGCAAAACAAAACACTTGCCTATTTTCCAAAACACACATCACTACACTTTCAAAACAACTTTCAAAACAACATTGAAAACCTTTTCAAAAGACATATGCCTTTGTATACATCCCAACATGGGTCATTACAAATGTTGCCATCACATTAGCCTCTTTTCAAAACATTTTTCAAACCCACACACACAAAGCACCATTTCAAACAATTGAAAATTAAGGAAAGTTGATCTAAGCAAGTAACTAAGAGCCCATGGATAACCATGGATAGAAAGGGTGCTAATACCTTCCCTTTCTATAATCTACTCCCCGAACCCAAGAAAACATCTCAAAGGTTTTTGCTGTGCTTTTTAACCTTTCCTTAGGATAAAATAAAAAGTCGGTGGCGACTCTTGCTCAACCGAACAAGTGCGAATACAAACGCAAACTCAAGTCAGTTCTCCCACCGTATCATAGAACTGGCGACTCTGCTGGGGACAAATTTAAAAGTGGAGTAACCTTAGGGCTTATATCACCCTCTTGCATGACTAATTGTTTGTCTTGATTGCTTTATATCTTGGCTCTCTTGTTTGGGTTTGCAATCCTACACCCGGATTTTGGGAAACATTCATAGATAGCAATACGTTGTGGAAACTGTGTGGGGTATACCGACACGGTCGAAGCAATAACTATATTAGTGCGACATATTTGTGAGTACCGGTAACCCTTGAGTTCAATCAAGGAGAGTACGGGGCCGCTGAGTGATGTCACTAAGCACTAATGACCTAGAACCTTACTTGACCATCTTGGCCTTTTATTAGGGGTAGTGAGATGTCCGGCTTTGGTGCAGTCCGAAGTTGGTAGATACTCGATACTACACTCATTGAGGGTTGTTTTCTTGGAATATTTTGGTCGCTAGTTAAGTGGCTAAACCAAAACAATGAACAATGAAAACAATCCAATGATATTGAGCTCCTTAGAACCCGGTTACTATTTACAGGACATGTTTTTTAAGCCAACTACACTCAAGAGGGTACTAACCTATGAAACCCCATGCAAGCCTGGAACTAGGGTTTGGTGTGAATTGCTTGTACATATGTTTGTGCATACATCATGAACATCATAAAACATCATATGCATTTACTAACCACTTCAAGGGTTTAGATCTTCATCTTTGTTCTTGTTTTGTAGGTCATGGAAATTCCTCGCAGAAAAACCATCCAAGTCAACCTTGTGAGAATCTCTCCTCAACTCAAGGAGCTCACCTCAAGAATTCCGGAAAGCTCATCCTTCAGTGAAAGACATGGTAGACTGCTCAGCTTAGTCAACACCAACATTGAAGAGGACATGATGAAAGTGCTATTCCAGTTCTTGGACCCTCTTCATCACTGTTTCACTTTCCCCGACTACCAGTTGGTGCCCACTTTGGAGGAGTTTTCTCAACTTCTGAGAATTCCTATCCTTAATCAACTACCTTTCAACGGTACAGAAAAGGAACCAAAGTCGGAAGATGTTGCTCGAGCATTACATCTACAGCCTTCTGACATCAAGGGGCACTGGGAAACTAGAAGCGGTGTCAAAGGCTTCTTAGCAAAATTCTTGTTTGAGAAGGCACAAGAATGTTGGAATTCATTGGACCTACAAGCCTTTGAAGAAATTGTGGCACTCCTTATCTATGGGTTGGTCTTGTTCCCAAATCCTGACCAGCTTATAGAGGTCAACGCCGTCAAAATCTTCTTGTCCAGAAATCCAATACCAACATTACTTGGGGACATCCTTCACTCATTTTACACACGAACAATGAGAAAGAGGGGTGTTCTCATGTGCTGTACTCCTCTCCTTGCAAGGTGGTTTATTTCGCACCTTCCACAATCTGTCTTGAAGAATGACCAAGGCTCAAGGTGGTCCCAACGGTTGATGACTCTTACTCACTCTGATGTACATTGGTGTTCTCGGTCCAGAGAAAATGTCATCATCGTCGATCATTGTGGAGAGTTCCCTAATGTTCCATTACTTGGCATTAGAGGGGGCATCACCTACAACCCTTGCCTAGCTTTGAGGCAATTTGGATATGCACGAAGAGATGGCCCTCACGACATGTTAATTCCTGACCTAGTTTTTGACTTCGACAACGATGCGCAAGGACTTCGCCAAAGATTCATCAGAGCTTGGGGAAGGCCCAACAAGGTTGATAGCAAGACACTGGGACACAAGAATTCCATCCCTCTTGAGCCTTATCTCAAGTGGGTACAAGAGGTTCCCTACACCATCCTACATCCTGACATGCCTACATCGTGGGAGGAGATGCAGAAGAGTTGGATCCAACTCAAGGAGGAACGGAACACTTTTGAAGCCAGCTTCTACGCCAGCGAGAAGAAGGTTCTAGAGCTCACCCGCCGACTCCATGAGCAAGAGGCCCTCAACACCTACATTGCGCCAAAGAGGATGCGCAACGTCTTTTTACCTTGAGAAGTTGTTTTTGTAATATTTGGCCCATGGGGCACTTATGTACTAACAAATTTTTTCTTATTAATATGACGTGCGTTCTTTTTGTCAGCAACAATTGTGAATTTCTAAAATCCTTGAATTCATTGCATAGATAGCATCTCATGCATCATGTGCATAACAGGTACCCCTTTTTCTACAGGTTGCTTAATCTTCTTCGCTGTTTATTTTGAACAGTCATCATGAATCCAGAATCATCCAGTGAGCAAGCAATCAAGGCCCTCCAGGCCCAGAATGCCCAGTTTCAAGAAATGGTCATGAGCCTGGCCCAAGGTCAGCAAGAGTTGAAGGCTTTTCTCTTAAAGAAGAAGAAGAAGAAGAGAACTGCGTTATTCAACACTGGACGCAGGTTTAGGAACACACTCCATAACGAGGCTGATCCAACTACTTCCTCTGCAGAGAAAGACAATCCCCAAGGGGGAGGAGCTCCTAGTCCGGCAGTCTCTGACAATGAGACGGATTACAATGATGAACAATACCCTCCCGCTGCTGACAGATACAAGCAATTAGAGGACCGCTTGAGTGCCATGGAGATTCAAAATGTGTCGGGACTGGATTTCGGAGATTTAAGGTTATCTTCTGGGGTGGTAATCCCACACAAGTTCAAGGCGCCTGCCTTTTCCATATACGACGGGGCTTCCTGTCCAAAGCTGCATCTTAGGTCGTACGTAAGGAAGATCCAACCTTACACGGAAGACAAAAATCTTTGGATCCACTTCTTCCAAGATAGCCTTTCGGGGTCACAGCTTGAGTGGTTCTATCAGCTAGATGGAACCAGTATCCGACATTGGGAAGATTTGGCTACCGCATTTTTATAGACAATATCAATACAATTCTGACCTCGCTCCTACGCGTACCCAACTTCAGGGT
The DNA here is from genome assembly GCA_948472305.1 of Vicia faba. Classification (NCBI taxonomy): domain Eukaryota; kingdom Viridiplantae; phylum Streptophyta; class Magnoliopsida; order Fabales; family Fabaceae; genus Vicia; species Vicia faba. The sequence continues at coordinate 245,205,817 of OX451740.1, read as the reverse complement.
ATGTCTCTAGGAACGGGCGAAGGGTTCAAAGAATATGCACAAAAATGGAGAGATTTGGCTGGCAGGGTGAAACCTCCTTTGACTGATCGTGAACTGGTTGACATGTTTCTAGGGACCTTGTCTGGTCCATTCTTCAATCATCTGGTTGGTAATTCCTCCGCTGGGTTTACGGATTTGATCCTGACAGGTGAAAGGATAGAAGCTGGCATCAGGTCAGGAAAGATACAGAAAGCTGCCTCCGCAAGTACTGAGAAGAGGCCTTTCAAGAAGGAAGCTAGTGCAGTCTATGGTCCTAGAAGACAAGTCAAGCCAGAAAGCCGCCAAGCCGTCAATGCCTTGGTAATCTCAAAACCTGTTGCTGCTCCTCAGCAATACAATCAACAAAGGGGTGAGAGGCCCAAGAGGCAATACACTCGGCTGAGTATGACCTTGTCACAAATCTTACCGCAACTGTTATCAACCAACTTGGTGACCATCAAAGAGGATCCAAAGGTCGTGAATACTGCATCTCCTAAGTATAACCCAAATGCCCGTTGTGCTTATCATTCTGATAGCCCCAGGCATACTACTGATGATTGCTGGGCCCTGAGAAATAAGGTTCAAGACCTTATCGATGCGAAGGAAATTCAATTTGAGGCGCTTGAGAGGCCAAATGTTGTAACTGCTCCTATGCCCCAGCATAGAGTAAATGCCGTCGAGGAAGATTTGTATGCTGTTTCGGTGAATGATGTTGCTACCCCTCTATTGACTGTTAAGAGGAACCTACTACTAGCCAGTTTATTTCCGGGTTGTAGCAAGGGTTGCCTCCTGTGTGCTGTTATCCCTACCGGTTGTCCGCTACTGAAATCAGGCATCCAAAGCCTGATGGATAGCAAAGAAATTATGTTCAAGAAAACTGTTGTTCCGTTTGTTTCCGCTGAAGAAGTATCTGTCGTCACAATTTTCAACAATCCTACCAAGGCTCCCCCGAGGAAGCCAGTCCAAATTATGTCTGTTGCACCCATTACCATTACTGTTCCAGGGCCCCTCCCCTATGAATCTGACAAGGCTGTCCCATGGCACTATGGGGCAGACGTGTATGTGCTTGGAGTGAAGCAGGAGTTCAACACCGGTACCAGTATCAGTAACATCACTGGTCCCGCCAAGATTACTCGCAGTGGCAGGCTTTTCTCGCCTGACATTGCGCCACCAGTTATCCGAAAACCTCTTATCATCACACCCGCAAGTGTGCATGTTTCAAATCAAGTTCCTGTATCTACTAATGCCGCCGAGTCCTCTAATGCTCGGGGCAAAGAAGTTGCTACCGATTTGCCTGCCCGGACGGAGGCACCAAAAAAGACCGCTGTTGAAGCCTCCCAGCAAGAGATGGAGGAAATCCTTAAAATCATTAAAAAGAGTGACTTCAATGTTGTTGAACAGCTTGGGCATACCCCCTCCAAAATCTCTATGCTATCATTGCTGCTGTGCTCAGAGGCCCACACCAAGGCCCTGATTTCATTTCTGAAAACGGCCCATGTGCCGCAAGAGACCTCTGCAGATCAGTTCACTGACTGTGTGGCTAATTTGACAGTTGACAATGGCTTGGGTTTCTCAAATGCAGACCTTACTGCCAAAGGGAAGAATCACAATGATGCCCTGCATGTTTCCATAGAATGCAGGGGCACTACTCTCGCACACGTGTTGGTGGACACCGGTTCTTCCCTGAATGTATTGCCCAAGAAGGCCTTAGATCAGTTGGATTGTGAGGGCCTAGAATTGAAACCTAGTAACATCATTGTTAGAGCCTTCGACGGTTCTAAGAGGATGGTGCACGGTGAGGTAGACATTCCTATTCGTGTGGGTTCCCAAGTCTTCGACTCAACGTTATACGTAATGGATATTCGTCCATCTTATTCCTGCTTGTTGGGTCGACCCTGGATTCACAAGGCTGGGGCGGTAACATCCACCCTACACCAAAAGCTCAAATACCCTGTCAAAGGGAAGATTGTTACTGTGCAGAGTGAGGAGGAATACATGGTAAGTCACTTGAATTCATTCTGGTATATCGAGATGGACGGGGAGTTTATTGAAACCCCCTTTCAACATTTTGAGGAGGTACCTCCAACATTGGCGTCCGCTGAGACAGTGGTTGAAGAAGACTTTCCTCTGAAGATGGCTTCCCTGAAGGATGCCCGGGCAGTGATTGAGAAAGGCAAATGCGCAAACTAGGGTCAACTTCCTGACTTCACTCAAAAGACCGACAAGTTTGGGTTGGGCTTCACTATAGAGGCTCAGAGGGTTGTTCGCAAAGAAAGGATCAGAAAGGCTCCGGTGTTCATCACCAACCCAAGAGTGAATGCTATCGAGGAGGACGTAGAGGAAGCAGAATTTGACAGTTGGATCTATCCAACAACCAGCAACGGACCAAGCAACTGGGCGGCAAAGGATTTTACACCTATTACATTTGTCACGCAATAATGAACTCTTTTGATTTTCAATTTGTAACAAAACAATATGTTGAAACTTTTATTGGCTCGGTGTCCTACCCGGGGCATCGTAGCTCCATTTGTGAGGGCTTTTTGTATGACATTTCCATATATCATTAATCAAAAACATTGGACGTTATTGCATTTCAAATCTTGTGCTCTTTTTCTTTCTGTGTTATATATTGCAAAACAGCTATATTTACACACACTCACTTATACAGGTTCCAATCCACTCTGGATCTCACTGGTAACAGCTCTGCTACTGCCAATTATGACTTCGAAAATCCGATCAACTTGGCCGAAGACGAAGGTGAAGACGATTGCGAAGTGCCTAGTGAACTCGCGAGATTGCTACTCCAGGAAGAGAGGGCCATTCAGCCGCATGAAGAGCCGGTGGAAACAGTGAACCTGGGTACTGAGACAGATAGAAAAGAAGTCAAGATTGGTGCCAATCTAGAGCTCAGCGTGAAGCAACGATTGATCCAGATGCTACATGATTACATGGAGATCTTTGCTTGGTCTTACGAAGACATGCCTGGTTTGGATGCCGACATTGTGGTTCATCACCTGCCTACCAAGGAAGACTGCCCTCCGGTAAAGCAAAAGGTCTGTCGTATGCGTCCAGAGATGTCTGAAAAGATCAAAGCTGAGGTTATGAAGCAATTCGATACCGGGTTTCTAGCAGTGACTTCTTACCCTCAGTGGGTTGCCAACGTGGTGCCAGTGCCAAAGAAGGATGGTAAAGTCAGAATGTGTGTCGACTACAGGGATTTGAACAGGGCCAGCCCTAAGGATGATTTCCCTCTGCCTCACATCGACGTTCTTTTTGACAATACTGCTCAACACAAGGTGTTCTCCTTCATGGATGGTTTTTCAGGGTATAATCAGATCAAGATGGCTCCTGAAGATATGGAAAAGACTACCTTTGTTACTCAGTGGGGCACCTTCTGCTACAAGGTCATGCCATTCGGGTTGAAAAATGCTGGGGCAACCTACCAACGTGCCATGGTTGCTTTATTTCATGACATGATCCACCATGAGATTGAAGTGTATGTCGATGATATGATTGCAAGGTCCCAAACTGAGGAAGAACACCTTGACCATCTGCGGAAGCTGTTTGACTGACTGAAGTTGTACAAGCTGAGGTTGAACCCAAACAAATGCACCTTTGGGGTGAGGTCTGGAAAATTTCTAGGTTTCATTGTAAGCGATAAAGGTATTCAGGTGGACCCTGCCAAGGTGAAAGCCATACAAGAGATGCCGACTCCCAAGACAGAGAAAGAAGTCAGAGGCTTTCTGGGACGACTGAATTATATTGCCCGATTCATCTCACATCTAACTGCTACCTGTGAGCCAATCTTCAAATTGCTGAAGAAAGATCAAGTAGTACGTTGGAACGATGAATGTCAGGCTGCTTTCGAAAAGATAAAGGAGTATCTCCAAGAACCACCCATTCTTATGCCACCAGTAGAAGGGAGACCTCTGATATTATACTTGACAATGCTTGACAATTCAATGGGGTGTGTGCTGGGGCAGCATGACGAGTCTGGCCGAAAAGAGCACGCTATTTATTACCTGAGCAAAAAGTTTACCGACTGTGAGTCTCGGTACTCACTGCTTGAGAAAACTTGTTACGCTCTGGTATGGGCTGCTCGCCGGCTGAGACAGTATATGTTGACTCACACTACTCTGTTGATTTCAAAGATGGATCCAATCAAGTACATATTCGAAAAGCCTGCTCTGTCTGGAAGGATAGCAAGATGGCAAATGATCTTGACAGAATATGATATCCAGTACACGACTCAAAAAGCAATCAAGGGAAGTGTACTGGCAGATCATTTGGCACACCAACCTGTGGACGATTACCAATCATTGAACTTTGAATTTCCGGACGAAGATATCATGGTAGTAACTGATTGTGAAGTACCCGGACCGGATGAAGGACCTGAGGAAGGATCCCGATGGTCTATGCATTTCGAAGGAGCCTCGAACGCTTTGGGTAATGGCATCGGCGCTGTGATCATATCCCCCAAAGGTACTCATACTCCACTCACCGCCCGATTGTGTTTCAACTGCACCAACAACATGGCAGAATATGAGGCATGTATCATGGGTCTTCAAGCTGCAATCGACTTAAGGATCAAGTTTCTGAGTGTCTTCGGAGATTCCGCTCTTGTGATCAATCAGATCAAAGGCGAATGGGATACGAAACACCCAAATCTTATTCCTTACAAGGAGTATGTGTTGACCTTGCTTCCCCACTTTGAGGAGATAACTTTTGAGCACTTCCTAAGAGAGGAGAATCAGTTAGCGGACGCGCTATCTACGGTGTCTTCAATGTTCAAAGTCAAATGGGACAACGAGGCTCCCCGGATCATTATCTGGAAGTTGGACGAACCTGCATACTGCTGCGATCTTGAGGCCGAAGAGGTAATCAAGAAACCCTGGTATCATGAGGTGAAGAGGTACTTGGAAGCTCAGGAATACCCTGAAGGTGCGTCTGTCAACGATAAGAAGTTTCTGAGAAGGTTTCCGGCAAAATTCTTCCTCAGCAACGACATTCTCTACAAACGAAATCATGATTCAACTCTACTGCGTTGTGTAGATAAGACTGAAGCAGAAAAGATCATGGCAGAGCTGCATGAAGGTACATTCGGAACACATTCCAGTGGACATACCATGGCAAAGAAAATCCTCAGGGCGGGATATTTCTGGTCCACGATGGAAGCCGACTGTTACCAACATTCTCGAACTTGTCATAAATGCCAGATCTATGCTGACAAGGTGCATATCCCTCCGGTTCCTCTGAACATCCTGACGGCACCTTGGCCTTTTGCAATGTGGGGCATCGATATGATCGGTGAGATCCGACCGACGGCATCCAACGGGAATCACTTCATCTTGGTAGCAATTGATTACTTCACGAAGTGGGTTGAGGCAGCTTCCTACGCCACGGTAACCAAGAGCGTTATGGCACGTTTCATTCGGCATAACCTGATCTGTCGGTACGGCGTCCCGGAAAGGATCATTACGGACAATGGCACCAATCTTAACAACAAGATGATCACTGAGCTCTGCGAGCAATTCAAGATACAGCACCACAACTCTTCTCCTTATCGACCGAAGATGAATGGGGCTGTAGAAGCAGCTAATAAAAACATCAAGAAGATTGTGCAGAAGATGACAGTGACCTATAAAGATTGGCACGAAATGTTACCATTTGCTCTTCATGGGTACCGTACCTCAGCAAGGACGTCAACCGGGGCAACTCCTTTTTCCTTGGTCTATGGCATGGAGGCAGTCTTGCCGATTGAAGTCCAGATACCCTCTCTCCGGATAATGAAGGAGGCAGATTTGAGTGAAGATGACTGGATCCAGACTCGACTTGATCAGTTAAACCTAATTGACGAAAAGAGACTCACTGCTATCTGTCATGGTCAGACGTATCAAAAACGGATGATCAGGGCATTTAACAAGAAAGTCAGGCCACAAGAGTATCAAGTTCGGGACCTGGTAATCAAACGCATCATCCTTCCTCAAAGTGATCCCCGGGGCAAATGGACCCCTACGTACGAAGGGCCATTTGTGGTTAAACATGTGTTCTCAGGAGGAGCCATGATTCTAACCACCATGGATGGTGACGACCTTCCTCACCCCGCCAATGCAGACATAGTAAAAAGATACTACGCATAAATAAAATACCCGCTAGGTTGACATACCTAGGCAAAAATAAGGGCTTCCCGGCGAACCAAAAGGGTTCAGGAAAAAATAAGGGATGAAATGAAAAAATCTGTACACCCGGCAAGTCGAAAACCTGAAAAGGAGGCTTGGGCAAAAATGGGTATCCCGGTGGACTGAAAACCCGAAAGGGCGGTCCAGGCAAAAGTTAGGGATGAAGCGTAACACTATGTCTCATTGGATCACTTTGTATCCAGAATTCGGCATCAACTATCTGGCTCAGACTTCGGCATCGATCAATCAGCTTCATCTTCAACTAAGCAGCAAAGTGATGAGACGCTTGAAGACATAAAGGCGATAGCAGAGTTGGAACCCAGTGGGAATATTGTGCACATAGCTGTTTTGTTTCCTTTTCAAAATTGTATAAACTTTATGTTATTCGACGGCGTTCTCTTACTAGGACGTCGGCCTCTTGTACAAAAAACGCCTATTTACAGGCAAATTTCAAAATCAATACAAGTTCACTGTTCCGAACAAATTGCCAATTGTTTTCCTTTTTCTGTTTTGTCTTGCGAAGAACGTCCAATGTTCATTTTTGATATATGCATTTGAGATTAAATTGCTAATTCATAAATACTTGTATATGAAACAAAAGACTAATTACAGGTGACATCAGAAGTAGGGGCAATGTAGGATTGTCCAGGCAGTCTAGTTGCTTTGTCCGCCAGGGTACCAAGGTAGATTCAACTGAAGAATGTGACCAAGTTATCTCAACTCCCCACAGAGTAAGACAAGAATCAGCAATACTCTCCCCAGGGAAAGTTAGTCTATCATCAGCCCTATGATAGGCACCCTGTTCCCCTAGCAAGTCAGCAATACTCTCCTCCAGAAGAGTTAGTCTACGGTCAGCCTAAAAGAAGCTAGGTATCTCCAGAAGATATCAACACATTCCCCAGCAGAGTATAGGTATCCCTCAGCTAGCATCCCCGGCAGTCTTGATCTAAGATTGTTCCCCGGCGGAATACAGACACCCCAGTGGAACCATCTACCAGTACAGTCTGAAGGTTTCCCCAGGAAAGTGGAATTCATATCCCCAGCAGGTCTTGAAGCTTATCCCCAGTAGATTTTGGAAGCTCGTCCCCTGTAGAGTACGGACGTCTCTCTCGAGCTTTATTCAAAGTTATTCCTCACAAGGGCTTATAACTGGGTTATCCTCAGCTAATTGCCACGGAAGATTGCCCTCGGCGAAGTTCTTTCAATCCCCAGCGGAGTTCATCAAAGTTCCCCAACATAACTTATCAACACAATCCCCAGCGGAGTTTAACATTGTTATCCCCAGCGGAGTCCATCATTGAAATCCTCGGCGGAGCTCCCATCAAAGCTTCAGCGAAGTATCTCTTCCCACAGAGTAATTCCCCTCAGAGTAATCTCTCCAACAAGTTTATTCCCCAACGGAGTCATCTTCTCCTACCGGTGTATTCTTAGCAGAAGCAAAGAGCTCTACTCTTCAACGTCAGCTCAGGATTTAATTCCCCGGCCGGTCGTCAAGGATTTATTTTCCTAGACGAAAATACATTCATAAACATTTCACACATCTTGTTTACATACATGATAAAGTGCATACAACACTATCTCATTTTGAACATCATGACATTGCATACAACTGATGTTTTGCCTTTTCAGGGAAAAAGACAACCCAAAAGACAACTACTTTCAACTGTCACAATTCCAGATTCGATTCCTTTATCTAGCCAGGGCACATCTGAAGAGTTTGAAGATTCGATTCCTGTATCCAGCCAGGGCATATCTGTTGACGACTATTTCCAGACTCGATTCCTGTATCTAGCCAGGGCACGTCTGAAGAGTTTGAAGATTCGATTCCTGTATCCAGCCAGGGCATATCTATCAACTGTCACAATTCCAGATTCGATTCCTGTATCTAGCCAGGGCACATCTGAAGAGTTTGAAGATTCGATTCCTGTATCCAGCCAGGGCATATCTGTAGACAACAATTCCAGATTCAATTCCTGTATCTAGCCAGGGCACATCTGAAGAGTTTGAAGATTCGATTCCTGTATCCAGCCAGGGCATATCTGTAGACAACAATTCCAGATTCGATTCCTGTATCCAGCCAAGGCATGTTTGAAGAGTTTGAAGATTCGATTCCTGTATCCAGCCAGGGCATATCTGTTGACGACTAATTCCAGATTCGATACCTGTATCCAGCCAAGGCACATCTGTGAGCAACCGATTGTAGACTCGACACCTGTATCTAGCCAGGGCATGTCTGCATGATGAGATTGAAGATCAACACCTGTAACAAGCCAGGAAAACATCTGTCTTTCTCAAAATACACAAGTTCTCGCTAAGGAATCTCTTATGCGATCAACACTTCCAAATGGCATCTATAAGCCCATTCCCGACAAGATTCTGTCACACTTCAGATGGCATCTATAAGCCCATCTCCCTATCCACCATCTCTCCAAATGGCATCTATAAGCCCATTCCCGACATCACATTGCTGATACTCCAACATGCGAGTGCAAATTTCAGGGCACTCTAGTGTCCAATCTCCTTTTACCCTCGAGTCACGAAAGGCAAACTTGCCAATCTAACTCTTCAGGTTCAAGAAGATTGAACAGGGGCAACTGTTGTACCCCAAAATTTTCCCTCCCATTTCCTCAACATTTTCTCCTCACAAGACCCTTGAAGCTCAAGATCCAGTTAGGGTTTCCTCTGCTCAAGACTTCTCCTAGCACTGTTGACCCAAATTAGGGTTTGTGTTTGCACAAAGATATTTTGACCTAAAATACCTAAGATGACTTTCATGCTTCATGTTGGACTCCCAAGTTTATCCATACCAAGTTTCAAGTCTTGATTCCAAATTTTGCCCAGTCAATTGGACTGTTGACCTAGAAATCAACTGTATTGGGGAAAAAGTCAATTGTGGCCAATTGACAGTCAAGTCTCATGAAAATTGACCCACATCAACATTATGAACTCACATGGACCATTTTATCAAGTTTGGATCACAATTCCACAAGAAATTTGATCAGATCACCTAAAAGGGCAAAATGGTCATTTTTAGGGTTTTGACTGCACAAAGACAATTTTTGACTGTTTGACCTAGCCAATGGCAAACCAAACTCACATATGGACTCAAGGACCCCATGGAATTGTCTTGACATACTTAACAAGTTCAAAAGATCCCAAATGCACAAGATTGACAGTTGAATTTCCCAGTCAATTGATCAATTTTGACTGTATACTGAAAAGTCAAACTTTGACTTTTTGGTCAAAATCAAGTGTCAAGATTCATTTTTCATCCAAAAATGCCAAATCATGAAACTTGTTCATCAAGAAATAAAGAATTGCAAATTAGGGTTTGAAATGAAGATTTTTTTTCATAACTTAGAATTTTTCTAAGTTATGAAAAACCCTAATTTTTTCCTAACTTTGTCCCACTTTCTCACCAAGATTCATTTGGATTCAAGGAAAAGTCAAAACATGAAAGTTGTGGTCCATTGCAAAATCTACAACTTTGATTCACAAAGTTTCCTCAAAAGAAGCTTGTAGCTCAAGTTACATTTTTTGGAACAAGGGTACCAAACCATTCTTAACTTAGAGAAATTTTGAACCATTTTAGGCAGGATTTTTGCCTAACTTCAAGACCATTTTTCACATGCTTCCACTTGGAATTTCAATTTGCATTTCAAAGATGGATTGTAGTACACATTCTAAGCTTTCCAAAATGTCCAATAACTCATCAAACAACCTCAAGGTTAGGGAGAATCGAATTTGGCAAGTTGGGAAAAACTCACTTTGTCCTTGGCCAATTTACATGTTCATAACTTGGGCAACTTTTCAAATCAGCATGCATAAGCTAGTTACAGGCCTCTAATCCCATTTGAACTCAATAATTAAATTCCAATCCATTGTGTGTTAGCATTATTTTGTGCATTTGGACATTACATGTTAGATTAAGCCTTAATTAGATAAAGCATTTTTGCCATTTTTGAAAAGTTAAACTTTATGTCAAATGCAAATCCAAGCAAGTACAAGGCAGATCCTTTTGGCACAAGTTTATGAACTAATTACACTGATCAAGGCCAAGGTATGCAGCATAGATTGGGGGCCTGTACAAGCTAGAAACACAACTTGCCATTTCTTGCTTAAGTTAGAAGTAACTTGGCATAACAACACACAACTCTCATTCCTGTGAACCAGAGCTTAAGCAAAGTTATCAAACACTTTCTAATCATCAAACCTAAGCTGAAACACAAGCCAACCAAGTTCTATACCTTCTCAAACACAGAATCACCCAAAAACTGCCAAAACAGGGGACCTGCTGCAAATTGAGTTCAATAACTCAATCCATTCGTGCATTCTTGCTGAAACCACTTCAAACATATCCCACAACATCCCTTGAAACTATTCCAAACCTCAAACACGACCTGTAACACTCCCAATCAACATCACCATTTTCATTTTTTTGTTTTGCAGTTGAAGTTCCATAACACGATACACTTGGTTTCAAAGCAAACTAAAGCTTGGAATAGCATCCCTGGACATCAAGGAAGCTATACCAATCATCACCTTGCATTGAAAACACCTCCATCACCAGATACGATTCCAACTGAACAGGTAAGTTCATGAACTCGTATCTCTCTATCCAGGCATTGTTAGCTTTAGGTTTGTGAAGAAATTATGTCACATTCATAGCCCTGAACAGGCCCATGTAATTAGTTTTCATTTATGTTATGTGTGCTATGAGAATTTGATGTCTGAACATGGAACAAAAACTAGGTCAGGAATTGGGGGAGAAGAAATTCTCTCTCATTTCTGAGAGTTAGATCAAGTTTTTGGTATGTATGGATTCGTTGTTTGATGCTTAACATTTTTGATGTTGTGAGTTTTCATTAAAAGTCCAGGAATCAGGATGTTTGAATCAATGTACAAAACGCGCGTTTTTTGAACAAGTTTTGCTGGAGGTTGAAGAAGACAGGTTCTGGGCTGGGCCTGGAATGTTTTTTCTTTTCACACCTTGTTTTTACAGTTGCACCCCCTAGCCCATTTTGAGTTTTATTTGCCATTTTCAATTTTTTCTTTTTGATTCTGATTTCTTATTTTTCATTAAAGCATAAAAATATTAAAAAACATTTTTCCACATTTTTTTGCATTTTATTTGATATTTATTTGCTTTAGTTAGTTATATATATAAATAAATACATAATATTTTTTTGTTTAGAATATTAGGAATAATATCAAATACATTTTATTTTCCATTTTTATTTTATTTTATCTTCTGAAAATATTTCATATAAAATATACTTTTTTTTTATAAATATTAAATATTATTATTTTGTACATATTCAATATATTTGGTAAATAATACAAATACATACATATATATTAGTATATTTAGGTTAAAAAAAATACAAAATATATACATTTTCATTTTTATTAATATTTAATATTAAAAATACCTTTTTGACAAATATACTTCATTTTTATTTTATTTTTGTACATAATTATTAAATATTGTATATATTAAATAATTAATACCTTTTATTTAATAAATTAGGGTTTTTGCCCTAAATACATAAAAACTCCAAAAATTAATACTTTTTATTTTGTTTATTTGACATATAAAAAACACCTTTTTCATACATATAAAAAAGAAAACCTTTTTGCATTTTGCATATTTATTTTATATAAATATTGTGTAGTTAAATACCTTGCAAATTCCAAATTGATGTAATAGTTAGGTTTAAATTCCTTGTCAAAATACCCCCCATTTGAACATTTGTACCCCCCTTCCCATATATTGTGTTGTAATAACTTAGGAATTTTATTTTTCGCACTTTAGAGCTTTCTAAATATACCATGCTAGAATTAGGGTTTGTATGCAAATCAATTAACCAAGATAGTTTGACCTAACTTCAAGATAAACAAGCATGAAAATGGACAACACTAATCACACTTGCACCCCTAGGGTATTCCACTTGTTGCCTTCAATAATGGGCCATATTGCATGTTAGGTCTCTTTGGGCAAAACAAAACAATTCAAATGATCATAGTCCCTCGATGAAGCTTTCGAAAGTTGCCTAAAAAATGATCAAGTCCCTCCAAGGAAAATTGCCCAAAGATACTTGGCACCATTGCAATTATGGTCTAAAAACGATGACCCGCGCCCGTCCCTTTCACATCCTAACACAAGATTGTCCACCAAATGTAATGGTGGAACAAAATTGTTAAAAGGGTTAAAAACATAGGAGAAATCTTTGAGAAATTTAGGAGTAGACAACCTCTTAGTTACTTGAAATCAAACTTGCAAAACAAAACACTTGCCTATTTTCTAAAACACACATCACTACACTTTCAAAACAACTTTCAAAACAACATTGAAAACCTTTTCAAAAGACATATGCCTTTGTATACATCCCAACATGGATCATTACAAAGGTTGCCATCACATTGGCCTCTTTTCAAAACATTTTTCAAACCCACACACACAAAGCACCATTTCAAACAATTGAAAATTAAGGCAAGTTGATCTAAGCAAGTAACTAAGAGCCCATGGATAACCATGGATAGAAAGGGTGCTAATACCTTCCCTTTCTATAATCTACTCCCCGAACCCAAGAAAACATCTCAAAGGTTTTTGCTGTGCTTTTTAACCTTTCCTTAGGATAAAATAAAAAGTCGGTGGCGACTCTTGCTTAACCGAACAAGTGCGAATACAAACGCAAACTCAAGTCAGTTCTCCCACCGTATCACAGTGACGATAGCAAACGGAGAAGTTCCGTTGCCTCTTCGAAGCCACGCAAGTGATAAGAAAACTCTACAGAAGTTGCTCCGCATGAGTGATCAAAAATTAACCTCCAAGCATTCAACATTGCAAAAGTTGCATCAATATTCTATCACAAAATCTTAACTAAAAATGACAACGAAAATGATTATTAAACATGAAAATAATAAAAAATTCTAATAAAATTCTAAAGAGAATCTAAAAATATTTCCTAAAATATTCTACTATTTTTTATCATTTTTACTATCAATTGAGAGAAAAAATTAAACTAGAAGAAAAACCAAAATCTTAACGAGATTAGAAAAGTCAGGGGGTGCTGAGCCTGAAACTGGGGCTATGGTTTGACTAGAAATGTGCTAAGCCTAATAGCAATCGGCTCATGAATAGCTCTTTACTGGAAGAAAAAAAATAGGCTTCAAAAAAACTGTGGGCCAAAGGAGATGGTTTATTCGGTCCAGTTAAGTCCAAATCCACCAACAACAATTTCCAGCATATATCATTTCTCAATTATTTCATGTATATGATTTTAATTGATTAATAAAATAAATATAATGAAATAGAAGAACCAAACGCAAGCGTTTTGTGAGCATCATGTCTTGTGACGTTTCGCCTGCTCTGCCATAGAAATATCCTTCTTCTCTCACGAATAAGACATCTGCGGCGGCTCAACTTTCCTCGCCGAGAATCGCCGGTGTTAAGCTCTGTTTCATTCTGATCGACATCAGCGTCAATAGATTCGAGAATCTATGTTCATCTCTTTCGTACCTTTCTTCTTCAATCTCCGTCTCAAATCATCTCATTTGCCGTCATCATCTTCATTTGTGACCGATCTCCGCCTCTATCATTTGATTTCGAAGCTTCGGCAACGTCCTTTGCTTCGCGGTTTCAAACGTGTCTCCAATCTCACTTCGATGACGTCATCTACTTCGCGGTTTCAAACGTGTCTCCGATCTCACTTCGACGACATCGGTGATGAGAACTCGGGTTGAAATCGTCCCTTATTTTCCAAATTTTTTGAGTTTATTATGAAATCTTTGAGTTTTGTCGTGAAGATATTGTTGTTTACACTTTGCAATGAAGATCCTGAAGCTACAAGGAAGTTGTGCGGTGATGCCTTTCACTGTGATGCGGTGCACGAATTTTATTTGCAGTGACGAAGATACGCTCAAAGATGATAATGAAGATGCCGAGTCTTGCTGAAGATTGTAGAAGTTCATTGAAGATTGTTGAACCTTGAAGATGCAGAGAGAGTGCAGAACATGAGAGGAATTTTCTGTGATATTTTTAGTGATTCTTCTTCTTTTCTTTTCCTCTGTAAGTTTCAGTGTTCGTATATCGTTGCCGTTGCAGAGTTATTGCATTGAAGAGAAATTGAGTGATGATGTGCGTTTGTGAAGCGTTGTTTTGTTTCAGAAGTGATGAAATTCGTATGGAGAAGCGTAGAAATTGATGATTGACGTTGAGAGAATCTTGGAAAGGTTTGAAGCTTGTTTTTGAGGATTTGTGGATTTTGAATCATAAAGTGAAGCCAGAGCAGAAAGAAGGCGTGAGAGATTTTTCTGTGATTCTTCTCGATGATGGAAGAAGGAAGGTGAGAGGAGCAGAGAGAAGTTTGAAGATTCTTCTGCAGAATTTTTGAATGAAAATCTTCAGGTCAGAATTTATGTTTTCTATCTCCTGTTAGAATTTTTCTGGCGTCATTTTTTTTTATGAAATGGCTAGAGGTTAGCAATCAATCCCTTATTTTCGGTTGGTTGGGAGTTGGAGTTGTTTATGAAGTTGGAGTTGTTTATGTAGTTAGAAACTTCTGAGTTAGTTAGAAAATTATGTTATGTAGGTTGTTAGTAAGTTGTTGGAAATTAGTTATGGGAATTAGTCGACAGTTAGAGGGTTTGTTATAGGTGTTGGAATTCTGTTAGGAAGTTTTTGTTGGCAGTTTACTTACTAAGCTGTTGAGCTGAGCTGTTAATTGATTTCTGCTTTCTATCTTTCTATGCAGGGCCTAACAGGTGGATGGGCTAGGGGCTGCGCAAGCAAGTGCTTTGTTGACGATGATAATATAAAAGAGGAGGTCCATAAGTTTACCATAGCTAGCTTAAAGCACTATAAATCCATGAATGCTCTGTACCTTGCTTGTTATCAAGCTTTGCATTCCCATCATCAGTTTTCCATAGGTGATGCAGGGGTCCAATTAACTGCAAAGAGCAATTGACTAGTAACTTCAAACATGGTCAGTACAGATTGAAGAACTCCATGCCCATACAAACAATTCAGCAGAACAGGATTGCAAGAATCTGTCCTCTCTATTAAAATAATATCAGGAAAAAAATCCATGACTTTTCCAAAATAACGGGATTTTATTGATATTGAAGCTTCAGTTACATGGCCACCAAAATTCATGTGATCTAAAGAAATGCATGCAAAAGTAGAAGCCACTGATTTTGAGGTTTTTGCAGGGTTGTTATGATGTGGACCTATTTTTGGCACGATTGCTTGTATTGACTTGGTTTTTTTTTTTTGTGAATGTGCAGAAAAATTGATGAGATATCAAAAATTCAGAGATTCACGACCGAAGCGTAGTGATGATCGATTAAAGATCTGACTTGAATCAGTAGTGGAGATTGAAGATGATGCAAAATATGGTTGATGTCGAGATGCCGCAAAGCTGATGCAGGAGAAGATTATGGTTAAGTTGGTAAGGGTTGTTTTTGTTTTTGTCTTGGTTAGAAAACACTTTCCATATCTCATCCCTTTTCTTGATAGCATAGCTGTTTGATGAACATTTGGCAGCATTAATAAGTATGCAGCTTCACGGGCACCTGTTGTAAAAAGATAAATGGCCTGATTAACACGACGAAGAGGGGAAATATCAACAGCCTGCCTCCTAACAACTCCAGCAGACCCAATTCTAGTTGCATCTTTGGTCATTGATATGGTATTTGGCAATGTAGCATACAAAATGATCATGATGGCAAAATGATGAAGATGGAATTTAGTGTAGGACGTAACTGTATTTTTTGTGTATTTTGCTCAATGATGTAATGTAAGATGGTGTAGTGAGTTGTAATCTGGTATTGAATTTTTGTAATAGAACTTGCAATGTGAGGATGAGAATATATTTCCAAACAATGGTTCCATCTTTTGGACAAAATAGAAGTTTGAACAGAGTCTTTGGTGTAAGCTCATTCAGTGTTATGGCAAATGATGTCAAATTATAACGAGTGAGATTCTGTGATGGCTTGGTCCTTTTCCACAACAATGCTCCACTGGATGAAGTATAATCTTTAGGCTTGACATTCATATCACCATCAAAATAGTAAATGCTGTCATCCTACTTGCCAAATATTGTGGCTGCTTCTTTTTTTTTACCCATTGTATCTTTAACAAATATAATTTGCCAAGGATAGGATTGTATTTTATTCGGGTTCTTCAATATTTCTTGGATGAGTTTTGTGGTATTTGGTATCTTGGAGATGAAATATAACTTGAATCTTTCTTTCCCTCCAAAAGCTTCTTTTAACCTTTCAAATTTAGCTTCAAATTGCATCCTTTAATATAACACATCATGAGATCAGATACTCTCAGTCAATCAAAGGAACTCAAGTAAGATATTGTTAAAATCTTGGATGCAACTATGATCCAATACACCACGTTCACCTCAAATCCAAAGAGATAACTTGTATGGTCTAAGCAATGTGACATCTTGATCCTCAAGCATCACAGCTAATTGAAATAATTTATTTGAATCAATGATAAAAAAAGATCCAACGGTAAAGTGGACACCAGTATATCCACATTTGTTTTCTGTACGAAGTTTCCGATCACCTAGCTTGTGACTTAAGTAATAAGTTCCCTCTTTCGATTTACAAAGAAAGGTCGAAAGAAAACCCTAGCTAGTCATTGACGAAGAACCTTTGACTATTAGCCCCGCCAAATTCATCCGATAAACCCACGCATAGGGAAATAAACCCTAATCAAAGGATGAGTTTGAGCACAAGGAGATAATGAATGCCCGATTTAGTAGCTCTTAGATGACCTCGTAGAACAACTTGGAAGTGAACATGGGGATACAGAAAGAAATATGACCAATATGTCCATGACTTATGTGATCGGTGGATCTGGAACTGACTGTTTAACGTTGGTTCGCGAAATGTCGCGGAAGCAAGAGTCGTCACCGTCTTTTATTTTCTCCAACATGGACAGGACAAAAGCACAGCAAAATTCCTTATGAGATAGTTTCTCGGTTCGGGAGGTAGATTTATAGAAAGGGAAGGTGTTAGCACCCTTTCTATCCATGGTTATCCATGGGCTCTTAGATACTTGCTCACTTGTGTTTTCAAAATGTTTGTTTGCTTTTCAAGGTGAGTGGGTTTGAAAAAGTTTCTTTGAAAGTTTCAGATCGACTCTTGTATCAGTCCTCAAGAGTGTTTGAAAAGTTGTTTTGAAAGCTTTTTGCAAAGTGTCGGTGTGAAAAGAAGTTTTTGATTTGTTTTGAATTAGAGCAAGTATCTACGAGTCATCTACCTACCCTAAGGAATTAGTCTGTGTAAATGTCCTTAAGGTAGTGCCATCCCACCATTGAGAG
This sequence comes from Vicia faba, assembly GCA_948472305.1. Taxonomy (NCBI): domain Eukaryota; kingdom Viridiplantae; phylum Streptophyta; class Magnoliopsida; order Fabales; family Fabaceae; genus Vicia; species Vicia faba. The sequence goes on along the minus strand of OX451740.1, from coordinate 245,188,278 downwards.
GTAGGTAGCACCATCATTGGAGGTGTTCGGGTCAATTCGTTTGTAGGGACAGTGTGGTCACCAGAGTAATAGGAGGACACCTTAGAAGCTACCCCCATGCCATGTTCATGGACATGAGGACTTACTAAAACGTCCTCTACTCGACGACCACGTTTCGAGGGGCAAGGCAACAGTGAGGCGTACCCTAGGAGTGGTGTGTGAATTATGTGTCATTTTCAGTTATAGTTTATCTTGATCATGCATTTGGTGTTCTGCGCTTTGATTTTATTTGAGCATACATTCTTCCATGTGATTATTAACAGTTAAAAGGTGCGGGAATTAAAATGCGGAAAATAAAGGTCCTACGCTATTACAAGGCGCGGGTCTACATCGCCAAATTAAACCAAGACCCGATTTGAATAAATAAAAATGCGGAAAATAAATATCCTAATTATCTATTACAAGGCTTTGGGGCAAATACATTACATTCATAAAAGAAATAAAAATAAATGCGCGAAAAGAATTAAGAATCGAATGCGAGGGCGTTGGACCCTTTAAATAAATTAAATTGGAATTGAAAGTAATTAATGATAAATAAAGAAAAGAACTTGTTTTTGTTTTTTTTTGTATTTATGAAATTAAAGAGAATTAAATTGGAATTTAAAAATTAAGTAAAACCCTAGTTCTAATTGTTTTTAATTTATTAAAAAAAAATGTTTAAGTTTGACCTAATTTAACCTAATTAATTAATTACAAGTATTTACAAAAGTAATTAATAATTAATAATGATAAGACATAAAAAGATTATTTATTAAGAAAAAGAATAAAAAATGCTAAAAGACCTATTTTTATATTTTTTTAGTTATTAAGAAAAAAAAACATTAAAGTTAAAAACCTAAAATTAAAACTAAATTAATTATTAAATTTATTTACAAAATAATATTAAATAAAACATATTTTTATTTTTTATGATTTCTGATTTTTTGGTATTTTATGAAAATTAATTTTTATGGATTTAAATAAAACAATTAACATAATTAAACTAAATAAAAGAAAAGAATAAAAAGAGAAAAAAAATGCAAACATGGGGGGTGGTTGACCCAATTTGGAGGTCAATGGTAAGAAATTTGGGCCCATTAGGAGGCTGGCCACGTTGACTTTTCTGATTGTGTATAGAGCTGTTGACTGGTGTCCATGGTGGACTGCCTATCCTGGCCTTTGGATTGGAGTTGTTGGGCGCGTGGCAAGCCAGATGATGAGGCTGTATGGTAGACCCTTGATGAAGTACTGCATAGAAGCATGTTAAAACAAAATATATGAAATAAGTGGGGGGACCTGGGAATCGAACCCAGGTCCCTGCGTTTACCATGTTAGTGCCTTGCCAGTTGTGCTGCTTGCGTTCTTTGTTGATATAATGGGATATGAATAATATATGTGAAACGTGCAATTATCCTGGAACCAACAAAAACGCGCCAACGATTTGAATTAACCAACCACAAGCCAACAACTCGTCTTCTTCTCCACTTCTTCGCTTTTGCCTGAAAAAATATAGAATGGATAGCGGGGGTTTTAAACCCCCACTAAATGGTACATATGAAAATAGCGAATAGAGCACCGTTAATCATAAATTGAGCGCGATGATATGGTTAGATTCGTCTGGAGTTTCTGAGTTCAATGGTACTGGTTAGGACGGCCAATTTTTCCTCATGCAGAAGTCCCCAATTTCAAGCTTATGAAAACCTAGAAAACATCAATGGCATATTTCGCTACAAGCAATATTAATTCAATTCAATGGCACCATTAGCTTCAGTATGATCATGTTAGTGTAAAACAATAGTTAAAAGACATTAATCATGCATGGAAAATGGAATACGATTATCAATTTTTTTAAGAAAAGTGGAACACGATTATACCAATTCTTGAGGTTAGGGGATGTGATTTTGATTGGGAAAGCTTCCTGGTGTTGTCAGGAATCTATTGGAATGCTTCTTTTGCTTTGAAATGCCTTGTGTGATCGGTGGATCTGGAACTGACTGTTTTAAAGCTGGTTCGCGAAATGTCGCGGTAAGCAAGAGTCGCCACCGTCTTTTATTTTCTCCAATAGGAAAGGACAAAAGCACAGAAAAATTCCTTTAAAGAGATTGCTCTCGGTTCGGGAGGTAGGTTATAGAAAGGGAAGGTATTAGCACCCTTTCTATCCATGGTTATCCATGGGCTCTTAGGTACTTGCTCAATGTGTTTTCAAAATGTTTGCTTGCTTTTCAATGTGGGTTTCAAAAATATTCTTTGAAAAGTTTCAGTTCGACTCGTACGTCAGAGTGTTTGAAAAGTTTGTTTTGAAAGTTTTTGAAAGTGTGTTGGTGTGAAAAGTATTTTGATTTGTTTGAAATTAGAGCAAGTATCTTCGAGAACCTACCTACCCTAAGGAATTCGTCTGTGTAGATGTCCTTTAAAGTAGTGCCATCCCACCATTGAGAGGTAGGTAGCACCACTGTTGGAGGTGTTCGGGTCAATTCGAGTTTTAGGGACGTGGTGATCACCGGAGCAATGGGAAGACACCTTAGAAGCTACCCTCATGCCAGGTTCCCGGACCATGAGGACTTACTAAGACGTTTTCTACTCGACGACCACCTTTCGAAAGGCAACAGTGAGGCGTACCCTAAGGGTGGTGTGTGCGAATTGTGTGTCATTTTCAGTTCATTATTTGTCTTGTCATGCATTGGTGATCTAACGATTCAATTTTATTTTTCGGGCATTCATTCTTTCATGCATATTTATTAACAGTTATATTTGCGAGAAAATAAATCTAACTATTACAACTGGCGCGGGTCCACATCGCCAAAAAAACCGAACCCGATTTGACTGAAAATAAAATAAAGCGAATAAATAAAAAGTCCGAGAGTTTTTAATTACATGGCTTTGGGGCATATACAAAGGTATTTAATAAATGCGCGAAATAAAGACTAAACGAAATTAGGGCGTTGGACCCTTTAACAGATAATTAAAATAATCAAGGAATTTTAAAATTAAAAAATTAAATGAAAAATAATGTTTTTGTGTTTTTTAGGTTTAAAAGAAAAAAGAGAAAAGTTAATTAAAATTAAAATCCTAGTTCTATCATTTTTTATGTTTATTATGAAAAAAAGATTTACTTTCTAGCCTAATTAAATTCTAAACTAATTTATGCACAATTTTTGATTTATAGAAAATAAATAATAAATAATAATATTGTGAGGAAAAAAATTAAAAAGGATATGAAAAATTAATAATTAACCTAATTCTACATTTTTTTGGATTTTTATTATGAAAAAAGAATTAAAATGAATATTAAAACCTAATTAAACTAAATGAGTCACATTTTAATTTATTAAAAAAAGAATCAAAATTAATTATATTTTTTTTGTATTTTCTGTATTTTTAATGTTTTTATATTTTTGATTAAAATTAATTAAATCAGAAAGTAAGAAAAAGTAAATAATAGAATATGAAGAAAATTAAAAAAAGAAAAAAAGATAGAACCAGGAGGTGTGGATTTGAATTTGGAGGTGCAATTTTGAGAGGCCTGGCCCATTTGCTGGCCATTTGTTGACTTTTTTTTGATCCAATGTGGTGCCTTTGACTGAAGCGTAGCATGTTCCCCAATCCTTGCCTTTGGTGTGAGTGCTCTGGGACACGTGGATGGGCTGGTGCTGAAGTGTATGGTGAGCCTTAATATGAGCGTGGCATGGAACCTGGAAAGGAAAAATGATATGGAATTTTTGCAGGACCTGGGACTTGAACCCAGGTCATTGAGATTACATACGCGTGTCTTGGCCAGCTGAGCCACTTGTTTTCATTTAACCTATAATAGTTAATAAAATATGTAAAAGAAAATGGTTAGTGCTTATTTAAAACGCGCGCGAATTCAAGCTCAGCCAATCCACTGGTGCCACGCCATCGTCCCTTCCAATTTCCTGAAACATAAACAAAGAAGGCAACGGTTTTGAAACGTTGCTTTAGGGGGTTTTCAAGAAAATAGCGAATAGAACCCTGGGCATCATAAATTGTTCGCGAGTATGCCAATCCCTTCGTCTTGGTGTGCTGGATGCAATGGTAGCATTGCTGAGTCCTAGGCGTCAATTCCTGAAGCTTTTGTGCTTGAGATTGATTGGAACGTGTTCAGAGTTGCTTAAGGATGCTAATGGTATAAAAATTTTGGCTTGAGAAGGTGTCTAGCTTTGATTTCAGATTTGCAATATATGTCCATTTTTTCAAAATTGCCAATGGCCTTTGAACGAGTTTTGTGCTATGTTCTTGGTAGGGTTTGACTCAATGATCCTTATGGAATTGAATAGGCTTGTTAACTCTCCTTAATCCATGCTTGAGAAAGAATTGGCATTAGGGTTTGTCCATTAACCATTTTTTCCTAACTTCTAGCCAAAACCTAGACTTAGTATGAAAATGAACCTTGGCCTGATTTTTGAGTTGGTTCATGATGTATAGAACTTGTCCAAATTCATTTGACACCATTTCATTGATTTTTAAATTTTATTTGAATTTTCAATGAATTAAAATGAATTAAATCATCAAAAATTAAATAAAATAAAAAAGTCAACATTTGGTCTTGAAATCAACCATGGGCCACGTGTGTGGCATGACAAGGATGGACAAAGTGAGAAAAATGGGGCCCTTTTGTCAAAATTGGATTTTCAAAGATAATTGACTTTTGCCATTTCACAAAATTTTCCCAACTTCTACAAGGCATAACTTGCTCAATTTTTAAGCTTTTCACATGTTCTTGGACATTTTGGAAAGGTCTTTGAGTCCTTTAACCAATGTCTTTGGTCCCATGTCATTTTGATTTACCAATCTCAAGTTATGGCCTTTGACTTAAAGTCCCTTTTTGTTGACTTTTGAAAATGACCTATAATGTTGAAATTGATAACTTTTTGTGAGAGCATTTCTTGGACTTGAAGTATGAAGATGAGTTGTAGGAAATGTCTTTCTCTTCAAAATGAGCTTTGGATGGAATTTTTCTGATAATCCATGTGAAAGTTATGCCCTGGTCAATTTCAGTTGACTTTTTCAGCTGTCCAAATATAGCAACTTTTGCATCTTTAATGATTTCTGAGCCAAATTTTGAGAATCATGATCAAGCATTGATCAAATGATGTTTGTGGCTTCAAAATGATATATTGACCAAAAATTTGAACTTTTGACTGCCAAATGACCATTTTGCCCCTACAGTTGACTGTAGTGCAATTTAGGGTTTTGACTGTGCAATTTTGAGCTGAATGCCTTGAAACTTGATATGGGAATGCTTGACCATGTTTGTAAGCCTATGAGACTTGATTGGACCTTTGAAAACTTCCTTTTCTTGATCAGACTCAAAACCCTAATTTGGACTGGATGGGAGACTGTTGCACTGCACAACCCTTGGGGAATTTTCTAGCTTGGCTTGGCAATTTCTTGAGGAATATGGGAGGGCAAATTTTGGGGTATAACAGTTGCCCCTGTTCAATCTTCTTAGACCTGAGGATGCAGATTGGCTGACGTGCCTTTCGTAATCCGAGGGTAGAAGATGATTGGACACTAGAGTGCCCGGAAATTTGCGCTCACATGTTAGCAATGATGGAAATGGACTCATAGATGCCATCTGGAGATTGGATGATGGGCTTATAGATGCCATCTGGATGTCGATCGCGTAGGAAATTCCTTAGCGAGAACCTGCATACCTGCAAAACAGAAAATGAGTACCTGACACGTTGCAGGAGCTGATGTTTAGATGTGTCCTGACTGGTTACAGGAGCTGAGTCTGGAGCTTCAAACAGCAATGAAAGAACCAGGGATGATTACTTCCTTAGCATGAATGATAAGAGAGCCTTGGGCGACTTTAACTTCAACAACGCTCGTTGAGAAAAATCTGGGGTGTCTTCTACTGGGATAAGCATCAGGGAGATCTTAAGGTCGATCTGACTGAACCAGAGAGGCCTTTGACTGGATAAGTCTAGGTCTTGAAATGTCTTCCACTGGATAAGCAATCAGGAAAATCTTGGGACGATTTAACTGAACCAGAGGAGGCCTTTGACTGGATAAGCAATCAGGAAAATCTTGGGACGATTTAACTGAACCGGTCTAGGTCTTGAAATGTCTTCCACTGGATAAGCAATCAGGAAAATCTTGGGATGATTTAACTGAACCAGAGGAGGCCTTTGACTGGATAAGCAATCAGGAAAATCTTGGGACGATTTAACTGAACCGGTCTAGGTCTTGAAATGTCTTCCACTGGATAAGCAATCAGGAAAATCTTGGGACGATTTAACTGAACCAGAGGAGGCCTTTGACTGAATCAGTCTAGGTCTTGAAATGTCTTCCACCGGATAAGCAATCAGGAAAATCTTGGGACGATTTAACTGAACCAGAGGAGGCCTTTGACTGAACCAGTCTAGGTCTTGAAATGTCTTCCACTGGATAGGCAATCAGGAAAATCTTGGGACGATTTAACTGAACCAGAGGAGGCCTTTGACTGAATCAGTCTAGGTCTTGAAATGTCTTCCACTGGATAAGCAATCAGGAAAATCTTGGGACGATTTAACTGAACCAGAGGAGGCCTTTGACTGAATCAGTCTAGGTCTTGAAATGTCTTCCACTGGATAAGCAATCAGGAAAATCTTGGGACGATTTAACTGAACCAGAGGAGGCCTTTGACTGAACCAGTCTAGGTCTTGAAATGTCTTCCACTGGATAAGCAATCAGGAAAATCTTGGGACGATTTAACTGAACCAGAGGAGGCCTTTGACTGAACCAGTCTAGGTCTTGAAATGTCTTGAGAACTTAACTGAATTTTCCCTGAAAGATAAAAGTCAGTCATGTGCAATGCATGATATGGATCAAGCAATGATGTTCTCAACATAAATGAGATTTGCATGATGCAGTGCGTTATGCATGCTATAATGATGTATGTGATGTTTTATGTATGTTTTCGTCCAGGAAAATGAATCCTTGACGGGTGCCGGGAAGTCGTATCCCGGGCTGACGTCGAAGAATAGATTTTGCTTCCGCTGGGGATGATAACTGCAAGGATACCGGTAGGAGAAGATGACTCCGTTGCGGAATAAACTTGGCGAATGGGAAATTCTGCGGGGAGAAAAGATACTATAGCGTCATGCTGGAAAGCAATACTCTGTGGGAAGAGTGATGCCTTGCTGAATGTTGATAGTAACTCTGTTGGGATACCGTCGTTGTATTGGAAGTGTGAATAGACTTCTGCTGGGGATAGGAAAGAACTACGTTGACTATGACTCTCCCTTGGTTTTTGGCTGAGGATAACCTAGTTATATCCTGTTAAGGAAATAACTCTTTGAATAAAGCCGGGACGACGTGTTCGTGTCCTGTGAAGGATAAGCTTCCAGAATTTACTGGGGATAAGCTTACTGCTTGGGGAGATGAATTCCATCTTTCCTAGGGAACTTGGATGGGACTCTCCTGGGGAATTTAAGATATGCTCTGATATGCTGGGGAAGAATGCACTGACTTGCTGTCCCACTCTCTGGGGAACTCAAGATATCTGGTTGGATTCTTTAGCTGAACCTACCTTGGTACCTTGGAAGATAGAACAATCAGACTGCTCAGACAACTCTTTATTGCCCCTGTTTCTGGTGTCACCTGCAATCAATTCTTTGTTTCGTATGCAAATGTTTATGAGCTAGCAAATTATTGTCAATGCATATATCACAAATTGAACCTTGGACGTTTTTCGCAAAACAAAACAGAAAAAGAAAAACACTTGGCACGTTTAACTGAAAAGTATATTTGTATTGATTTTGAATAGCCTGTGAATAGGCGTTTTGTGTACAAGAGGCTGACGTCCTAGTAAGAGAACCGTCGCCGAGCAAAAGAGTTTATACAAGTTTTGTACAACAGAAAAAACAGCTGTGTGAAATATGAATGATCCACTGGGTTTCAACTCTGCTATCGCCTTTATAACTCTGAGCGTCTCATCACTTGGTGACCTTGATTGAAGGTGAAGCTGACTGATCGATGCCGTCTTGATGTAGATACCGGATTCTGGATGCAAAGTGATCCAATGAGACATAGTATTACGCTTTTATCCCTAATTTTTGCCTGGACTGCCCTTTCGGGTTTTCAGTCCACCGGGATACCCATTTTTGCCCAAGCCGCCTTTTCAGGTTTTCAACTTGCCGGGTGTACAGATTTTTTCATTTTCATCCCTTCATTTTGCCCGAACCCTTTTGGTTCGACGAGAAGCCCTAATTTTTGCCTAGGCATGTCAGCCTAGCGGGTCTTTTTTCATGCGTAGTATTTTTTAACTATGTCTGCATTGGCGGGGTGAGGAAGGTCGTCACCATCCATGTTGGTTAATATCATTGCTCCTCCTGAGAACACATGCTTAACCACAAATGGCCCTTCGTACGTAGGGGTCCATTTGCCCCTTGGATCACTCTGAGGAAGGATGATTCGCTTGATCACCAGATCCCCGACTTGATATTCCTGTGGTCTGACCTTTTTGTTAAATGCCCTGATCATTCGCTTCTGATACGTCTGACCATGGCAGATAGCAGCAAGTCTCTTTTCGTCAATAAGGTTGAGTTGATCAAGTCGTGTCTGGATCCAATCATCTTCATTCAGATTTGCATCCTTCATTATCCGGAGAGAAGGAATTTGCACTTCGATCGGCAAGACTGCCTCCATGCCATAAACCAGAGAGAAGGGAGTTGCCCCGGTTGACGTCCTAGCTGAAGTACGATACCCATGCAGAGCGAACGGTAACATCTCGTGCCAATCTTTATACGTTACTGTCATCTTCTGCACAATCTTCTTGATGTTTTTATTAGCTGCTTCTACAGCCCCATTCATCTTCGGTCTGTAAGGAGAAGAATTGTGGTGCTGTATCTTGAACTGTTCGCAAAGCTCAGCGATCATCTTATTGTTTAGATTGGTACCGTTGTCTGTAATGATCCGCTCAGGGACACCGTACCGACAGATCAGGTTGTGCCGAATGAACCGTGCCACAACAGTCTTGGTTACCGTAGCATAGGATGCTGCCTCAACCCACTTCGTGAAATAATCAATTGCCACTAGGATGAAGCGATGTCCATTGGATGCCGTAGGTTTTATCTCACCGATCATGTCTATGCCCCACATTGCAAATGGCCAAGGCGCAGTCAGAACATTCAGGGGAACCGGAGGAACATGCACCTTGTCTGCGTAGATCTGGCACTTATGGCATGTCCTAGAATGTTGGTAGCAATCAGCTTCCATGGTGGACCAGTAATACCCTGCCCGTAGGATCTTCTTCGCCATGGTATGTCCACTGGAGTGTGTACCAAAGGTCCCTTCATGTAACTCTTCCATGATTCTTTCTGCTTCAATCTTATCTACACAACGCAGTAGAGTTGAATCCTGGTTTCGCTTGTACAAGATGCCATTGCTAAGAAAGAACTTGGCTGCAAACCTCCTCAGGAACTTCTTATCATTGACAGAAGCACCTTCAGGGTATTCCTGAGCTTCCAGATATCTCTTCACTTCGTGGTACCAAGGCTTTTCAGTCACCAATTCAGTTTCGAGATCACAACAGTATGCCGGTTCGTCCAGTTTCCAGATGATGATCCGGGGAGCTTCATTATCCCATTTAACCTTGAACATTGAAGACATTGTAGCTAACGCGTCCGCCAGCTGATTCTCTTCTCTTGGAAAGTGCTCAAATGTTATCTCTGTGAAGTGGGGGATCAGGGCCAACACGCATTCTCTGTAAGGAATCAAGTTTGGGTGTTTCGTATCCCACTCTCCTTTGATCTGATTGATCACAAGAGCGGAATCTCCGAAGACACTCAGAAATTTGATCCTCAGGTCGATCGCAGCTTGAAGACCCATGATACACGCTTCATACTCCGCCATGTTATTGGTACAGTTGAAACACAGCCGGGCGGTAAGTGGAGTATGAGTACCTTGTGGAGATACGATTATGGCGCCGATACCATTTCCCAAAGCATTGGAGGCTCCGTCAAAGTGCATAGACCATCGGGATCCTGGTTCAGGTCCTTCATCCGGTCCGGGTATTTCACAGTCAGTTACTATCATAATGCTTTCGTCTGGAAACTCGAAGTTCATTGATTGGTAGTCATCCACAGCTTGATGTGCTAAGTGGTCTGCCAATACACTTCCCTTGATGGCCTTTTGGGTCGTGTACTGAATGTCGTATTCCGTCAAGATCATCTGCCATCTTGCAATTCTCCCAGACAGAGCAGGCTTTTCGAATATGTACTTTATAGGATCCATTTTTGAGATTAACAAGGTAGTGTGAGTCAGCATATACTGTCTCAGCCGGCGAGCAGCCCATACCAAAGCGCAGCAAGTTTTCTCAAGCAGTGAGTATCGGGTCTCACAGTCGGTAAACTTTTTGCTAAGGTAATAAATGGCATGCTCTTTTCGGCCAGACTCGTCATGCTGCCCCAGTACACACCCCATTGCATTATCAAGCACTGTCAGGTAAAGTATCAAAGGTCTCCCTTCAACTGGTGGCATAAGGATGGGTGGTTCTTGGAGATATTCTTTGATTCTGTCAAAAGCAGCCTGACATTCATCATTCCAATGTACTACCTGATCTTTCTTCAGCAGCTTGAAAATTGGTTCACAGGTAGCAGTTAAATGTGAGATGAACCGAGCAATGTAATTCAGACGTCCTAGAAAGCCTCTGACTTCCTTCTCTGTCTTAGGAACTGGCATCTCTTGAATGGCTTTGACCTTAGCAGGGTCCACTTGAATTCCCTTGTCACTGACCACGAAGCCTAGCAACTTCCCAGATCTTACCCCGAAGGTGCACTTGTTCGGGTTCAATCTCAGCTTGTACAGTTTCAACCGGTCGAACAACTTCTGCAGATGATCTAGGTGCTCTTCCTCAGTCTGGGACCTAGCGATCATGTCGTCCACATACACTTCTATCTCATGATGGATCATATCATGAAATAAGGTAACCATGGCACGTTGGTAGGTTGCCCCAGCATTCTTTAACCCGAACGGCATGACCTTGTAACAGAAGGTGCCCCACTGAGTAACAAAGGTAGTCTTTTCCATGTCTTCAGGTGCCATCTTGATCTGATTGTAGCCTGAAAAACCATCCATGAAGGAGAACACTTTATGCTGAGCTGTATTATCAACAAGGACATCAATGTGGGGTAGAGGGAAGTCATCCTTGGGGCTGGCCCTGTTCAGATCCCTGTAATCAACACACATCCTGACCTTGCCATCCTTCTTAGGTACCGGCACCACATTAGCAACCCACTGAGGGTAAGAAGTCACTGCAAGAAACCCGGCATCAAACTGCTTCATAACCTCGGCTTTAATCTTCTCAGACATCTCTGGACGCATCCGACGAACCTTTTGCTTAACCGGAGGGAAATCTTCTTTAGTTGGTAAGTGATGGACCACGATGTCGGTATCTAATCCGGGCATATCTTCGTAGGACCAGGCAAAGATTTCTTTATAGTCATGCAGCATCTGAGTCAACCGTTGCTTCACGCTGAGTTCTAGGTTGGCACCAATCTTCACCTCTTTCTTGTCTTCCTCAGTACCCAAGTTTATTATTTCCACTGGCTCTTCATGGGGTTGAATCGTCCTCTCTTCCTGTTGTAACAGTCTTGCAAGTTCACCAGGCACTTCGCAATCATCTTCACCTTCGTCTGCGGCTAAGTTGATCGGATTTTCGAAGTCATAACTGGCAGTAGCAGAGTCGTTACCAGTGAGATCCAGAGTGGATTGAAACCTGTATGAGTGAGTGTGTGTGTAAATACAGCTGTTTTGCAATATGTAAAGGAAAGAAAAGGAGCGCAAAATTTGAAATGTGAAAAACGTCCAATGCTTTTATTCATGATATATGATAGTGACAAACAAAAAGTCCTCATAAATAAAACCACGGTGCCCCGGGTAAGACACCGGGCCATATAGTCTCAAATTATTGTTTATTACAAATCAAAAACAAAGAAATTCATTACTGGGGAACAAAAGTTATTGGTGTAAAATCTTTAGCAGTCCAATTGGTCAATCCACCGTCGGCCGTTGGGTAGATCCAGCTATCGAACTCTGACTCTCCCACTTCATCTTCCTCTCCAATAACATTCACTTCAGAGTGAGTGATGAGCAACGGAGGTCTTCCAATTCTTGCCTTGCGCACCGCTTTCTGAGCTTCTGTGGTGAAACCCAGCCCAAACTTGTTAGCCTTAGGAGTAAGATCAGGGAGCTTGCCCCAATTTGCACATTCACCTTTTTCGATCACAGCCCGGGCGTCCTTTAAGGAGGCCATCTTCATAGGAGAAACCTCTTCATCTTCTGCTGTTGCCAAGGTTGGTGGTACCTCCTCAAAATGTTGAAAGGGGGTTTCAATGAACTCCCCATCCATTTCCACGTATCTGAAAGAGTTGAGGTGGCTGACCATGTATTCCTCCTCCCCTTGCACTGTTACGATCCTCCCCCTGACCGGGTACTTGAGCTTCTGATGCAATGTAGAAGTCACAGCTCCAGCCTTGTGGATCCATGGGCGACCCAGCAAACAAGAATAGGACGGATGGATGTCCATCACATAAAATTTTGAATCAAATACTTGTGACCCAACCCTGATTGGGATGTCCACTTCACCATGCACCATTCTTTTGGACCCGTCAAAGGCCCGGACAACAATGCTACTTGGTTTGAGCTCTAGACCTTCACAATCCAGCCTATCCAGAGCCTTCTTGGGCAGCACGTTCAATGAGGAACCTGTGTCAACCAGCACATGAGCAAGAGTAGTGCCCATGCATTCAATGGAGACATGCAGGGCATCATTATGGTTCTTCCCCTTTGCTGTCAGATCGGCATCAGAGAAACCTAGGCCATTATCAGCAGTTAGGTTGGCCACACAATCGGTGAACTGGTCAGCAGTCGTATCTTGGGGTACATGGGCAGTCTTTAAGAAAGCAATCAGAGCCTTTGCATGGGCCTCTGAACACAGCAGCAGTGACAACATGGAGATTTTAGAGGGGGTGTGCCCCAGCTGTTCCACAACATTGAAATCACTTTTCTTTATTATCTTGAGAATTTCTTCCATTTCCTGCTTGGAAGCCTCAACAATGGTCTTTGGTGCCTCCGTCCTGGCAGGCACATCAGCAGCAGTTCCCTTGCCCCGAGTATCAGATGACTCAGCAGCAGGGGTGGATACTTGGTCAGGAGAAACAGGCACTCTGGCAGGTGTGAAGATCAAAGGCCTATGAATTGCTGGAGGAGCAATGTCTGGTGAGAACAGTCTTCCACTACGAGTGACCTTAGCAGGCCCGGTGATGTTGGAGACACCAGTATCAATGTTGCACTCTTGTTTCACACCCAGAACATAAACATCCGCCCCATAGTGCCATGGGACAGCCTTATCAGATTTGTAGGGTATAGGCCCCGGAACAGTAATGGTGATGGGAACATTCTTGTGAACTGACAAAACTTGTATAGGCTTCTTTGAAGGAGCCTCGGAATAGCTGTTGAAGATGGTAACGATTGACACTTCTTCAACAGGAGCAGCAGGAACAACAGTCTTTTCAAACAAAATCTCTCTATTATCTATCAGGTTTTGGATGCCTGACTTCAACAGAGAACAACCAGCAGGGGAAGCAACACATAGAGGGCAACTTTCGCTACATCCCGGAAATAAACCGGCTAGCAACAGATTCCTCTTGACCATCAGCAACGGAGTAGCAACATCATCCACCGAAGCTACATACAAACTCTCCTCAACAGCGTTCACTCCATGGTGGGGCATGGGAGCATTTACAACATTTGGCTTCTCGGGCGCTTCAAACTGTATCTCCTTGGCATCAATGAGGTCTTGAACCTTGTTTCTTAGGGCCCAACAGTCATCTGTGTTATGCCCCGGGCTATCAGAGTGATAAGCACAGTGAGCATTTGGATTGAACTTGGGGGATGCAGTGTTGGGAAACTTTGGAGCCTCCTTGACAGTCACTAAATTGGTGGATAGCAACTGTGGCAGGATCTGCGATAAGGTCATGCTTAACCGGGTAAACTCTCTCCGGGGTCTTTCAAACTTTTGTGGATTAGTTGGCCGAGGAGCGGCAGCAGGTTTGGCAATCATTACCGCACTGACAGATTGGCGGTGTTCAGGTCGCTCTGTTCTCCGGGAGTTATACACAGCACTAGCCTCCTTTTTGAAAGGTTTCTTCTCAGTACTGGAGGAAGCAACTTTCTGTATCTTTCCTGATTTTATACCGGCCTCAATCCTTTCACCAGTCAGGATTAGATCGGTAAACCCAGCAGAGGAATTACCAATAAGATGGTTGAAAAATGGGCCAGATAGGGTCCCCAAGAACATATCTACCAGCTCCCGATCCGTCAATGGTGGCTGCACCCTGCCAGCCAGGTCTCTCCATTTCTGAGCATACTCCTTAAAACCTTCACCCGACCCTAGCGACATACCCTGGAGTTGGGTACGCGTAGGAGCGAGGTCGGCATTATACTGATACTGCTTGTAAAAAGCAGTGGCCAGATCCTCCCAGTTACGAATGCTGATTCCATCTAGCTGATAGAACCAATCGAGGTGAGTCCCTGAAAGACTCTCCTGGAAGAAGTGGATCCAAAGGTTCTTGTCTGCTGTGTAAGGCTGGATCTTCCTTACATAAGAACGGAGATGCATCTTGGGACAGGAAGCCCCATCATACTTCACGAAGGCAGGTGTTTTGAACTTGTGCGGGATCACCACTCCAGTAGATAACCCCAAGTCTCCGAAATCCAATCCAGGTACTCGTTGAACTTCCACAGCCTTTAACCTGTCTTCCAGCTGTTTGTACCGGTCTTCAGCAGGAGGGTACTGGTCATCATTGAAGTCTGTTTCAGTATCAGAGCCCACAGGAGTAGTGACCTCCCTTTCTTGGTGACTACCTTCTGTCACAGATGGAGGAGTCCTTTCGGCTTCAATTTGCAAGGTGTTCCCGAGTCTGCGCCCAGTGCTAAATAGCACAGTCCTCCTCTTCTTCTTAGTCTTTTTCAACAGCATGGTCTTTAACTCTTGTTGACCCTGAGACAAGCCCTTGATCAGCTCCTGAAATTGGGCGTTTTGCGCCTGAAACTGGACGTTCTGCGCCTGAAGAGCCTTGATAGCCGCATCGGTTGATGATTCAGGAGGGTTCATGATGCTGAAATAAACAGCGAAGAACGGTAAACAACCTGAACAGAAAAGTACCTATGATGCACATGATGAATGATATGTGTTTATGCAATGCATTCAAGAGTTCGAAAATTCAAATTTGTTGTAGACCAAAAGGAACACACTTTATTATTAAGAAAATCATTGTTTTAATACATCAAAGCCTCATGGGCAAAAGTACAAAAAGATCAAATCACATCCAAAATATGTTGCGCATCTTCTCTGGAGCTATGTAAGTGTTGAGATTCCTTTCCTCGTGCAACAGGCGAGTGAGCTCCAAAACCTTCTTTTCACTGGCATGCAAACTAGTCTCAAGAGAATTCCTCTCTTCTTTAAGCTGGATCCAACTCTTCTGCATCTCTTCCCAGGATGTGGGCATATCAGGGTGCTGAATAACATGAGACATCTCTCCTTCCAAGGCAGGCTCTTTAATTACTGGAAGCATGTGAGGATAAGGCATTACTAACTTCTGAGAGCGGGCTCGTACCCACTTAAGGTAAGGCTCCAAAGGGATGGAGTTCTTGTGCCCCAGTGTCTTGCTGTCTATCCTACTAGGCATCCTCCAAGCTCTGATAAATCTCTGGCGAAGTCCTTGAGTATCGTTGTCGAAGTCAAAAACTATGTCAGGAATCAACATGTCATGAGGACCATCCCTCCGAGCATAACCAAACTGTCTCCAAGCCAGGCATGGACTATAAGTAATACCCCCTCTGATTCCAAGTAAAGGAACATTAGGATATTCCCCGCAACGATCAATGATAGTGACATCTTCTCTGGACCTAGGACACCAATGTATATCTGCATGTGTAAGAGTCATCAACCGTTGTGACCATCTCAAACCCCGCTCGTTCTTCAGGACTGATTGTGGAAGGTGCGAAATAAACCACTTTCCCAGGAGAGGAGTGCAACACATAAGGACACCTCTTTTTCTCATGGTTCGAGTGTAACATGAATGAAGGAGGTCCCCTAGCAACGTAGGTATAGGATTCCTGGACATAAAGATCTGGACAGCACTGATATCAATGAGCTGATCTGGGTTAGGGAACAACACCAAACCATAAACAAGGAGAGCCACAACCTCTTCAAAAGCTTGTAAGTCAAGGGAATTCCAACATTCATAGGCCTTTTCAAACAGAAACCTGGCTAAGAACCCTTTGATACCACTTCTAACTTCCCAATGTCCCTTGAGGTCAGATGACTGCAGGTGCAAGGCTTTAGCAATCTCTTCAA
The DNA here is from genome assembly GCA_948472305.1 of Vicia faba. Taxonomy (NCBI): domain Eukaryota; kingdom Viridiplantae; phylum Streptophyta; class Magnoliopsida; order Fabales; family Fabaceae; genus Vicia; species Vicia faba. The sequence continues at coordinate 245,171,894 of OX451740.1, read as the reverse complement.
GCTTAGGTTCCTTTTCTGTACCGTTGAAGGGTAGCTGATCAAGGATAGGGATCTTCAGGAGTCGGGAGAACTCCTCCAATGTAGGTACCAACTGATAGTCCAAGAAGGTAAAGCAGTGATGCAGAGGGTCAAAGAATTGGAACAGGACTTTTATCATATCTTCCTCAATGTTGGTGTTGACCAAGCTGATGAGGCTTCCATGCCTTTCACTGAATGAAGAGTTCTCAGGAATCCTGGATATAAGCTCCTTAAGCTGAGGAGGGATCCTTACAAGACTGATTGGGATTGTCTTTCTACGAACAGTTTCCATGTCCTACAAAATAAGAACAAAGATGAAAATTCGAACCCCTGAAATGGTTAGTCAATGCATATGATGCTGGATGATGTCATGATGCTATGATTAAACACAGATATTTACAAAGACAAACATGTAAGGCACACAAGGCACACAAGACAGGCCCTTAAGGTTTAAGGCCAGCACGGGGTCTGGGTAGTACCCTCTTGAAGTTGGTGGGTTCAACCTGTCCTAATCAAAGTAACCGGGTTCTAAAGTTCCCAATATCACGGGATTGCTTTCATTGTTCATCGTTTCGATTTAGCCACTGAACTGGCGACCGAAATATTCCAGGAAAGCAACCCTCAATTGAGTGTAGTATCGAGTATCAACCAACCTCGGACTGCACCAAAGTCAGTTATCTCACTACCCTAAAGAGGCCAAGATGGTTCAATTAAGGTTCCTAAGGTCTGTTGATGCTTCATGACACCACATGGAGGCCCCGTACTCTCCTTGACTGACTCAAGGGTTACCGGTACACACCAAAGTGCCACATCAACGTAGCAGACTGTTTCAACCATGTCGGTATACCCCGCACAGTTCCCTCACAGCCTTGTTGCTACTTTCTAAGAAGGTATCCCCAGATCCGGGTTAGGATCTATAGAACTCCCAAGCAACCCACAATAATAAAGCAAGCAAAGAAAGCAATTGAAAACACAGTGATCTTAATCCTAAGGTACACCCCACTTTAAGTTTTGTTCCCCAGCAGAGTCGCCAGTTCTGTGATCGGTGGATCTGGAACTGACTGTTTTAAAGCTGGTTCGCGAAATGTCGCGGTAAGCAAGAGTCGCCACCGTCTTTTATTTTCTCCAATAGGAAAGGACAAAAGCACAGAAAAATTCCTTTAAAGAGATTGCTCTCGGTTCGGGAGGTAGGTTATAGAAAGGGAAGGTATTAGCACCCTTTCTATCCATGGTTATCCATGGGCTCTTAGGTACTTGCTCAATGTGTTTTCAAAATGTTTGCTTGCTTTTCAATGTGGGTTTCAAAAATATTCTTTGAAAAGTTTCAGTTCGACTCGTACGTCAGAGTGTTTGAAAAGTTTGTTTTGAAAGTTTTTGAAAGTGTGTTGGTGTGAAAAGTATTTTGATTTGTTTGAAATTAGAGCAAGTATCTTCGAGAACCTACCTACCCTAAGGAATTCGTCTGTGTAGATGTCCTTTAAAGTAGTGCCATCCCACCATTGAGAGGTAGGTAGCACCACTGTTGGAGGTGTTCGGGTCAATTCGAGTTTTAGGGACGTGGTGATCACCGGAGCAATGGGAAGACACCTTAGAAGCTACCCTCATGCCAGGTTCCCGGACCATGAGGACTTACTAAGACGTTTTCTACTCGACGACCACCTTTCGAAAGGCAACAGTGAGGCGTACCCTAAGGGTGGTGTGTGCGAATTGTGTGTCATTTTCAGTTCATTATTTGTCTTGTCATGCATTGGTGATCTAACGATTCAATTTTATTTTTCGGGCATTCATTCTTTCATGCATATTTATTAACAGTTATATTTGCGAGAAAATAAATCTAACTATTACAACTGGCGCGGGTCCACATCGCCAAAAAAACCGAACCCGATTTGACTGAAAATAAAATAAAGCGAATAAATAAAAAGTCCGAGAGTTTTTAATTACATGGCTTTGGGGCATATACAAAGGTATTTAATAAATGCGCGAAATAAAGACTAAACGAAATTAGGGCGTTGGACCCTTTAACAGATAATTAAAATAATCAAGGAATTTTAAAATTAAAAAATTAAATGAAAAATAATGTTTTTGTGTTTTTTAGGTTTAAAAGAAAAAAGAGAAAAGTTAATTAAAATTAAAATCCTAGTTCTATCATTTTTTATGTTTATTATGAAAAAAAGATTTACTTTCTAGCCTAATTAAATTCTAAACTAATTTATGCACAATTTTTGATTTATAGAAAATAAATAATAAATAATAATATTGTGAGGAAAAAAATTAAAAAGGATATGAAAAATTAATAATTAACCTAATTCTACATTTTTTTGGATTTTTATTATGAAAAAAGAATTAAAATGAATATTAAAACCTAATTAAACTAAATGAGTCACATTTTAATTTATTAAAAAAAGAATCAAAATTAATTATATTTTTTTTGTATTTTCTGTATTTTTAATGTTTTTATATTTTTGATTAAAATTAATTAAATCAGAAAGTAAGAAAAAGTAAATAATAGAATATGAAGAAAATTAAAAAAAGAAAAAAAGATAGAACCAGGAGGTGTGGATTTGAATTTGGAGGTGCAATTTTGAGAGGCCTGGCCCATTTGCTGGCCATTTGTTGACTTTTTTTTGATCCAATGTGGTGCCTTTGACTGAAGCGTAGCATGTTCCCCAATCCTTGCCTTTGGTGTGAGTGCTCTGGGACACGTGGATGGGCTGGTGCTGAAGTGTATGGTGAGCCTTAATATGAGCGTGGCATGGAACCTGGAAAGGAAAAATGATATGGAATTTTTGCAGGACCTGGGACTTGAACCCAGGTCATTGAGATTACATACGCGTGTCTTGGCCAGCTGAGCCACTTGTTTTCATTTAACCTATAATAGTTAATAAAATATGTAAAAGAAAATGGTTAGTGCTTATTTAAAACGCGCGCGAATTCAAGCTCAGCCAATCCACTGGTGCCACGCCATCGTCCCTTCCAATTTCCTGAAACATAAACAAAGAAGGCAACGGTTTTGAAACGTTGCTTTAGGGGGTTTTCAAGAAAATAGCGAATAGAACCCTGGGCATCATAAATTGTTCGCGAGTATGCCAATCCCTTCGTCTTGGTGTGCTGGATGCAATGGTAGCATTGCTGAGTCCTAGGCGTCAATTCCTGAAGCTTTTGTGCTTGAGATTGATTGGAACGTGTTCAGAGTTGCTTAAGGATGCTAATGGTATAAAAATTTTGGCTTGAGAAGGTGTCTAGCTTTGATTTCAGATTTGCAATATATGTCCATTTTTTCAAAATTGCCAATGGCCTTTGAACGAGTTTTGTGCTATGTTCTTGGTAGGGTTTGACTCAATGATCCTTATGGAATTGAATAGGCTTGTTAACTCTCCTTAATCCATGCTTGAGAAAGAATTGGCATTAGGGTTTGTCCATTAACCATTTTTTCCTAACTTCTAGCCAAAACCTAGACTTAGTATGAAAATGAACCTTGGCCTGATTTTTGAGTTGGTTCATGATGTATAGAACTTGTCCAAATTCATTTGACACCATTTCATTGATTTTTAAATTTTATTTGAATTTTCAATGAATTAAAATGAATTAAATCATCAAAAATTAAATAAAATAAAAAAGTCAACATTTGGTCTTGAAATCAACCATGGGCCACGTGTGTGGCATGACAAGGATGGACAAAGTGAGAAAAATGGGGCCCTTTTGTCAAAATTGGATTTTCAAAGATAATTGACTTTTGCCATTTCACAAAATTTTCCCAACTTCTACAAGGCATAACTTGCTCAATTTTTAAGCTTTTCACATGTTCTTGGACATTTTGGAAAGGTCTTTGAGTCCTTTAACCAATGTCTTTGGTCCCATGTCATTTTGATTTACCAATCTCAAGTTATGGCCTTTGACTTAAAGTCCCTTTTTGTTGACTTTTGAAAATGACCTATAATGTTGAAATTGATAACTTTTTGTGAGAGCATTTCTTGGACTTGAAGTATGAAGATGAGTTGTAGGAAATGTCTTTCTCTTCAAAATGAGCTTTGGATGGAATTTTTCTGATAATCCATGTGAAAGTTATGCCCTGGTCAATTTCAGTTGACTTTTTCAGCTGTCCAAATATAGCAACTTTTGCATCTTTAATGATTTCTGAGCCAAATTTTGAGAATCATGATCAAGCATTGATCAAATGATGTTTGTGGCTTCAAAATGATATATTGACCAAAAATTTGAACTTTTGACTGCCAAATGACCATTTTGCCCCTACAGTTGACTGTAGTGCAATTTAGGGTTTTGACTGTGCAATTTTGAGCTGAATGCCTTGAAACTTGATATGGGAATGCTTGACCATGTTTGTAAGCCTATGAGACTTGATTGGACCTTTGAAAACTTCCTTTTCTTGATCAGACTCAAAACCCTAATTTGGACTGGATGGGAGACTGTTGCACTGCACAACCCTTGGGGAATTTTCTAGCTTGGCTTGGCAATTTCTTGAGGAATATGGGAGGGCAAATTTTGGGGTATAACACCTTGTATCTATGAAAACAGTTTTCAATTTTTTGGACAAAAATGCAAAGTGGTTCTGTGTTCTTGGGCGCAGCTTGCTCGTTCTTCTGATTAGGTTTAGGTTCTGGCTTATATGTGGAATGAATTAGGTTAGAAATCCAAGCCAAAAAACCTTTGCATTGATGATTTGGATCCTTGATTTTCCATGTAATCTTTTTCAATCTTTTTGTTATAAAACCATTGCCAATCATGAGAAATCTTGCCTTTTTGGATGTGCACGAAATCTTGAGTGATTAGAGAGGGCATATGCTGCATAAAAAGATTCCAAAACATTTGTTTAGTATTTTTCTCATATTTAATTTTAATTAAATGAATTAATAGATTTAAAAATTCAATTAATAAATTAAAAATAAGAAAATAACTCCCCTTTGGGTCAATGGGTCGTGCATAGCTTTTGGGTGATGATTCTTGGAAGAAAATGTGGCCCATTAGCAATTTTGAGGCATTTGAAGCAAACTTGACTTTTCAAAATTCCCAAAAATTTCCCAACTTCCACAAGTCATATCTTACTCAATTTTTAAGTTTTGATCATGTTCTTGGACATTTTGGAAAGGTATTGAAGTCCTCTAACCAATTCCTTTGGTCCCATGTCATTTTGATTTACCAATCTCAAGTTATGGTCTTTAACTTAAAGTGCCTTTTTGTTGACTTTTGAAAATGACCTATAATGTTGAGATTGATAACTTTTTGTGAGAGCAATTCTTGGACTTGAAGTGTGAAGAGTAGTTGTAGGAAATGTCATTCTCTTAAAAATGAGCTTTGGATGTAATTTTTCTGATAAACCATGTGGAAGTTATGCCTTGGTCAAGTTACAGTTGACTTTTCCAGCTGTCCAGAAATAGAAACTTTTGCATCTTGAGACTTTTTGAGCCATGCTTTGAGAATCATGATAAAGAATTGATCAAATGATGTTTGTGGCTTCAAAATAAGATGTTGACCAAAAATTTTGACTTTTGACTGTCAAATGACCATTTTGCCCATACAGTTGACTGTTGAGCAACTAGGGTTTTTGACTGTGCAATTTTGTGCTGTAAGTCTTGAAACTTGGCATAAGGATGCTTGACAATGTTTATAGGCATGTGGGACTTGTTTGGACCCTTGAAAACTTCAATTTCTTTGCCAGAACCAAAACCCTAATTTTTGACTGTTAGGAGGCCATTGGACTGTGCAACCCTTGGGAGATTTTGAAGCATGATCTTAGCAAACCTTGAAGAATATGGGAGGGCAAATTTTGGGGTACAACAACTTAGAAAACCTAATGAACCTCAGTCGATGAAATGCTAACAAGTACAAATTGGTGAAAAAATGCTGACAAGCACAACCTTGGTGGAGAAATACTTTGATTCTTGTCTTGAATGTATCTAAATGAGTAATGACCCCGCTAACTTGAAGAGGACGGAACCCTCAATAAGCATAGTTGCAACCCTAGTTCCATATTTCACTTCTTGAAAGATAATCAGAAGAATCATGCCTTATTGGATACAAACACCTTATCCGTTGCGAAACCCTAATATCGCACAACCACCGAACTTCAAACCTCAAGCGCTTTATTGAATGCAAATGTATGTTAATGACCTAATGGAATATATACAGATGAATGCAAGAGTCTAAGCTAGATAAAAGAAATTAGGAGGGCAAATTTTAGGGTGCAACAGCTGCCCCTATTTAATCGCCTTAGACCTGAAGGTGAGATTGGCGCCAGACTTTCGAACCTTCAAGGTAAAAGAAGATTAAATACTAAAAGAACCCAAAAATTTGCGCTCCGGAGTCAGTCAGGTATACACTATATTTTTGGTTTTCTATATTTTCTATTTTTTCCTTTTATATATTTTTTGGGTAAAGGAGGTTATCCGGGTTAGATGTATGTTTAACCAGAGTTTGACCCACAAAAGAATAACTTGGTTATCGAGGAACTCTGTTGGGATTTAGTAACAAACACCTGTAAGAAAGATATCAAAAGGCATATGCCTGAAGTCTGTAGCAAACTTACGAAAAAAGGGTATCAAAGACACATATCTGAGGTTGGTAGCGGATACGCAAGAAAGAGACATCAAAAATGCATATCCGTGGTCGGTATCGGATACGTAAGAAAGAGATATCAAAGATACATATCCGTGGTTGGTATCGGATACATACGACAGAGACATCAAAGATACAAGAACATATGTCTGGAGTTGGTAGCAGACATATGAAACAGGTATCAAAAATACATATCCGTGGTCGGTATCGGATACGTAAGAAAGAGACAGACCGAAGAAAGCTCTTACAAAGATATCAAGAACACATGTCTAGGATTGGTACCAGACATATGAAACAGATATCGAAAATACATATTGTGATACGGTGGGAGAACTGACTTGGGATTTTGCGTTTGTGTTTGCAAATGTTTCGGTTTAGCAAGAGTCGCCACCGACTTTTTATTTTATTCTAAGGAAAGGTCAAAAAGCACAAGAAAGACCTTTGAGATGTTTTCTTGGGTTCGGGGAGTAGATTATAGAAAGGGAAGGTATTAGAACCCTTTCTATCCATGGTTATCCATGGGCTCTTAGTTACTTGCTTAGATCGCTTGCTTTCCTTTTCAATTGTTTGAAATGGTGCTCTTCAATTGTTTGAAATGGTGCTTTGTGTGTGATTTTGAAAGATGTTTTGAAAAGAGGCCATCATTGTGGCAACCTTTGTAATGATTCTTGTTTGAATGTATACAAAGGTGTTCTTGTCTTTTGAAAAGTTTCCAATGTTTGAAAGTAGGGTTTTGAAATTTGTGTTGTGAAGTGTGTTTTGAAGATAGCAAGGATGTTTTTTGCAAGCTTTGATCAAGTAACTAAGAGTTATCTACCCTATTTTACTCAAAGATCTTTCTTATGTTTTTTTAACCCTTTTAACAATGTTTTTTCACCATTGTATTTGATGAACAACCTTGTGTTAGGATGTTGAACGGGACAGGCGCAGGTCATCGTATAGACCATGATAGCAATTGTGTCAAGTGTTTTTGGCAATTTTCTTGAGGGGATTGATCATTTTGTTTAGGCAACTCAGATAGCGTCATCGGGGGACTATAATCTTTTGTTTTGTTTTTATTTTGCCAAAATACTTTGACATGCATACCATGGCCCATTTTTGAAGGCAACAAGTGGATTGTAACCCTAGGGGTGCAAGTGTGCATTGTGTTTGTTTTCATGCATTGTTATCTTGGATTAGGTCAAACTAATTGTTGATTTTTATTTTGCATACAAAACCCTAAGTCTAACCATGGCATAATTGAAAGCTTAAAGGTGCGAGAATTTAAATTCTACACTATTATAACATGATATAGGGAGGAGGATACAAATTTGAATTGGGGATTATTTTGCAAGAAATTAAATCCTAAATTACTATTACAACCAAATTGAATATGTAAGGCAATAATATTTAAATGTACAATATTTAAATAAATACAATAAATAAATATCAAATAAAATGTATTATGCAAAAAATGTTTTTTTATGTATGTAAAAAGTATTTTTAATGTGAAAAATAGAAAAAAGTCAATTCTAATTATTTTTGTTTTTAGGGCAAAAAACCCTAATTTATTAAATAAATATTATTATTTATTATTTATATACAATAATGTATTAATTTGTACAAAAATATAAAAGTATATTAAAAAAAATATTTTTAGTATAAAATATTAATAAAAATAAAGATGTATTATTTATATATATATATATATATATATATATATATATATATATATATATATATATATATATATATATATATATATATATATATATATATATATATATATATATATATATATATATATATATATATATATATATATATATATATATATATATATATATATATATATATATATATATATATATATATATATATATATATATATATATATATATATATATATATATATATATATATATATATATATATATATATATATATATGTATGTATAAAAATAAAATAAATTATTTACAAAATATATTATATTTCAAGAAAATATATTCAAATATGAATAAAAATAATAAATGAAAATAAAACATATTTTTATATTATTTTTTAAGTTTTAATAAAAGTAAATATGAAGTATTTAATGTATTTATAATAGAATCAATTAAAATAAATGTCAAATAAATATAAAAATTTATGAAAATATTTTTTAATATTTTTTTATATTTGAAAATAAAATACCAAGGTCAGAGAAAAAATAAAAATGCAAAAATAATGAAAATACAAAGCAATGGGCCAGGGGGGTGTAAACTGAAAATGCAAGTGTTAGAAGCAAAACAAGCCAGCCCAGCCCAATAACTTCATCTTCTTCCTCCAGACTTTGAAAAAACGCGCGTTCTGTACATCAAATGCTATCTCCTGATTCCTTGCTTTTTTGACAAAACTCATAACATGAAACTTGTAGAGCATCAAATAACGAATCTAACCATATAAAAAACTTAAGCTAACTCTCAAAGACCAGAGAGAATTTCTCTGACCCTAATTCTTAACCTAGTTTTTTCAGAAAGTTCATGGATGAAATTCTCCTAGCACGATTAATATAAATGAAAACTAAGCACATGTATGGCTTCCGGGCTATGAATACAACATCTTTCATTCACAAACCTAAGTCTAACTATTCCTAAATAGAGAGATAAAAGTTCATGAAATACCTGTTTCAGTTGACTTCGAACTGGATAATGCAGCAACTTCCAAGGGTGCTTGAGTTTCTTTTGAGCTTGCCTGAGGTCCAAGGAAGCTTTCCCAATGCTTGGTTTGTTTTGAAACAGCTTGAATCGTGCCACAGAACTCAACCTGCAAAGCTTTGAAACAAAAATGGCAATGTGTGTTAATGGTGTTACAGCTAGCAATGGAGGTCTGGGATAGTTCAGGTGGATGGAATGGAAGGTGTTTGAACAGGATTGGGCCAAAACGCACGAGCAAATTGTGTTGTGGAACTTAAACTGCAGGGAGTGTCCTGTTTTGCCAAATGAAGATGATTTTGAGCTATGGTAGGTTTCAGGACTCAAAGGCTCATGTTTTAGGTTCAATGTAATGTGTAAAAGTTGTCTCAAAAGCTTGCCCAAGTTGGTTCTATATGATGTTCTTGTTCTAGTGTTTTGGACATATTTCTTGTATATGAAGCAAAAGTGGGAAGTCATGTCTAACAGGCCTGTACAGGCTATCCATATGCTTGCACACTTTGCCCTTGTCCCCTCCAATTTGTGGATTTGATTTGCTGCATGAGATATGGACCAATGCTCAAGGGATTCAGTTTTGACATAAAGCACATTTTGGCAAAAATGGAAATGTCACTTTTTCTACTTAGGGATTAATCTTGTGTGCAATGCCCTAATAACCAAGACAATTCCTTAACTCAATGGATATGCATTAAATTATGGAGTACAAACTTGATGAACAAGTTTCATAATTTGACATGTCTTGTAGAAAAATGACCATTGGCACTTGATTTTGACCAAAAAGTCAAAGTTTGACTTTTCAGTATACAGTCAAATTTTGATCAGTTGACTGAAAAATTCATCTGTCAATCCTATGCATTTGGGATCTTTTGAACTTTTTGAATGGGTCAAGGCAATTTCACTGAGTCCTTGAGTCTATGGTTGAGCTTTATTTGCCATTGGTTAGGTCAAACAGTCAAAAATTGCCTATGTACAGTTAAAACCCTAAAAATAACCATTTTGCCCTTTTGGTGATCTGATCGAATTTCTTGTGGAATTATGATCCAAACTTGATCAAATGGTTCATATGAGTTCATAATGTTGATGTGGGTCAAAATTCATGAGGTTTGACTGTCAATTGGCCATAGTTGACTTTTTCCTTAATACAACTGATTTCTAGGTCAACTGTCCAATTGACTGGGCAAAAATTTGAATCAAGGCTTGAAACTTGGTATGGACAAACTTATAAGTCCAAAATGGAGTATGAAAGTCACTTTGGGCATTTTAGGTCAAAATATCCCTATGCAAACTCAAGCCCTAATTTAGGTTAACAGTGCAAGGAGGTGTCTTGAGCAGAGCAAACCCTAGCTTGATCTTGAGTTCCAAGAGTCTTGTGATGAGAAAATGTTGATGAAATGGGAGGGAAAATTTTGGGGTACAACAGTTGCCCCTGTTCAATCTTCTTGAACCTGAAGAGTTAGATTGGCAAGTTTGCCTTTCGTGACTCGAAGGTAAAAGAGGATTGGACACTAGAGTGCCCGTAAATTTGCACTCATTAAAAGTATAGCTGAGGAAATGGGCTTAAAGATGCCATTTGGAGATAGTAGAATCTTGATGGAGATGGGCTTAAAGATGCCATCCAAGAATGTTTGTTGAGTTGCAATGTTGTAGGTCAGAAGAATGAGCATCAAAATGGTATTCGTGTCTGGAATGCATTTGAACTGTATCTGGAGACTGAGTCTGTATGAGCAAAAGAATGGCGTCCGTGTCTGGCGCGTATCTGAGTTGTTATTGTATTTGAACTTTTAATGAATATCAGAATGACTGCCGTGTCTGGAGTGTATCTGTATGGTATCTGGGTAACAGAGAAACATCTGTGTATGGAGTAACTGTGTGCTGGGGATAAACTCTGAATGAGTGACAGAATGGCAACCGTGTTTGGAGCGTATCTGGATTGTATCTGAAGTTGAGATCTATATGAGTAGCAGAATGAAATTCCGTGTCTGGAGTGTATCCGTACTGTAACTGGGATCTGAGTAAGTGACATAATGACTTTCGTGGCGACTGCACTGGGGGGAATCAAACTGCTGGTGTAAGGGCCAGAATGGCATCCGTGTTTGGAGCGTATCTGAACCTGTAGTTGATATTTGAATCTGAATGAGAGATAGAATGGCCACCGTGTCTGGGGCGTATCTAGTATGTATCCGATTGCTGAAGTCTGAATGAGTAGTAGAATGACCTCCGTGTCTGGCGTGTATCTGTATTGTATTTTGACTTGGAGTTCTGAATGAGTAATAGAATGACCACCATGTCTGGGGTGTATCCATACTGTATCTGAATAATTGTTAATGATAGCCTTTTAATCTTATCCTGAAAAGGGTATGTGATCGGTGGAAATAGAACTGACTGTTTTTTTAAGCTGGTTTCGCGAAATGTCGCGGTAAGCAAGAGTCGCCACCGTCTTTTATATTCTCCAACATGGAAAGGACAAAAGCACAGCAAAATTCCTTATTCGAGAATGTTTCTCGGTTCGGGAGGTAGATTTATAGAAAGGGAAGGTGTTAGCACCCTTTCTATCAGTGGTTATCCACGGACTCTTAGGTACTTGCTCTTATGTTTTCAAAATTTGTTTGCTTTTCAAGTGTGTGTGGGTTTTGAAAAAGTTTCGTTTGAAAAATTTCTAAGTAACTCCTGTATCTGTCCTCGAGAGTGTATGAAAAATTTGTTTGAAAACCTTTTCGAAAGTGTAGGTGTGAAAAGTATTTTTGTTTGTTTTTGAGAGAGCAAGTACCCATGAGAAATCTACCTACTCTAAGGAATTAGGCTGTGTAAGAGTCCTTTAGATAGTGCTATCCCACCATTGAGAGGTAGGTAGCACCATCGTTGGAGGTATTTGGGTCAATTCGATTAAGGGACATGTGTGATCACCAAAGCAATGGTAGGACACCTTAGAAGTAACCCTAATGTCCTAGATCCTTTTTATCCGAGGCAACCGTTTTGAGGCAACAAGATCTTTTAGACAGAAGAGCGACCTCTAAGACACCCTATACTTGATGACCACGTTCGAGGCAACCAGTGAGGCGTACCCTAGGAGTGGCATGTGCATGTGTGTTGTTTCAGTTTATGTTTGTCTTGTACATGTTATTTGTGAGCTACGGATTGATTTTATTATTCATACATTCTTGCAGGCATATTAACAGTTAGGAGTGCGGAAAATAAATTGCAGAAAACTAAATCTAGCTATTACAAAGCGCGGGTCTATACATCGCCAAAAACAAAAACCCGTTTTAAAAAATAAAGTGCGAGAATTTAAATAAGGCGATAAAATCCTAATTAACTATTACATACTCTGTACAGATACATAAATATAATCAAAAGAAATTATGTATCGGGAACGTCCTAGGGTTTTGACCCTTTTTTAAGAAAGAATTGAATTTTTGTCCCTTTTTTGCAATTAAATTAAATTAAAACTAATTACTAATTAATTAATTATTTATTAAAAGAAAAAAATGTTTTTGTATTTTTTATATTTTTAATGAAAATAAAATAAAAGGAATTAAAAGTTGTCAAGAGAAAGACCTAATTCTAAATTAATTTTATTTATTGTGAAAAGATTAAAATTAAACCTAATTAAACAACTAAGTTAATTAATGTTAGAATTTATTTACAAAATAATTACCTAAGTGAAATTAATAAAAATAAATATTTACATTTTTTAGTTTTTTCTGAATTTTTATTTATGAAAACGTTAATTATGTTAATTAATTAAATAATACTAAGAATAATTACTAAAGAAAATAAAAATGAAAAAAAGAAAAATGAAAAAAAAAAGTTAACCAAGGGTGCTGAACAAAAATGGAGGTGGATCTGGAATTTGGCCCAATAGCATTAAAGCCTGTTTGACTTTCTGGATTCAGGTGCGTATGGTTGACTGAAGAACATGGTGCTCCTTCTTCCATGGCCTTTGGATGGCTGTTGAAGACACTTGGCACGCTGGATGAGTGAGGTTTATGGTGCTCACCATTTGGAAACCTACACAAGAACGCATTAGAAAAAATAACATGGAATTATGGGGGACCTGGGGTTCGAACCCAGGTCCCAAGGGACTATGCATAAGCGTCTTGGCCAGCTGAGCTGTCTTGTTCAATTGTTACTAAAATAAACAGCAATGATTATATGAGAAAACCAACAAACATGCTGAAAAAAGAAAAAATGCGCGCCCTTTATTTGAACGAGCCAGTAGCATGTCACCACGTCACTGTCTTCTTCCTTATGCCTGCAAAAAACAAATTAGTTAGCGGGGGTTTTTAACCCCCACAATCTGCATCATTGAAAAATAGCGAATAGGCGTGTGTGCCATATAAAAAGGGCGCGAGGGTATCAATGTGTTCGTCTCATCCTGACGAATTCAACCATAGGCGCCATTAGTCCTAATTTTACCTATGCTGTAAACCCCCAAATTGGAAGCTTTGAAAACCTAGGTTTCATCAATGGTGGTTTCGGATTCTATGTGTTTCAATGCAATTGACTTATGCCAAAAGATTCCTGTGGGTTCAAGCAACACAAAAATAACAAAAAATCATATGAATGATGCATATATTTTGAGTTTCGATTATGGACAAGAAACCAAACCGTGTGACTTGTTCTGGGCGTTTCCTTGAGGTTTATGGCTTGTTTGTGATTGCAATAGGTTCCTGAGTGTGTTAGGAATATGTTTGAATCTCTAAATTGCTGTGAAAGGGGCTGGAGGATTGAAAACAGTTTTGGCTTTTTTGCTTGATTTTTCAATATTGGTTTGGCCGTTTCAGGGATGCTTCGATCGTGAATTAGGTATGCAAGGCTTGCTTATGTATGTCTCAATGAATTTAGGTCACATTATGAGCTTGGGATCCTTTGCAATTAAGCCTTGAGATTTTGGTTTACCACCATTAAAGAACATGCCATATTTGGTTCAAAACCATGATTTTGTGTAAAAAATAGGCTTAGCACGAATTTGGTAGGTGGAATATGCTGTATGAAAGCCATTCAAACCACAAAGATGCCATTTAATTAATTTTTTGATTTTATTTGAATTATTATGGATTAAAATGAATTAAATCCATAAAAATTAAATAAAAATGAAAAAATAAATGTTTGGTCTTGAAATTAATCATGGGACACGTGGGTGGCATGACAAGGCTGAATCAAGTGGAAGAAAGTGGGCCCTTTTGTCAAAAATTGAAGTTTCAAGGATAGTTGACTTTTCAACTGTCCAAAAATGGAAACTTTTGCATCTTGATGATTTTTGAGCTATTCTTGTGGAATCATGATCAAGAATTGATCAAATGATGATCGTGGCTTCAAAATAAGATGTTGACCAAATGACCATTTTACCCCTACAGTTGATTGTGAAGTGTGATACGGTGGGAGAACTGACTTGAGGTTTGCGTGTGTATTCGCAAATGTTGCGGTTAGCAAGAGTCGCCACCGACTTTTTATTTTATCCTAAGGAAAGGTTAAAAAGCACAGCAAAAAACCTTTTGAGATGTTTTCTTGGGTTCGGGGAGTAGATTATAGAAAGGGAAGGTATTAGCACCCTTTCTATCCATGGTTATCCATGGGCTCTTAGTTACTTGCTTAGATCACTTGCCTTTTGTTTTCAATTTTTAAATGGTGCTTGAGTGTGTGGGTTTGAAAAATGTTTTGAAAAGAGGCCAATGTGGTGGCAACCTTTGTAATGATCCATGTGGGATGTATACAAAGATGTATGTCTTTTGAAAAAGTTTTCATTTGTTTTGAAGGTTGTTTTGAAAGTGTAGTGATGTGTGATTTTGAAATTAGGCAAGTGTTTTGTTTTGCAAGTTTGATTCAAGTAACTAAGAGGTTATCTACTCCTAAATTTCTCAAAAGATTATTGTTATGTTTTAACCCTTTTAACAAGTTTGTTCCACCATTGTATTTGGTGGGCAACCTTGTGTTAGGATGTGAAAGGGACAGGCGCGGGTCATCGTTTAGACCATAATTGCAACGGCGTTAAATGTCTTTGGGCAATTTTCTTTAAGGGACTTGATCATTTGTTTTTGTTTGTTTTTGAAAAGTTTTGTCGAGGGACTATGATCATTCAAATTGTTTGCTTTGCCCAAAGAAGTTCAACATGCAATATGGCCCGTTTATTTGAAAGGCAACAAGTGGAATACCCTAGGGGGTGCAAGTGTGATTTGTGTCCATTTTCATGCTTGTTTATCTTGTATTAGGTCAAACTATTTTTTATCGTTTTTTGCATACAAACCCTAATTCTAACATGTTATCATTAGAAAGCAATAAAGTGCGAAATTAAAATTACTAAGCTATTACAAAACCAAATATGGGAAAGGGGGTACAAATGTTCAAATGGGGATATTGACAAGAATTTAAATCTAAATTATTACATCATTTTGAATATTTACAATTTAAATAATGTACAAAAGTTAAATAAAAATGCAAGATGCACAAAAATGTTTTGTATATGTATGGAAAAATATTATTTATGTAAAAGAGAAAAGAAAATAAAAATGTATTATTTTTGAGTATTTTGAATTTAGGGCACAAACCCTAATTTTTAAAGAAAATGCCTTATTATCTAATTTAATATAAACATTTATTTGTTTAAAAATAAAATAATAATGAAGTATATTATGAAAAAAGCATTTTTTGTATCAAATATTAATAAAAGTGAAAAATTCAAGTATTTTCATATTTTATCTTAAATATATTAATAAACATATATATATATACATATATTAATTTCTTAAATGTGCATCATACACAAAATAAATATTTATTTAATATTTTAATAAAATAAGTAAAAAGAGTATTTTTTGTGTGAAATATTTTCAGAAGGTAAATGAAAATAAAAATGTATTTACACTATTTTTTTATTTATTCTAATAATAGTATATATATATTTATATGCAAACAAAAGAAATAAATCAAATAAATATGCCATATATTCAAAAAATGATGGAAAAAATATTTTTAATTTTTTAATGCCATGAGAAAAAATAAACAAACTCAACCAAAAAAGGAAAAGTAAAAAATGTTAAAAAATGAACAAATGGGCTCAGGGGGGTGTAAATCAAAAAAGATGGTGTGAAAAGTAAAATAACACAGGCCCAGCCCACTGATCATTGTCTTCAACCTCCAGCTCAAACATTTGAAAAAACCGCGCGCCCCTGTTCTTCAATGTCTAACTCCTGATTCTTGGCTTTTCAGCAAAAACTCATAACACAAGAAATGTTCAGCATGAAGAGACGGTTTCAACCATATAAATAACTTGACCTATCTCTCTAAGATGAGGGAGAATTTCTCCTCCCCCAATTTCTGACCTAACTTTTCATCAATGTTCAGACATGAAATTCTCTAAGCACACGAAACATAAATGAAATCTAATCATATGAGCGTGTTCAGGGCTATGATTGTGACATGTTTTCTTCAAAAACCTAAAGCTAACAATGCCTAATAAGAGAGATAGAACTCCATGAATGTACCTGTTCAGTTGGAATCGAGCTTGGCAATGGAGGATGTTTCAGAGTGAAATGATGACTTGTATAGCTTCCTTGAAGTGTAAGGATGCTTTTCCAAGTCCTACTTTATCTTGAAACTTACTGAATCGAGCTAGTGAACTCCAACTGCAAAACAGAAATTTAAAAATGGTGAAGTGGCTTGGAGGTGTTACAGGTCAGGTTTAAGGACAGGGTTAGCTTGCATATGTTGTAAGGAAGGTAGAGGAACAAGTTTGGACAAGAATGCTCGAAGGGATTGAGAGATAGCACTCAATCTGCAGGGCTTCCCCTGTTTGTGCAGTTTCAAGGTGATTTTGAGATGGAGGGTGTTTGAGAGGTTCAGGACTCGTGCCAAAGCTTGGGTATGTTCTATGGAATGTGTTTGATAGCTTTTGTGTTGTGTCTCCTTGCTGAAGAGAGAGTTAGCATAAGTTATGGACCTTTCTTCACACTTAAGCTACAAAATGCAACTTGGCTCTCTAGGTCAGTACAGGCCCTCCCACTATGCTGCTATCCCTTGCCTTGATCAGTGCAATTTGCTCACAAACTTGTGCCAAGAAGATCTTGATTGTACCACTTGGATTGCAAACTTGACATAAAGTTCTTCTTTTCAAGAATGGAAATAATGCTTTTTCTAGTTTAGGCTTAATTCCTTGTGTAATGACCAAAGGCTTAGAATAACAACTTGGTTCAATGGTTTTGCATTAAATTAAGGAGTGTAATTTGGTTTAGGGACCTGTAAAGTAGCACAAACTATGCTGAGTTCAAATTTGCCAAGTTTATGAACATGTTTTGATGAAGAACAAAAGTGAATTCTTGCCAACTTGTGAAATTCGAATCTCTCAAGTTATGAGGTTGTTTGATGAGTTCTTGGACATTTTGGAAAGCTTGGAATGTGTACTACAATCCATATTTGAAATGCAAATTAAAATTCCAAGTGGAAGGGTATGAAAAGTGGCCTTGAAGTGGGGTAGAAAACCTTGTCAAAATAGGTTAAAATTTCACTAAGTTAAAAATGGTTTAGTGCCCTTATTCAAAAAATTATAACTTGAGATACAAGCTTCAAATGAGAAAACTTTGTGAATCAAAGTTGTAGATTATGCAACAAGCTACAACTTTCATGTTTTGACTTTTGTTTGAATCCAAAGGGATCTTGGTGAAAAGATGGGGCAAAGTTGGAAAAAAATTAGGGTTTTTCATAACTTAGAAAAATTCTAAGTTATGAAAAATTCCATTTTCAAACCCTAATTTGCATTTTGTGATTTCTTGGTGAACAAGTTTCATGATTTGGCAAGTTTTAATGAAAAATGAATCTTGACTCTTGATTTTGACCAAAAAGTCAAAGTTTGACTTTTCAGTATACAGTCAAAATTGATCAATTGACTGGGAAATTCAACTGTCAATCTTGTGTACTTGGGATCTTTTGAGCTTGATGAACATGTCAAGATAATTCCATTGAGTCCTTGAGGCCATATGTGAGCTTGGTTTACCATTAGCTAGGTCAAACAGTCAAAAATTGCCTTTGTGCAGTCAAAACCCTAAAAATGACCATTTTGCCCTTTTGATGATCTGATCAAATTTCTTGAGGAATTGTGATCCAAACTTGATCAAATGGTCCATATGAGTTCATAATGTTGATGTGGATCAAATTTCATGAGGTTTGACTGTCAATTGGCCACAGTTGACTTTTTCCCCAATATAGCTGATTTCTAGGTCAACTGTCCAATTGACTGGGCAAAACTTGGAATCAAGACTTGAAACTTGGTATAGGTAAACTTGGGAGTCCAATATGAAGCATGAAAGTCATCTTAGGCATTTTAGGTCAAAACATCCTTGGGCAAACATAAACCCTAATTTGAGTCCACAGTGCAAGGAGAAGTCTTGAGCAGAGAGAACCCTAATTGGATCTTGATCTTCAAAGGTCTTGTGATGAGAAAATGTTGAGGAAATGGGAGGGCAAATTTTGGGGTACAACAGTTGCCCCTGTTCAATCTTCTTGAACCTGAAGAGTTAGATTGGCAAGTTTGCCTTTCGTGACTCGAGGGTAAAAGGAGATTGGACACTAGAGTGCCCGGAAATTTGCACTCGCATGTTGAAGTGTCAGCAATGTGGTGTCGGAAATGGGCTTATAGATGCCATTTGGAGAGATGGTGGATAGGGAGATGGGCTTATAGATGCCATCTGGAGATGTGACAGAACTTTGTCGGGAATGGGCTTATAGATGCCATTTGGAAGTGTTGATTGCATAAGAGATTCCTTAGCGAGAACTTGTGTATTTAAGAAAGACGGATGTTTTCCTGGCTTGTTACAGGTGTTTGATCTTCAATCTCCTCATGCAGATATGCCCTGGCTAGATACAGGTATTGAGTCTACAACTGGTTGTCCACAGATATGCCCTGGCTGGATACAGGAGTCGAATCTGGAAATAGTCGTTAAATAGATGTGCCCTGGCTGGATACAGGAATCGAATCTTCGAACTCTTCAGACGTGCCCTGGCTAGATACAGGAATCGAGTCTGGAAACGTGGTCAACAGATATGCCCTGGCTGGATACAGGAATCGAATCTGGAGATGTTGTAGTGGATAGATGTGCCCTGGCTGGATACAGGAATCGAATCTTCGAACTCTTCAGACGTGCCCTGGCTAGATACAGGAGTCGAGTCTGGAAAGGTGATAATTGTTAGATATGCCCTGGCCGGATACAGGAATCGAATCTTCGAACTCTTCAGACGTGCCCTGGCTAGATACAGGAATCGAGTCTGGAATTGTGACAGTCGGGGGTAATTGTTTTTGGGATTGTCTTTTTCCTGAAAAGGCAAAAAACGTAAGTTGTATGCAATATCATGATGTATGATATGTATGTTGTCATGATATTCAACATGAGATGTTGTATGCGTTCCATCATGTATGTAAGCAAGATGTATGAAAATGTAAAATGTTTATGGATGTAATTTCGTCTTGGGGAAAATAAATCCTTGACGAACGGCCGGAGAATTGCTCTGTGGAAGAGATACTTGGCCGAAGTTTGATGAGAGGCCTGCTGAGGACTTCAATGATGGATTCCGCTGGGGATAATGATGATAAACTCCGCTGGGGAACTCCAAAGATAAACTCTGCTTGGGAATACCAAAGCTAGACTCCGCTGGGGATTGAAGGAACTTTGCCGAGAGCGATCTTCCGTGGTTTTTAGCTGAGGATAACCCAGTTATAAGTCCTTGTGCGGAAATAACTCTAAATAAAAACTCGGGTGAGACGTCCGTGCTTCGCAGGGGATAAGCTTGCAGAATCTACTGGGGATGAGCTTTAAGATCTGCCGGGGAATGTTGTGCCTCTTCAGGATCGACGGGGAACCAACTCCGCTTGGGGAAAGTATTGTCGCATCCTGTTTTACTCTGCGGGGAATTGAGATGATTTGGCCACATTCTTCAGTTGAACCTACCTTGGTGCCTTGGCGGACAAAACAACCAGACTGCATTAGACAACTCCACATTGCCCCTGTCTTTGATGTCACCTGTAATTAATCTCTTGTTTTATATGCAAATATTTATGAATCAGCCTTTTAATGTCAAATGCATATATCAACAATGAACATTGGACGTTCTTCGCAAAACAGAAAAAGAAAACAATGGTAATTTGTATGGACAAGTGAATCTGTATTGATTTAAACTTTGCCTGTGAATAGGCGTTTTTGTACAAGAGGCTGACATCCTAGTAAGAGGACATCGCCAAATAGTATAGAGTTTACAATTTGAAAAAGGAAACAAAACAGCTATGTGAACAATCCCACTGGGTTCCAATTCTGCTATTGCCTTTATGTCTTCGAACGTCTCATCGCTTTGCTACCTAGTTGAAGATGAAGCCGATTGGTCAATGCCGAAATCTGGAGCCAGATAGTTGATGCCGAATTTCGGATGCAAAGTAAACAATGAGACATAGTGTTACGCTTTATCCCTAACTTTTGCCTGGACCTCCCTTTCGGGTTTTCAGTCCATCGGGATACCCATTTTTGCCCAAGCCGCCCTTTCAGGTTTTCGCCTTGCCGGGTGTACAGATTTTTATTCATTTCATCCCTTATTTTTGCCCGAACCCTTTTGGTTCGCCGGGAAGCCCTTATTTTTGCCTAGGTATGTCAACCTAGCGGGTCTTTTATTTATGCGTAGTATTTTTTCACTATGTCTGCATTGGCGGGGTGAGGAAGGTCGTCACCATCCATGGTGGTTAGGATCATGGCTCCTCCTGAGAACACACGTTTAACCACAAATGGCCCTTCATATGTAGGGGTCCATTTGCCCCTGGGATCACTTTGAGGAAGGATGATGCGTTTGATTACCAGGTCCCCAACTTGATACTCTTGCGGTCTGACTTTCTTGTTAAATGCCCTGATCATCCGTTTTTGATACGTTTGACCATGACAGATAGCAGTGAGCCTCTTTTCGTCAATCAGATTTAATTGATCAAGTCGAGTCTGGATCCAATCATCTTCATTCAAGTCTGCATCTTTCATTATCCGGAGAGAGGGTATCTGGATCTCGATTGGCAAGACTGCCTCCATGCCATAGACCAAGGAGAAGGGAGTTGCCCCGGTTGACGTCCTTGCTGAGGTACGGTACCCATGAAGAGCGAACGGTAACATCTCGTGCCAATCCTTATAGGTCACTGTCATCTTCTGCACAATTTTCTTGATATTTTTATTGGCTGCCTCTACAGCCTCATTCATCTTTGGCCGGTAGGGAGAAGAATTGTGGTGCTGTATCTTGAATTGTTCACAGAGTTCAGTGATCATTTTGTTATTGAGATTGGTACCATTGTCCGTAATGATTCTTTCTGGGACGTCGTACCGACAGATCAGATTATGCCGGATGAAACGTGCCACGACGCTCTTGGTTACTGTGGCATAGGAAGCTGCCTCAACCCATTTCGTGAAGTAGTCGATCGCCACTAAGATGAAGCGATGCCCATTGGATGCCGTCGGTCGGATCTCACCGATCATATCGATGCCCCACATTGCGAAAGGCCAAGGTGCCGTCAGGACGTTCAAAGGAACCGGAGGGATATGCACCTTGTCAGCATAGATCTGGCATTTATGACAAGTTCGGGAGTGTTGGTAACAATCAGCTTCCATCGTGGACCAGAAATACCCTGCTCGAAGGATTTTCTTAGCCATGGTGTGCCCACTGGAATGGGTTCCAAATGTACCTTCATGCAGCTCCATCATAATTTTCTCTGCTTCGGCCTTATCCACACAACGTAGCAGAGTTGAATCATGATTCCGTTTGTAGAGAATGCCGTTGCTGAGGAAGAATTTTGCAGCAAACCTCCTCATGAACTTCTTGTCATTGACAGACGCGCCTTCAGGGTATTCCTGAGCTTCCAAGTACCTCTTCACCTCATGATACCAAGGTTTTTCAACAACTTTCTCAGCCTTGAGCTCGCAACAGTATGCCGGTTCATCCAACTTCCAGATTATGATTCGGGGAGCTTCATTGTCCCATTTAACTTTGAACATTGAAGACATCGTAGCCAGAGCGTCCGCTAGCTGATTCTCCTCTCTAGGGAAGTGCTCAAAAGTTATCTCTTCAAAGTGAGGGAGCAAGGTCAACACATACTCCTTGTAAGGAATAAGATTCGGGTGTTTCGTATCCCACTCGTCTTTGATCTGATTGATCACGAGAGCGGAATCTCCGAAGACACTTAGAAATTTTATCCTTAAGTCGATTGCAGCTTGTAAACCCATGATACATGCCTCATATTCTGCCATATTGTTGGTGCAGCTGAAACATAATCGGGCGGTGAGGGGAGTATGAGTTCCTTTGAGAGATATGATTACAGCGCCGACGCCGTTACCCAAAGCATTGGAGGCTCCATCAAAATGCATAGACCATCGGGATCCTTCCTCAGGTCCTTCATCCGGTCCAGGTACTTCACAGTCAGTTACCACCATGATGTCCTCGTCCGGAAAATCAAAGTTCAATGATTGGTAATCGTCCACAGGTTGGTGTGCCAAATGATCTGCCAGTACACTTCCTTTAATTGCTTTCTGAGTCGTATACTGGATATCATATTCTGTTAAGATCATTTTCCATCTCGTTATTCTTCCAGACAGAGCGGGCTTTTCAAATATGTACTTGATGGGATCCATCTTTGAAATCAATAAAGTAGTGTGAGTCAGCATATACTGTCTCAGCCGGCGAGCAGCCCATACAAGAGCGCAACAAGTTTTCTCAAGCAGTGAGTAACGAGACTCACAGTCGGTAAACTTTTTGCTCAAGTAATAAATAGCGTGCTCTTTTCGGCCAGACTCGTCATGCTGCCCCAGCACACACCCCATTGAATTATCAAGTACTGTCAAGTATAGTATCAGAGGTCTTCCTTCCACCGGTGGCATAAGAATGGGTGGCTCTTGGAGATATTCCTTTATCCTTTCGAAGGCAGCCTGACATTCATCGTTCCAGCGTACTACTTGATCTTTCTTCAGTAATTTGAAGATTGGCTCACAAGTAGCAGTTAGATGTGAGATGAATCGGGCAATGTAATTTAGTCGTCCCAGGAAGCCTCTGACTTCTTTCTCTGTTTTTGGAGTCGGCATCTCTTGTATGGCTTTTACCTTGGCAGGGTCCACCTGAATACCTTTATCACTTACAATGAAACCTAGTAATTTTCCGGATCTTACCCCAAAGGTGCATTTGTTGGGATTCAACCTCAGCTTGTACAATTTGAGTCGGTCAAACAGTTTCCTCAGATGGTCAAGGTGCTCCTCCTCAGTTTGAGACCTTGCAATCATGTCATCAACGTATACTTCAATCTCATGATGGATCATATCATGAAATAAAGCAACCATGGCACGTTGATAGGTTGCCCCAGCATTTTTCAATCCGAATGGCATGACCTTATAACAGAAGGTGCCCCACTGAGTCACAAAGGTAGTCTTCTCCATATCCTCTGGAGCCATCTTAATCTCATTATACCCTGAAAAACCATCCATGAAGGAGAACACCTTGTATTGAGCCGTATTGTCAACAAGGACATCGATGTGAGGTAGGGGGAAGTCATCCTTGGGGCTGGCCCTGTTCAAATCCCTGTAGTCAACACACATTCTGACTTTACCGTCCTTCTTCGGCACTGGCACCACATTGGCAACCCACTGAGGGTAAGAAGTCACTGCAAGGAACCCGGCATCAAACTGCTTCATAACCTCGGCCTTGATCTTTTCAGACATCTCTGGACGCATCCGTCGGACTTTTTGCTTTACCGGAGGGCAATCTTCCTTGGTTGGCAGATGGTGAACTACAATGTCGGCATCCAGACCAGGCATATCTTCATAGGACCAAGCAAAAATCTCCATGTAGTCTTGTAACATTTGGATCAATCGTTGCTTCACACTGAGCTCTAGATTGGCACCAATCTTGACCTCTTTCCTATCTGTCTCAGTACCCAAGTTAATTGTCTCCACCGGCTCTTCATGTGGCTGAATAGCTCTCTCTTCCTGGAGTAGCAGTCTCGCAAGTTCACCAGGCACTTCGCAATCATCTTCACCTTCGTTTTCGGCCAAGTTGATCGGATTTTCGAAGTTATAACTGGCGATAGCAGAGCTGTTACCAGTGAGATCCAGAGTGGATTGAAACCTGTATAAGTGAGTGTGTGTAAATATAGCTGTTTTGCAATATATATAACACAGAAAGGAAAAGAGCACAAGATTTGAAATGCAACAAACGTCCAATGTTTTGATTGATGATATATGAAAATGTCATACAAAAAGCCCTCACAAATGGAGCTACGATGCCCCGGGTAGGACACCGAGCCAACAAAGTTTTAACATATTGTTTGTTACAAATTTGGAAATCAAAAGAAATCAATTACTGCGTGACAAATGTGATAGGGGTAAAATCCTTTGCCGTCCAGTTGCTTGGTCCGTTGCTGGTAGTCGGGTAGATCCAACTGTCAAACTCAGCTTCCTCCACATCCTCCTCGATAGCATTCACCCTTGAGCTGGTAATAAACACCGGAGCCTTTCTGATCTTCTCTTTGCGCACCGCCTTCTGAGCCTCTGCAGTAAAGCCTAGCCCAAACTTGTCGTTCTTCTGAGTGAAGTCAGGAAGCTGACCCCAGTGTGCACAATTGCCTTTCTGAACCACAGTCCGGGCATCCCTTAGGGAAGCCATCTTCAAGGAATCATTCTCTTCGGCTATTGTCTCTGCAGCTGCTGAAATTGGATGTACTTCCTCGAAATGCTGAAAGGGGGTTTCAATAAACTCCCCATCCATCTCAATGTATCTGAAGGAATTCAAATGGCTCACCATATACTCCTCTTTTCCTTGCACAGTGACGATTTTCCCTCTGACAGGGTATTTCAGCTTCTGGTGCAAGGTAGAGGTCACTGCCCCAGCTTTATGGATCCAAGGTCGACCCAGCAGACAAGAGTACGATGGACGTATATCCATCACGTAAAAGGTAGAGTCAAACACTTGAGAGCCCACACGAATAGGGATGTTAACCTCTCCATGAACCATCCTTTTTGAACCGTCAAAGGCCCTGACAATGATATTGCTGGGCTTCAATTCCAGGCCTTCATAATCCAGGCGATCTAAAGCCTTTTTCGGTAGAACATTCAAGGAAGAACCAGTATCCACCAATACATGTGCCAGAGTAGTGCCCCTGCATTCAATAGAGACATGCAGGGCATCATTGTGGTCTCTCCCTTTCGCGGTCAGGTCAGCATCTGAAAAACCCAAGCCATTGTCCGCTGTTAGATTCGCTATGCAATCAGTGAACTGGACTGCAGACGTCTCCTGCGGCACATGGGCCGTCTTGAGGAATGAGATCAAGGCCTTAGCATGGGCCTCAGAGCATAGCAATAAGGAGAGCAGGGAGATCTTGGAGGGTGTATGCCCCAACTGCTCGACAACATTAAAATCACTCTTCTTTATTATTTTCAGAATCTCCTCCATTTCTTGTCGGGAGGCCTCAGCATTTACGGGTATTGGTGCCTCCATCCGAGCAGGCTCTTCTTCAATCCCTTTGCCCCGAGCATTTGATGACTCGGCAGCAGGGGAAACAACTTGATCAGCAACAGTAACAGGTATACTTGTAGGTTTTATAAGAAGGGGTCTTCGAATAGCGGGCGGTGCAATGTCAGGCGAAAAGAGCCTGCCACTGCGGGTAACTTTGGCTGGACCAGTGATATCGCAGATACTGGCACCAGCGTCGAATTCTTGTTTGATTCCATTTACATACACGTCTGCCCCATAATGCCAGGGGACAACTTTATCAGATATGTAGGGGAGAGGCCCCGGGACAGTAATGATCACAGGCGCAACTGTCATGATTTGAACAGGCTTCTTCGGGGGAGCCTTGATTGGATTTTTGAAGATGGTAATCACAGAAACTTCTTTCATCGGAATCAACTGAACAGCAGACTTTTTGAATAGAATTTCCTTGCTATCCATTAGGCCTTG
The DNA here is from genome assembly GCA_948472305.1 of Vicia faba. Classification (NCBI taxonomy): domain Eukaryota; kingdom Viridiplantae; phylum Streptophyta; class Magnoliopsida; order Fabales; family Fabaceae; genus Vicia; species Vicia faba. The sequence goes on along the minus strand of OX451740.1, from coordinate 245,145,686 downwards.
GACGCCTAACCTCAGCAAGGGGCAATCAGATAGGGAAACAGCACAGAATAGGCAACCTTCACCGCAACCCGGAAATAAACCGGCCCGCAGTAGGTTCTTCTTAACAGTCTTCAGAGGGGTGACAACTTCATTTACCGAAACAGCGTACATTTCTTCTTCGATGGCATTTACTCTATGCTGGGGCATAGGAGCAGTTACAACATTTGGTCTCTCCGGCGCTTCAAACTGAATTTCCTTTGCGTCGATCAGATCTTGCACTTTGTTTCTCAAGGCCCAGCAATCATCAGTAGTGTGCCCAGGACTATCAGAATGATAAGCACACCGGGCATTTGGGTTATATTTAGGAGACGCAGTGTTGACGACTTTAGGAGCTTCTTTGAGGGTCACCAGGTTGGTGGATAACAGTTGGGGTAAAATTTGAGATAAGGTCATACTCAGTCGGGTATACTGCCTCTTGGGCCTTTCGCTTCTTTGTTGATTGTACTGCTGAGGAGCAGCAACAGGTTTGGAGATGACCAAAGCATTGACGGCTTGGCGACTTTTGGGCTTGACTTGTCTTCTAGGACCATAGACGGCACTTGCTTCTTTCTTAAACGGTCTCTTCTCAGCACTTGTAGAGGCAGCCTTCTGTATCTTTCCTGACCTGATGCCAGCTTCAATTCTTTCTCCCGTTAATATCAAATCTGTAAATCCAGCGGAGGAGTTACCAACCAAATGATTGAAAAACGGACCAGACAACGTCCCCAGAAACATATCAACCAGTTCTCGATCAGTCAATGGAGGCTGCACCCTGCCAGCCAAATCTCTCCATTTTTGAGCGTACTCTTTGAACCCTTCACCCGTCCCTAGAGACATACCCTGAAGTTGGGTACGCGTAGGAGCGAGATCAGAATTGTATTGGTATTGTCTGTAGAATGCGGTTGCCAAATCTTCCCAGTGTCGGATGCTAGCTCCATCCAATTGGTAGAACCATTCAAGCTGTGACCCCAAGAGGCTATCTTGGAAGAAGTGAATCCAGAGGTTCTTATCCGCCGTGTAAGGTTGGATTTTCCTTACGTATGACCTCAGATGCAGCTTTGGGTAGGAGACCCCATCATACTTGGCGAAGGCAGGCGCCTTAAACTTGTGTGGAATTACTACCCCAGAAGATAACCCCAAATCTCCGAAATCCAGTCCCGGCACATTCTGAATTTCCATGGCGCTCAAGCAGTCCTCCAATTGTTTGTATCTGTCAGTAGCAGGTGGGTACTGTTCGTCGTTATAGTCCGTCTCGTTGTCGGAGACTGCGGGACTAGGAGCTCCTCCCCCTTGGGGACTGTTTTTCTCAGCAGAAGAAGTGGTTGGATCAGCTTCATTGTGGAGTGTGTTCCCAAATCTGCGTCCGGTGTTGAACAGTGCAGTCCTCTTTTTCTTCTTCTTCTTCATGAGTAGAGTCTTCAACTCTTGCTGACCTTGGGCTAGGCTTAGGACCATCTCTTGAAACTGTGCACTTTGGGCCTGAAGGGCCTTGATTGCCTGCTCACTGGATGAGTCTGGATTCATGATGACTGTTCACATAAACAGCGAAGAAAATTAAGCAACCTGTGAAATAGGGTACCTGCTTATGCGTATGGTGCAATGGAATGCGTATGTATGCAATGCATTCAAGGATTTAGAACATTCAAAATTTGTTGTAGACAAAAAGGAACGTACATCATATTAATAAGGAGAAATTCGTTAGTACATAAATGCCCCATGGGCTAAATATTACAAAATAACTCCTTAAGGTAAAAAAACATTGCGCATCCTCTTTGGCGCGATGTAGGTGTTGAGATTCTTTTCCTCGTGCAGTAGGCGGGTGAGTTCCAGGACCTTCTTTTCGCTAGCATGTAGGCTGGTCTCAAGAGAATTCCGTTCTTCCTTAAGCTGGATCCAGCTCTTCTGCATCTCTTCCCAGGAGGTGGGCATGTCGGGATGTTGAATGGTGTAGGACGCCTCTCCTTCCAAGACTGGTTCTTTGATCACAGGAAGCATATGAGGATAAGGCATCACTAACTTCTGGGAGCGGGCTCGTACCCACTTGAGATAAGGTTCCAACGGGATGGAGTTCCGGTGCCCCAATGTCTTGCTGTCTATCCTACTTGGCATCCTCCAAGCTCTGATAAATCTCTGACGAAGTCCTTGAGTATCGTTGTCGAAGTCAAAAACTATGTTAGGAATTAACATGTCATGAGGGCCATCCCTCCGAGCATAACCAAACTGTCTCCAAGCCAGGCATGGGTTGTAAGTAATACCTCCCTTGATTCCAAATAAAGGAACATTAGGGTACTCTCCGCAACGATCAATGATAGTGACGTCTTCCCTGGACCTAAGGCACCAATGTATATCTGCATGCGTGAGAGTCATTAACCGTTGTGACCATCTCAAACCCCGCTCGTTCTTCAAAACTGATTGTGGAAGGTGCGAAATAAACCACCTTCCCAGGAGAGGAGTGCAACACAAAAGGACACCCCTTCTTCTCATGGTTCGAGTGTAACATGAGTGAAGGATGTCCCCCAGCAGTGTAGGTATAGGATTCCTGGTCATGAAGATCTGGACAGCACTGATATCAATAAGTTGATCTGGGTTAGGGAATAACACCAAACCGTAGACAAGGAGGGCCATAACTTCTTCAAAAGCTTGTAGGTCAAGGGAGTTCCAACATTCTTGGGCCTTCTCAAACAGAAACCTGGCTAAGAAACCCTTGATACCACTTCTAACTTCCCAATGCCCCTTGAGGTCAGATGACTGTAGGTGCAAGGCTTTAGCAATTTCTTCAAGCTTGGGCTCCTCTTCCGTACCGTTGTAGGGTAGTTGATCAAGGATAGGGACCTTCAGGAGTCGGGAGAACTCTTCCAATGTAGGCACCAATTGATAATCCGGAAAAGTGAAACAGTGATGCAGAGGGTCAAAGAACTGGAACAGGACTTTTATCAAATCCTCCTCAATGTTGGTGTTAACCAAGCTGATGAGTCTTCCATGTTTCTCACTGAATGAAGAACCCTCGGGAATCCTGGACATAAGTTCCTTAAGCTGAGGAGGGATCTTCACAAGGCTAACCTGGATTGTCTTTCTGCGAGCAGTTTCCATGTCCTATAAAACAAGAACAAAGATGAAGATTCGAAATCCTTGAAATGGTTAGTCAATGCTCATGATGCTGTATGATGTCATGATGTCATGATACACTACAAATGTTCACAAAGGCAAACATGGTAAGGCACACAAGTCACACAAGACAAACCCTTAGAGTTTAGGCCTGCCTGAGGTCTGGGTATTACCCTCTTGAAGTTGGTGGGCTCAACCTGTCCTATTAGAAGTAACCGGGTTCTAAAGGTCCCAATATCACTGGATTACTTTCATTGTTCATCGTTTCGATTTAGCCACTGAACTGGCGACCGAAATATTCCAGGAAAGCAACCCTCAATTGAGTGTAGTATCGAGTATCAACCAACCTCGGACTGCACCAAAGTCAGTTATCTCACTACCCTAAAAAGGCCAAGATGGTTCAATTAAGGTTCCTAAGGTCAGTTGATGCTTCACGACACCACGCGGCGGCCCCGTACTCTCCTTGACTGAACTCAAGGGTTACCGGTACACACCAAAGTGCCACATCAACGTAGCAGACTGTTTCAACCATGTCGGTATACCCCGCACAGTTCCCTCACAGCCTTGTTGCTACTTTCTAAGAAGGTATCCCCAGATCCGGGTTAGGATCTATAAAACTCCAATACAAAGCCCACAAATGTAAAAGCAAACAAAGCAAACAATTGAAAACAAAGGTGATCTAAACCCTAAGGTTACTCCACTTTTAAAGATCTCCCCAGCAGAGTCGCCAGTTCTGTGATACGGTGGGAGAACTGACTTGAGGTTTGCGTGTGTATTCGCAAATGTTGCGGTTAGCAAGAGTCGCCACCGACTTTTTATTTTATCCTAAGGAAAGGTTAAAAAGCACAGCAAAAAACCTTTTGAGATGTTTTCTTGGGTTCGGGGAGTAGATTATAGAAAGGGAAGGTATTAGCACCCTTTCTATCCATGGTTATCCATGGGCTCTTAGTTACTTGCTTAGATCACTTGCCTTTTGTTTTCAATTTTTAAATGGTGCTTGAGTGTGTGGGTTTGAAAAATGTTTTGAAAAGAGGCCAATGTGGTGGCAACCTTTGTAATGATCCATGTGGGATGTATACAAAGATGTATGTCTTTTGAAAAAGTTTTCATTTGTTTTTGAAGGTTGTTTTGAAAGTGTAGTGATGTGTGATTTTGAAATTAGGCAAGTGTTTTGTTTTGCAAGTTTGATTCAAGTAACTAAGAGGTTATCTACTCCTAAATTTCTCAAAAGATTATTGTTATGTTTTAACCCTTTTAACAAGTTTGTTCCACCATTGTATTTGGTGGGCAACCTTGTGTTAGGATGTGAAAGGGACAGGCGCGGGTCATCGTTTAGACCATAATTGCAACGGCGTTAAATGTCTTTGGGCAATTTTCTTTAAGGGACTTGATCATTTGTTTTTGTTTGTTTTTGAAAAGTTTTATCGAGGGACTATGATCATTCAAATTGTTTGCTTTGCCCAAAGAAGTTCAACATGCAATATGGCCCGTTTATTTGAAAGGCAACAAGTGGAATACCCTAGGGGGTGCAAGTGTGATTTGTGTCCATTTTCATGCTTGTTTATCTTGTATTAGGTCAAACTATTTTTTATCGTTTTTTGCATACAAACCCTAATTCTAACATGTTATCATTAGAAAGCAATAAAGTGCGAAATTAAAATTACTAAGCTATTACAAAACCAAATATGGGAAAGGGGGTACAAATGTTCAAATGGGGATATTGACAAGAATTTAAATCTAAATTATTACATCATTTTGAATATTTGCAATTTAAATAATGTACAAAAGTTAAATAAAAATGCAAGATGCACAAAAATGTTTTGTATATGTATGGAAAAATATTATTTATGTAAAAGAGAAAAGAAAATAAAAATGTATTATTTTTGAGTATTTTGAATTTAGGGCACAAACCCTAATTTTTAAAGAAAATGCCTTATTATCTAATTTAATATAAACATTTATTTGTTTAAAAATAAAATAATAATGAAGTATATTATGAAAAAAGCATTTTTTGTATCAAATATTAATAAAAGTGAAAAATTCAAGTATTTTCATATTTTATCTTAAATATATTAATAAACATATATATATACATATATTAATTTCTTAAATGTGCATCATACACAAAATAAATATTTATTTAATATTTTAATAAAATAAGTAAAAAGAGTATTTTTTGTGTGAAATATTTTCAGAAGGTAAATGAAAATAAAAATGTATTTACACTATTTTTTTATTTATTCTAATAATAGTATATATATATATTTATATGCAAACAAAAGAAATAAATCAAATAAATATGCCATATATTCAAAAAATGATGGAAAAAATATTTTTAATTTTTTAATGCCATGAGAAAAAATAAACAAAGTCAACCAAAAAAGGAAAAGTCAAAAATGTTAAAAAATGAACAAATGGGCTCAGGGGGGTGTAAATCAAAAAAGATGGTGTGAAAAGTAAAATAACACAGGCCCAGCCCACTGATCATTGTCTTCAACCTCCAGCTCAAACATTTGAAAAAAACGCGCGCCCCTGTTCTTCAATGTCTAACTCCTGATTCTTGGCTTTTCAGCAAAAACTCATAACACAAGAAATGTTCAGCATGAAGAGACGGTTTCAACCATATAAATAACTTGACCTATCTCTCTAAGATGAGGGAGAATTTCTCCTCCCCCAATTTCTGACCTAACTTTTCATCAATGTTCAGACATGAAATTCTCTAAGCACACGAAACATAAATGAAATCTAATCATATGAGCGTGTTCAGGGCTATGATTGTGACATGTTTTCTTCAAAAACCTAAAGCTAACAATGCCTAATAAGAGAGATAGAACTCCATGAATGTACCTGTTCAGTTGGAATCGAGCTTGGCAATGGAGGATGTTTCAGAGTGAAATGATGACTTGTATAGCTTCCTTGAAGTGTAAGGATGCTTTTCCAAGTCCTACTTTATCTTGAAACTTCCTGAATCGAGCTAGTGAACTCCAACTGCAAAACAGAAATTTAAAAATGGTGAAGTGGCTTGGAGGTGTTACAGGTCAGGTTTAAGGACAGGGTTAGCTTGCATATGTTGTAAGGAAGGTAGAGGAACAAGTTTGGACAAGAATGCTCGAAGGGATTGAGAGATAGCACTCAATCTGCAGGGCTTCCCCTGTTTGTGCAGTTTCAAGGTGATTTTGAGATGGAGGGTGTTTGAGAGGTTCAGGACTCGTGCCAAAGCTTGGGTATGTTCTATGGAATGTGTTTGATAGCTTTTGTGTTGTGTCTCCTTGCTGAAGAGAGAGTTAGCATAAGTTATGGACCTTTCTTCACACTTAAGCTACAAAATGCAACTTGGCTCTCTAGGTCAGTACAGGCCCTCCCACTATGCTGCTATCCCTTGCCTTGATCAGTGCAATTTGCTCACAAACTTGTGCCAAGAAGATCTTGATTGTACCACTTGGATTGCAAACTTGACATAAAGTTCTTCTTTTCAAGAATGGAAATAATGCTTTTTCTAGTTTAGGCTTAATTCCTTGTGTAATGACCAAAGGCTTAGAATAACAACTTAGTTCAATGGTTTTGCATTAAATTAAGGAGTTTAATTTGGTTTAGGGACCTGTAAAGTAGCACAAACTATGCTGAGTTCAAATTTGCCAAGTTTATGAACATGTTTTGATGAAGAACAAAAGTGAATTCTTGCCAACTTGTGAAATTCGAATCTCTCAAGTTATGAGGTTGTTTGATGAGTTCTTGGACATTTTGGAAAGCTTGGAATGTGTACTACAATCCATCTTTGAAATGAAAATTAAAATTCCAAGTGGAAGGGTATGAAAAGTGGCCTTGAAGTGGGGTAGAAAACCTTGTCAAAATAGGTTAAAATTTCACTAAGTTAAAAATGGTTTAGTGCCCTTATTCAAAAAATTATAACTTGAGATACAAGCTTCAAATTATAAAACTTTGTGAATCAAAGTTGTAGATTATGCAACAAGCTACAACTTTCATGTTTTGACTTTTGTTTGAATCCAAAGGGATCTTGGTGAAAAGATGGGGCAAAGTTGGAAAAAAAATTAGGGTTTTTCATAACTTAGAAAAATTCTAAGTTATGAAAAATTCCATTTTCAAACCCTAATTTGCATTTTGTGATTTCTTGGTGAACAAGTTTCATGATTTGGCAAGTTTTAATGAAAAATGAATCTTGACTCTTGATTTTGACCAAAAAGTCAAAGTTTGACTTTTCAGTATACAGTCAAAATTGATCAATTGACTGGGAAATTCAACTGTCAATCTTGTGTACTTGGGATCTTTTGAGCTTGATGAACATGTCAAGATAATTCCATTGAGTCCTTGAGGCCATATGTGAGCTTGGTTTACCATTAGCTAGGTCAAACAGTCAAAAATTGCCTTTGTGCAGTCAAAACCCTAAAAATGACCATTTTGCCCTTTTGATGATTTGATCAAATTTCTTGGGGAATTGTGATCCAAACTTGATCAAATGGTCCATATGAGTTCATAATGTTGATGTGGATCAAATTTCATGAGGTTTGACTGTCAATTGGCCACAGTTGACTTTTTCCCCAATACAGCTGATTTCTAGGTCAACTGTCCAATTGACTGGGCAAAACTTGGAATCAAGACTTGAAACTTGGTATAGGTAAACTTGGGAGTCCAATATGAAGCATGAAAGTCATCTTAGGCATTTTAGGTCAAAACATCCTTGGGCAAACACAAACCCTAATTTGAGTCCACAGTGCAAGGAGAAGTCTTGAGCAGAGAGAACCCTAATTGGATCTTGATCTTCAAAGGTCTTGTGATGAGAAAATGTTGAGGAAATGGGAGGGCAAATTTTGGGGTACAACATGAAGCAATTAGGGCTTTTGGCTGTGCAACTTGATGTTGTGAGTCTTAAAACTTGACATGTAGGTGCTTGGCAATGTATATAGGCATATGGGACTTGATTGGGCCCTTGAAAACCTCAACTTCCTTGCAGGAACCAAAACCCTAATTTGACTGGCTTAAGAGGGTGTTTGAACTGTGCAACCCTTGAGTAAACTTGAGCAAATTGAGATGATGCTTGTCAAAACTTTGAAGGATATGGGAGGGCAAATTTTGGGGTACAACAGTTGCCCCTGTTCAATCTTCTTAGACCTGAGGATGTAGATTGGCTTGCGTGCCTTTCGTGATCCGAAGGTGGAAGATGATTGAACACTAGAGTGCCCAGAAATTTGCACTCACATAGTGGAGTATTAGCAGTGTGGTGGCGGGAATGGGCTTACAGATGCCATTTGGAGAGATGGTGGATAGGAGTATGGGCTTATAGATGCCATCTGGATTGACAGAACCTTGTCGGGAATGGGCTTATAGATGCCATTTGGAAATGTGATGGATAGTTGTGGAGATGGGCTTATAGATGCCATCAGGGGTGTCGATCGCGTAAGAGATTCCTTAGCGAGAACTTGCGTACTTTGAGAAAGGAAGATGGTTTCCTGGCCTGTTACAGGTGTTAATCTTCAAACTCTTCTTGCAGATATGCCCTTGCTAGATACAAGTATCGAATCTACAATCAATTGCTCACAGATGTTCCCTGGCTGGATACAGGAATCGAATTCGGAACTTCAAAAGGTTGCTTACAGACGTGCCCTGGCTGGATACAGAAATCGAATCTCTAAACTCTTCATGCAGACATGCCCTGGCCAGATACAGGTGTCGAATCTACAATCAGTTACTCATAGATATGCCCTGGCTAGATACAGGAATCGAATCTGGAATTGGTCGTTTACAGATATGCCCTGGCTGGATACAGGAATCGAATCTACAAACTCTTCATGCAGACATGCCCTGGCCGGATACAGGAATCGAATTTACAATCAGTCACTCACAGATATGCCCTGGCTGGATACATGAATCGAATCTGGAATTGGTCGTCTACAGATATGCCCTGGCTGGATGCAGGTATCGAATCTCTAAACTCTTCATGCAGATATGCCCTGGCTAGATACAAGTATCGAATCTACAATCAGTTACCCACAGATATGCCCTGGCTGGATACAGGAATCGAATCTGGAATTGGTCGTCTACAGATATGCCCTGGCTGGATACAGGAATCAAATCTGGAATTGGTCGTCTACATATATGCCCTGGCTGGATACATGTGTCGAATCTCGAAACTCTTCATGCAGACATGCTCTGGCTGGGTACAGGTATCGAATCTACAATCAATTACTCACAGATATGCCCTGGCCGGATACAGGAATCGAATTTGGAATTACGACAGTTGATAGTAGTCATCTTTGGGTTGACCTTTTTCCTGAAAAGGCAATGTCATGATGTATGAAATGCATGATGTCATGATGTCCTCAAAATGGTGCGTATGCAACTTTATCATGTATGTAAATAGGAGATATGAAATGTGAGATGTTCATGAATGTATTTTTGTCTAGGAAAATAAATCCTTGACGAATGCTGGGAGTTTGTTGAATCCCGGGCTGATGTTTGAAGAGTAGAGTTCTTCGTTTTCGCTGGGGGATGATGGTTGCAAGAATAAACCGGTAGGAGAAGATGACTCCGTTGAGGAATAAACTTGTTGGAGAGATTACTCTGTGGGGAATTAATCTGTGGGGAGGAGATGCTTCGCTGAGGTTTAATGATAACTCCGCTGGGGATACCGTTGATATGTTATGTTGGGGAACTTTGATGAACTCCACTGGGGGTAGGAAGAACTTCGCCGAGGACGATCTTTCCGTGGTAATTAGCTGAGGATAACCCAGTTATAAGCTCTGGTGGAGAATAACCTTTGAATAGAGCCGGGGAGATGCGTTCGTACTCTGCAGGGATAAGCTTCCAGAATCTACTGGGGATAAGCTTCAAGAATCTACTGGGGAGATTGATTCAGCTCTCTTGGGGAAACTTTTGGATTGCACTGGGGAGTGGCTCCACTGGGGTGTCTGATATTCCACCGGGGAACAATCTTATATTAAGACTGTCGGGGATGCTTGTTAAGGAATATTTGCATACTTCGCTGGGGAATGTTGAGATCTTCTGGGGATATCCAATTTCCATAAGGCTGACTGTAGACTAACTCTGCTTGGGGAGAGTATCATTGACTTGCTGGAGATATTGTGCCTTGTTAGGGTTGATGGGAGACTAACTCTGCTCGGGGAGAGTATTGCTGATTCTGGTCTTACTCTGGGGAGTAAAGGTATCCTGGTTACGTTCTTCAGCTGAACTTACCTTGTACCTTTGTGGACAGAGCAACTAGATCGCTTTAGACAATTCTGATTGCCCATGTTTCTGATGTCACCTGTAATTAATCCTTTGTTTCGCATGCGAATATTTATGAGTTAGCAATTAATGTCAAATGCATATATCAAAAATGAACATTGGACGTTCTTCGCAAAACAAAACAGAAAAAGGAAAAGCAATTGGCAATTTGTCTGGAAAAGTGAATTTGTATTGATTTTTGAATTTGCCTGTAAATAGGCGTTTTTGTACAAGAGGCTGACGTCCTAGTAAGAGAACGCCGCCGAACAACATAGAGTTTATACAATTTTGTGAAAAGGAAAACAAAACAGCTATGTGAAAAGTCCCACTGGGTTTCAACTCTGCTATCGCCTTTATGTCTTCAAGCGTCTCATCACTTTGCTACTCAGTTGAAGATGAAGCTGATTGATCGATGTCGTCTGAGCCTGATCGTTGATGCCGAAGTCTGGATGCAGGGTGATCAATGAGACATAGTATTACGCTTATCCCTAAATTTTGCCTGGACCGCCCTTTCGGGTTTTCAGTCCACCGAGATACCCATTTTTGCCCAAGCCGCCTTTTCAGGTTTTCGACTTGCCGGGTGTACAGATTTTTTCGTTTCATCCCTTATTTTTGACCGAACCCTTTTGGTTCACCGGGAAGCCCTTATTTTTGCCTAGGTGTATCAACCTAGCGGGTCTTTAGTTCATGCGTAGTATCTTTTTACTATGTCTGCATTGGCGGGGTGAGGAAGGTCGTCACCATCCATGGTGGTTAGAATCATAGCTCCTCCTGAGAAGACATGTTTAACCATAAATGGCCCTTCGTACGTAGGGGTCCATTTGCCCCTGGGATCACTTTGAGGAAGAATGATGCGCTTGATTACCAGGTCTCCGACTTGATACTCTTGTCGTCTGACTTTCTTGTTAAATGCCCTGATCATCCGTTTTTGGTACGTTTGACCATGACAAATAGCAGTGAGTCTCTTTTCGTCAATTAGGTTTAATTGATCAAGCCGAGTCTAGATCCAGTCATCTTCGCTCAAACCTGCATCCTTTATTATCCGGAGAGAGGGTATCTTGACTTCAATAGGTAAGACTGCCTCCATGCCATAGACCAAGGAAAAGGGAGTTTCCCCTGTTGACGTCCGTGCTGAGGTACGGTACCCATGAAGAGCAAACGGTAACATTTCGTGCCAATCTTTGTACGTCACTGTCATCTTCTGCACAATCTTTTTGATATTCTTATTTGCCGCTTCGGCAGCTCCGTTCATCTTCGGCCGGTAGGGAGAAGAGTTGTGGTGCTGTATCTTGAATTGCTCGCAGAGCTCAGTGATCATTTTGTTGTTAAGATTGGTACCATTATCCGTAATGATCCTTTTTGGGACGCCGTATCGACAGATTAGATTATGCCGAATGAACCGTGCCACGATGTTCTTGGTTACCGTAGCGTAGGAAGCTGCTTCGACCCACTTCGTGAAGTAATCAATTGCTACCAGGATGAAGCGATGCCCGTTGGATGTTGTAGGTCTGATCTCGTCGATCATATCAATGCCCCACATTGCAAAAGGCCAAGGTGCTGTCAAGACGTTCAGAGGAACTGGAGGAACGTGCACCTTATCAACATAGATTTGGCATTTGTGACATGTCCGAGAATGTTGGTAACAATCAGCTTCCATTGTGGACCAGAAATATCCTGCCCGAAGGATTTTCTTTGCCATGGTATGTCCACCGGAATGAGTCCCGAAGGTACCTTCATGCAGCTCTGTCATGATCTTTTCTGCTTCCGTCTTGTTGTACCCCAAAATTTGCCCTCCCATAATCTTCAAAGTTTTGACAAGCATCACCTCAAAGGGTTCAAAGTCTACTCAAGGGCTATACAGTCAACCACTCTCCTAAGCCAGTCAAACTAGGGTTTTGGTTCCTGCAAGGAAGTTGAGGTTTTCAAGGGCTCAATCAAATCCCATATGCTCATACACATTGTCAAGCACCTACATGTCAAGTTTCAAGGCTCACAAGGTCAAGTTGCACAGTCAAAAACCCTAATTGCTCCATAGTCAACTGTAGGGGCAAAATGGTCATTTGGCAGTCAAAAGTCAAAATTTTTGGTCAACATATTATTTTGAAGCCACAATCATCATTTGGTCAAATCTTGACCATGATTTCACAAGAATGGCTCAAAAATCATCAAGATGCAAAAGTTTCTATTTTTGGACAGCTGAAAAGTCAACTGTAACTTGACCAAGGCATAACTTTTTCATGGTTCATCAGAAAAATCCCATCCAATGCTCATATTTAAGGGGAGGACATTTCCTACAACTCATCTTCACATTCCAAGTCCAAGAAATTCTCTCACAAAAAGTTATCAATTTCAACATTATAGGTCATTCTCAAAAGTCAACAAAAAGGCACTTTAAGTCAAAGACCATAACTCGAGATTGGTAAATCAAAATGACATGGGACCAAAGACATTGGTTAGAGGACTTCAAGACATTTCCAAAATGTCCAAGAACATGTTCATAGCTTCAAAATTGAGCAAGATATGCATTGGAGAAGTTGGGAAATTTTTGTGAAATGGCCAAAGTCAACTATCCTTGAAACTTCATTTTTGACAAAAGGGGCCCACTTTTTCCACTTGTTTCAGCTTGGCCATGCCTCCCACGTGTCCCACAATTTATTTCAAGATTAAAAATTAATTTTTCCATTTTTATTTGATTTTATTTGATTTAATTCATTTTAAATCTTTAAAATTCAAATAAAAATCAAGAAAATTAATGGAGGGATATATTTTGTGTTGAATTGCTTTGATACACCATGAAGTACATTCCAAATTCGTGCAAGACCTATTATGGGCATAAAAATTCAAATTTTCACAAGAATGGCAAGTGGTTTTAATGGTGTTCATGGCATAATCCAAAACATAATGGCAAGGCTTCAAGGCTCTTGATTTTGATGGATACTCATTCATATACAGGTGTGCAAGCCTTCACAATAGATGACACGACCTAGAACACTCAAGCACTCTGTTGTACCCCAAAATTTGCCCTCCCATATTCTTCAAGAAATTACTAAGCCAAGATGCAAAATTCTCCAAGGGTTGCACAGTGTAAGGGCCTCCTAAGCAGTCAAGATTAGGGTTTTGGTTCTGATCAAGAAAATGAAGTTTCCAAAGGTCCAATCAAGTCCCATATGCCTACAAATATGGTCAAGCATCCTCATATCAAGTTTCAAGGCTTTCAGCACAAAATTGCACAGTCAAAACCCTAATTGCACTACAGTCAACTATAGGGGTAAAATGGTCATTTGACAGTCAAAAGTTCAAATTTTTGGTCAACATCTCATTTTTAAGCCACAAACATCATTTGATCAATGCTTTATCATGATTCTCAAAGCTTGGCTCAAAAATCATCAAGATGCAAAAGTTTCCTTATTTGGACAGTTGAAAAAGTCAACTGTAAATTGACCAGAGTATAACTTTCACATGGATTATCATAAAAATTCCATCCAAAGCTCATTTTGAAGAGAAAGACATTTCCTACAACTCATCTTCACACTCCAAGTCCAAGAAATGCTCTCACAAAAAGTTATCAATTTCAACATTATAGGTCATTTTCAAAAGTCGACAAAAAGGGACTTTAAGTCAAACGCCATAACTTGAGATTGGTAAATCAAAATGACATGGGACCAAAGGAATTGGTTATAGGACTCAAAGACCTTTCCAAAATGTCAAAGAACATGAGCAAAGCTTAAACATTGAGCAAGTTATGCCTTGTGGAAGTTGGGAAATTTTTGGATATTTTGAAAAGTCAACATTGATTCAAATGACCTAAAATTGCTAATGGGCCTATTTTTCTTCCACAATTCATTATCCAAGGCATGTGCACGACCACTTGGCCCAAAGGGAAGTATTTCTTCATTTTTTATTTATTTATTTGAATTTTTATTAATAATAATTCATTTAAATCAATTAAATACATGAAAAATATTTAACCTAAGTTTTTCAATCTTTTTGTGCATGAAATATACTCAATAATTCGTGCATAATCAAATATGGAAAGATTTGAAGAGAATTGATCATGATTGGTACAAAATAACATGGAAAAAGATTGGAAAAAGATCTTGAAAAATCAAATCTCAAAAACCATGAATGCAAATGATTTGGATTGTTTTTCTTAACCTAATTCACTCTATACTTAAGCCTGAACACAAAACCTAATGCAGGGAACCATTGAGCTGCGCAGAAAAGCATACACCAAACTTGAAAATTTTGCCTAAAAACTCAATTCCGAAAACTTATTTGCAGGTCGTTTCAAGCCACAAAACTCATCCTATTGCCTTCCAAGGACATCAAGCAATCTTTCTGGATCAAAAGCATCAATCCTAACCCCTTGAATCATTGTACAGAAGTCCAAATTTTCTTACTTTTTTCCATAATCGTGCCTTACAATTTACGCACATTCATGGCATTTTGTTTATAGATTCATGATCAGTGATGTGTTTTAAAGCTAACCATGTGATTTGATTGAATTATTATGCACTGTATGCAAAGATGCCATAGTCGTGTTTTAGGGTTTACAGGATTTCAAATTAGGGGTTTTAAAATAAGGAAAAATTGGAGAACCACAGTGCCATGAAAATGCTCAGCATACTTGGACGAAGAGTTTGAGACCCTCGCGCTCAATTTATGAGCATCACAGGGCTATTCGTTATTTTCCCAAAACATGCCTAAAAGAACGCTTGAAAAAACGTTGCCTAATGTGTTTATGTTTCAGGAACGAGGAAGAAGAAGATGCGTGGCCATCAATGATTGGCTGGTTTGAAACTTCGCGCGAAAAACAGCACTAACGCATTGTTTTGTTTTATTATATTCATTGTTTATTTAACTTACAGATGAACACAATAGCTCCACTGGCGAAGCGTTTGACTGGTAACACCTAGGACCTGGGTTCGATCCCAGGTCCCCACCCTTTCATATTATTTTTATTTCAAACGTTATCCCATGCAGTTTCAAGGCTGAAGCGTACCGTGCACCCACAAAATCAACCATCCACGCGTCCAGCTTCATCAATCCACAGGCGTAGATTTGGAGAACACGATGCATTCCAGTCAACACGTATGCATGCTGGCACGAAAGTCAAACAGGCCTGAAGCATTGGGCCAGATTACTGAAAAAAAACCTCCATGTTGGGGACTGCAACCCCCCTTGGTTTGCAAATTTTCTTAACTTTCTTTATTTTTATAATTTTTATCTTCTTTTAATTATTGTTTGTTTAATTAATTTAATGTTTTGATAAAATATAAAAAACATATAAAAAAATTAGAAAAATAATAAATATTTTATTTTAGTATTTTCATAAATAAATTGTATTAATTCATTTAGTTATTAAATTAGGGTTTTAATATTTCCATAATAAAAATCTAAAAAAACATAGAATTATGGTTTAATTAATTTTCATCTTTTTTTTTCTTTTATAATAATTAAATATTAGATATTTATTTTTATAATTAAATTGTATATAAAAATTAGGGTTAATTTTAGGTTAAAAACTTCAACATTTTTCTTAATAAATTAAAAATAATTAGAATTAGGGTTAGCATCTTATTTTAATTTTAATTAACTCTCTCTTTTCATTAAAATCATAAAATACCAAAAAAACAATTTCCTTTCTTTTTTAATTAATTAATGTCACTATTTAATTTAATTTTGCAAAAAGGGTCCATCGCCCTCGTTTTTAATTCTTATTAATTCGCATATTTATTTTATTTCGTTTAAATATTTATGTATCTCTCCCGAAGCCATGTAACTAATTTCTTGCACTTTTTAATTCTTTATTTACTTTATTTATTTATTTTCTGTCAAATCGGGTCCTGGAAATTTTGGCGATGTGGACCCGCGCCTTTTGTAATAGCTTAGAATTTTTATTTTTCGCAATATTTTAACTGTTAAATGATGGCATGAAAGAATGTATGGACAAAAGTAAAAACAAGCGTTAGATCACCAATAACCTGACAAAAGACAAAAATATCTGAAAACGACACACGAATCGCACACACCACCCCTAGGGTACGCCTCACTGTTGCCTTGCCTCGAAAGGTGATTGTCGAGTAGAGGATGTCTTAGTAAGTCCTCATGATCCGGGAACCTGGCATGAGGGTAGCTTCTAAGGTGTCTTCCCATTGCTCTGGTGATCACCATGTCCTGAAACTCGAATTGACCCGAACACCTCCAACGGTGGTGCTACCTACCTCTCAATGGTGGGATGGCACTACTTTAAAGGACATCTACACGGACGAATTCCTTAGGGTAGGTAGACGACTCTAGATACTTGCTCTAATTTCGAAACAAAAATTCAAACATACTTTTCACACCGACACTTTTTCAAAAAGCTTTCGAAAGAAATTTTTCAAACACTCTTGAGGACCGATACAAGAGTCGAACTGGAATTTTCAAAGAAACTTTTTTTAAAACCCACAGTTGAAAAGCAAACAAACCATTTTTGAAAACACAAATGAGCAAGTATCTAAGAGCCCATGGATAACCATGGATAGAAAGGGTGCTAACACATTCCCTTTCTATAATCTACCTCCCGAACCGAGAGCAATCTCTTTAAGGAATTTTTCTGTGCTTTTGTCCTTTCCATTTGGAGAAAATAAAAGACGGTGGCGACTCTTGCTTCCGCGACATTTCGCGAACCAGCGTTAAACAGTCAGTTCCAGATCCACCGATCACAGAACTGGCGACTCTGTTGGGGATTTAAACTTAAAGTGAGGTGTACCTTAGGGTTAGTTCATAACTGTGTTTTCAATTGTATTAACTTGTCTGCTTTAAATTTGTGGGTTGCATGGGAGTTACATAGATCCTAACCCGGATCTGGGGATATCCTGTTTAGGTAGCATAAGCTGTGAGCGACCTGTCCGGCGTATACCGACATGGGTGAAGCAGTGGCTACGTTAGTGTGGCGCCTTGGTCTGTACCGATATCCCTCGTGTTGAAACGGGGAGAATATGGGTCTTCCAAGGAGTCATTAAGCACCAACAGACCTTAGAACCTTAAATGACCCGACTTGGCCGTTAGAACAGTAGCAGTATGCTACGCCCATTGAGGCTAAACTCTCGTGATGGTTCTGACCGCAAGAAAAGATTGCGATGCTGGAGTTATGACCGATTGAGGGTAGTCAATGATATTGGGATCCTCTAAGAACCCGATTACTTTGATAGGACAGGTATGAACCAACAAACTGAAAGAGGGTAATACCTAGACCTCATGCTGGCCTAAACTCTAAGGGTTTCTTTTGTGTGACTTGTGTGCCTTCGTACTTGACTACTCGCATGCTTGTTATCTGACACATAAACTACTTGCAGGTTTTGTTCATAGTCCTTAACTAGGACTCATAACAAGGCTTACTAAGTTTCTTGCAGGTTTTGTTTTAGCCCTTAATTGGGACCCATGACAGGGCTTACTAAGTTTCTTGCAGGTTTTGTTTATAGTCCTTAATTAGGGCTCATAACAGAGTGTACTGAGTTTCTTGCAGACTAGTTTCTTGCAGGTTTTGTTTATAGTCCTTGATGGGGACTCATAACAGGGTTTACTCACATTACCCCATGCATAACATAACATCATACCATTGCATACATCCTAACCCATTTCAAGGATCTCAAGGGCTTGTGATGCAGGTCATGATGAATCAAACATCTAGCAAGGGGAAAAGAGGATTTATTTTCCTCTAGCCAAAGTTGTCAGGGGCTATGACCCACTTGATATGGTGAGCTCTGACTCTTGAAGAAGGTTCCCCTAACCAAGGTTGTTTGGAAATCAAAACCAGACATGATGACTAAAGTCAGGGGCTATGACCCACTTGATATGGTGAGCCTTTGACCCTTGGAAGAAAGACTCTCAACAAATAGGAAGTTTCTTTCAATCAAACTACCGGATTCAAGCTCTAACAAATTTTCTTGTTTACCCCGCGAGGTCCTTGAAAACATTGCATGCATATCATACACATCATTACATAACAGGTATCTTTGTTGCAGGTCACTTACCTTTCTCGCTGTTTATTTCAGCAATGGCCTTCCGACCAGATAACCAGGACCTTCTTGCTCAAGAGACTCGGTTTGGGGAAATCCTCCTGAATCTATCCAAGGGGTAGGAGGAGCTAAGGACACTCCTCATGGAGACTTTGGTCAGGAACAGCGTTGAGGGCGAACGGCTGAAACATCTGCCAGCGGAGGTGGATACATTGAAAGTCCAGATGCTGGGGCAGGCGACTGCCATTCAAAGTTTAGCTCAAAGACAAGACGAGCTCAGGGTTCTCATCAACCAACTGCTTCGGGGTAACCAGATGGGGCAAACATCTAGGGTTGAAGAGCCAGTCATCATTCAACCACCCTCGAGACAAGCAGACAAGGGAAAAGCTCCTCAGATGGCTTCAGTATCACCAATTCAGTATCAACCTCACCAGCTTCAGCCAGACAAGCCCAAAAGGCAATTCACCAAGCTCAACGTGTCGCTGCCTCAAGCCTTACAACAACTGCTGAGGCTGAATTTGGTAACTCTAAAGGATCCTCCTAAGAATCCCAACAGGACACCTTCAAGGTATAACCCCAACGCTCGCTGCGCTTATCATTCTGACAGCCCGGGGCATGCTACAGAGGATTGTTGGACTTTGAAGAATAAGATCCAGGACCTGATTGAGGAAGGAGCTGTGGAATTCACCCAAGATGGCCAGGCTGAGTGCTTCTACCATCCCTACAGGAGGCACCATTTGAAGTAACAAGCCCGGAGATGAGAAGAATTTTTGTTCATTCGAATGTTCAAGTTGCAATTTTCTTTTGTTCAAACATTTACTCATTGTTAAACATTGTTATTTCATTAATGCATCGCATATGTCTGTTTTGAAGCAATATATTCGTATTCACTAAATGCAAATTATTTTCATATTTTTTTTCTGATGTCAACTCCCAGTTAATAATTCTAAGCCTCTTGAGGGAGGATGACGAAAACGATACCATAATCTACAATATGCTTTTGAACAGACCCCGCTGATGAGGTACATGCATTGTTTCAATCCCTAAACACTGGAGTTATAAGGATGATAATCCCTCGTCAACCCGTCTGAGCCAAAGAAGTAGGAGTTTTTCTTTTCAAAATTTAAAACCCTTTATCATAACCTGGGGCAGGGTAGTTCTCTCAGTTGATCCAAGTGCATAACAAATGGCACCAAAGAGGTCCTTACAAAAAAAAAAAAAAAGAAAGACAGTGATGGTTCCGAACAATCATAAAGACAGGCAGTCATTATCTCAAAAAGTAAAAAGCCCAATAAGTCAAAATACCCATGAAGGAGACTTACAAAGCTGGGGCATCCCGCTGACTATAAGTCCAAAAAAGGAAATATTTCAGGCAAAAAATAGGGATAGCAAAAAAAAATCAGACAAGAAAGAGGTCGCACCAACCCTCAACAACAAAAAAGGAATGACTGCCTATTCAAAATAAGTTATCAACATCCGAATCATCACTGGAAAATCAGAGCAAAGACTCAAACAAGGTCTAACGTATGATCAACTGAGTTTAGGTTTGGATAACATCACGAAGAACGGGTGGGTACAAATAATTTGAGCCTTTATCCTTTGTTTCTTAAACCGTGAACCAGGCCACGTTATAACCCTTAAAAGTCCTAGCTGAAGCATGGGTTAGTTCGAAAGCATACTGTTACGAAAGGTATCCTGACTCCTTAAGGCCTACGGTAAATACGGAGTTGACATCACGTTTTACAAACATTCACTTGTTTTATGAAAAAAGAATGCATTTTTCAAAATCTTCAAGACAGACATAGGCTTTGCATTTTTAACATAACTTTGTTTGCATATGACTTTTTGTTTGAACAACAGGGAAATTCGCACGATGAATACCTAGTGAACAAAAGCATCTCCAATCAAGGGGCATGGCATGCCTATTGTTCATCATCTGGGGCAATTAGGTCAAGATTCAAAATCTCTCAAAAGGCCAACTAGCCTGGGGCAAATCTCCGCCTGAGTCACTTGGGACATTGGACGATCAAACAAAGATCTTCTGGTGGCATGGCAACACAACAACAGGGGCACCTCCCTACATTCTAAGAACATAGACATAGTCGAAAGGATACTACGCAAAATCAAAGACCCGCTAGGTTGACATGCCTAGGCAAAAATTAGGGCTTCCCGGCGAACCAAAAGGGTTCGGGCAAAATAAGGAATGAAAATGAAAAAATCTGTACACTCGGCAAGTCGAAAACCTGAAAAGGCGGCTTGGGCAAAAATGGGTATCCCGGTGGACTGAAAACCCGAAAGGGCAGTCCAGGCAAAAGTTAGGGATTAAAGCGTACGACTATGTCTTGTCATTCAGTCACCTGTCTACCAGAAGAAGGTTTGTCCATCAACAACCATCAGCACCTCACATGTCCTCCTCTCCCACTTCAGAAACAGGGGCAATAAAGAGTTGTCCAAGCGATCTAATTGTTCTGTCCTCCAGGGTACCAAGATGGGTTCAGCGGAAGAACGTAACCAGATATCTTAATCCCCCAGAGAGTGAGCCAGCAAGTCAGTGCACTCTCCCCAAGCGAAGCTATAGTATCAAACTCAAGGAAGTTGGGTGTCCTCCAGCAGATCTCAACATTCCCCAGCACATCATCCTTAAACAAGCATCCCCGGTAGCCTTGGTCTAAAGATTGTTCCCCGGCGGTATATCAAACATTCAAAGGAATCACTTCCCCCGCAGTTCAAAACTTCCCCAAGAGAGTCCAATCCAATTTCCCCAGGAAAGTTGGAATTCATTTCCCCAAGCAGTAAGCTTATCCCCAGTAGATTCTGGAAGCTTATCCTCGCAGAGCACGAACGCGTCTCCCGGCTTTATTCAAAGAGTTATTTCCTTACCAGGATATAACTGGGTTATCCTCAGCCAAAAGTCACGGAAAGAGCGTTCTCGACGAAGTCTTCTTACCCCCAACGAAGTCTATTCACACTTCCAATACAGCAAAGATATCCCCAACAAGGTATTATCACTTCCCAGCAAGCATCTCTCTCCCCACAGAGTATTGCTTCCCGGCAAGATCGTTAGAATACTTTTCCTCCCCGCAGAGTTATTCCATTCGCCAAGATTATTCCCCAACGGAGTTATTTTCTCCTACCGGTATTCTCGCAGCTATCATCCCCAGCGGAAGCGAAATCTATTCTTCAACATCAGCCCAGGATATGACTTCCCGGCACCCGTCAAGGATTTACTTTCCTAGACGAAATCATACATAAACATCACATACATCATTATAGCATGCATGTACGCATCATATCATACAAATCTCATTTATGTTGAGAACATCATTGCTTGATCCATATCATGCATTGCATATGACTGACCTTTACCTTTCAGGAAAGATTCAGTTAAAATTCTCAATCATATTTCAAGACCTAGACCGGTTCAGTTAATCAACTCCAAAGATTTCTTATCCAGTCCAAGGCCTTCTCTAGTCCAGCTAAATCGACTCTCGACAGATTTTTCTGATGAAGACTCAGTAGAAGCTAACAGGTTTTTCTCAAACGTCCGCTTTTGAGATTATAATTTCCTATGGTTCTCTCCCCAGCGGTGCGGAGATGATAATTCCATCCCAGGTTTTTCTCAAACGTCCGCTTTTGAGATTATAATTTCCTATGGTTCTCTCCCCAGCGGTGCGGAGATGATAATTCCATTTCAGGTTTTTCTCAAACGTCCGCTTTTGAGATTATAATTTCCTATGGTTCTCTCCCCAGCGGTGCGGAGATGATAATTCCATCCCAGGTTTTTCTCAAACGTCCGCTGTTGAGATTATAATTTCCTATGGTTCTCTCCCCAGCGGTGCGGAGATGATAACTCCATTTCAGGTTTTTCTCAAACGTCCGCTTTTGAGATTATAATTTCCTATGGTTCTCTCCCCAGCGGTGCGGAGATGATAATTCCATTTCAAGTTTTTCTCAAACGTCCGCTTTTGAGATTATAATTTCCTATGGTTCTCTCCCCAGCGGTGCGGAGATGATAATTCCATTCCAGGTTTTCTCAAACGTCCGCTTTTGAGATTATAATTGCCTATGGTTCTCTCCCCGATCCTGCGGAGGTGGCAATGCCAAGATTTTCTCAACGATTGCTGTTGAAGTTAAAGTCATCCAAGGTTCTCTCACTGTTCATGCTGAGGTAACAACCACCCCTGGTTTATTCATCATCTTTTGAAGCTCCAGATCCAGCTCCTGTAACCAGTCAGGACACATCTATACCAAGCATCTGAAGACCAACCCCTGCAACATGTCAGGTATTCATTTTCTTTTGCAGGTACGCAAGTTCTCGCTAAGGAATCTCTTATGCGATCAACGTCCAGATGGCATCTGTAAGCCCATCACCCTATCCACGAATCTCCAAATGGCATCTGTAAGCCCATTCCCATCATCACTGCTACTATGTGAGCGCAAATTTCTGGGCACTCTAGTGTTCAATCATCTTCTACCCTCGGATTACGAAAAGCACGTCAGCCAATCTGCATCCTCAGGTCTAAGAAGATTGAACAGGGGCAACTGTTGTACCCCAAAATTTGCCCTCCCATATTCTTCAAGAAATTACTAAGCCAAGATGCAAAATTCTCCAAGGGTTGCACAGTGTAAGGGCCTCCTAAGAAGTCAAGATTAGGGTTTTGGTTCTGATCAAGAAAATGAAGTTTCCAAAGGTCCAATCAAGTCCCATATGCCTACAAATATGGTCAAGCATCCTCATATCAAGTTTCAAGGCTTTCAGCACAAAATTGCACAGTCAAAACCCTAATTGCACTACAGTCAACTGTAGGGGTAAAATGGTCATTTGACAGTCAAAAGTTCAAATTTTTGGTCAACATCTCATTTTGAAGCCACAAACATCATTTGATCAATGCTTTATCATGATTCTCAAAGCTTGGCTCAAAAATCATCAAGATGCAAAAGTTTCCTTATTTGGACAGTTGAAAAAGTCAACTGTAAATTGACCAGAGTATAACTTTCACATGGATTATCAGAAAAATTCCATCCAAAGCTCATTTTGAAGAGAAAGACATTTCCTACAACTCATCTTCACACTCCAAGTCCAAGAAATTCTCTCACAAAAAGTTATCAATTTCAACATTATAGGTCATTTTCAAAAGTCAACAAAAAGGGACTTTAAGTCAAAGGCCATAACTTGAGATTGGTAAATCAAAATGACATGGGACCAAAGGCATTGGTTAGAGGACTCAAATACCTTTCAAAAATGTCCAAGAACATGAGCCAAGCTTAAAAATTGAGCAAGTTATGCCTTGTGGAAGTTGGGAAATTTTTGGATATTTTGAAAAGTCAACATTGATTCAAATGACCTAAAATTGCTAATGGGTCTATTTTTCTTCCACAATTCATTATCCAAGGCATGTGCACGACCACTTGGCCCAAAGGGAAGTATTTCTTCATTTTTTATTTATTTATTTGAATTTTTATTAATAATAATTCATTTAAATCAATTAAATACATGAAAAATATTTAACCTAAGTTTTTCAATCTTTTTGTGCATGAAATATACTCAATAATTCGTGCATAATCAAATATGGAAAGATTTGAAGAGAATTGATCATGATTGGTACAAAATAACATGGAAAAAGATTGGAAAAAGATCTTGAAAAATCAAATCTCAAAAACCATGAATGCAAATGATTTGGATTGTTTTTCTTAACCTAATTCACTCTATACTTAAGCCTGAACACAAAACCTAATGCAGGGAACCATTGAGCTGCGCAGAAAAGCATACACCAAACTTGAAAATTTTGCCTAAAAACTCAATTCCGAAAACTTATTTGCAGGTCGTTTCAAGCCACAAAACTCATCCTATTGCCTTCCAAGGACATCAAGCAATCTTTCTGGATCAAAAGCATCAATCCTAACCCCTTGAATCATTGTACAGAAGTCCAAATTTTCTTACTTTTTTCCATAATCGTGCCTTACAATTTACGCACATTCATTGCATTTTGTTTATAGATTCATGATCAGTGATGTGTTTTAAAGCTAACCATGTGATTTGATTGAATTATTATGCACTGTATGCAAAGATGCCATAGTCGTGTTTTAGGGTTTACAGGATTTCAAATTAGGGGTTTTAAAATAAGGAAAAATTGGAGAACCACAGTGCCATGAACATGCTCAGCATACTTGGACGAAGAGTTTGAGACCCTCGCGCTCAATTTATGAGCATCACAGGGCTATTCGTTATTTTCCCAAAACATGCCTAAAAGAACGCTTGAAAAAACGTTGCCTAATGTGTTTATGTTTCAGGAACGAGGAAGAAGAAGATGCGTGGCCATCAATGATTAGCTGGTTTGAAACTTCGCGCGAAAAACAGCACTAACGCATTGTTTTGTTTTATTATATTCATTGTTTATTTAACTTACAGATGAACACAATAGCTCCACTGGCGAAGCGTTTGACTGGTAACACCTAGGACCTGGGTTCGATCCCAGGTCCCCACCCTTTCATATTATTTTTATTTCAAACGTTATCCCATGCAGTTTCAAGGCTGAAGCGTACCGTGCACCCACAAAATCAACCATCCACGCGTCCAGCTTCATCAATCCACAGGCGTAGATTTGGAGAACACGATGCATTCCAGTCAACACGTATGCATGCTGGCACGAAAGTCAAACAGGCCTGAAGCATTGGGCCAGATTACTGAAAAAAAAACCTCCATGTTGGGGACTGCAACCCCCCTTGGTTTGCAAATTTTCTTAACTTTCTTTATTTTTATAATTTTTATCTTCTTTTAATTATTGTTTGTTTAATTAATTTAATGTTTTCATAAAATATAAAAAACATATAAAAAAATTAGAAAAATAATAAATATTTTATTTTAGTATTTTCATAAATAAATTGTATTAATTCATTTAGTTATTAAATTAGGGTTTAATTTAATATTTCCGTAATAAAAATCTAAAAAAACATAGAATTAGGGTTTAATTAATTTTCATCTTTTTTTTTCTTTTATAATAATTAAATATTAGATATTTATTTTTATAATTAAATTGTATATAAAAATTAGGGTTAATTTTAGGTTAAAAACTTCAACATTTTTCTTAATAAATTAAAAATAATTAGAATTAGGGTTAGCATCTTATTTTAATTTTAATTAACTCTCTCTTTTCATTAAAATCATAAAATACCAAAAAAACAATTTCCTTTCTTTTTTAATTAATTAATGTCACTATTTAATTTAATTTTGCAAAAAGGGTCCAACGCCCTCGTTTTTAATTCTTATTAATTCGCATATTTATTTTATTTCGTTTAAATATTTATGTATCTCTCCCGAAGCCATGTAACTAATTTCTTGCACTTTTTAATTCTTTATTTACTTTATTTATTTATTTTCTGTCAAATCGGGTCCTGGAAATTTTGGCGATGTGGACCCGCGCCTTTTGTAATAGCTTAGAATTTTTATTTTTCGCAATATTTTAACTGTTAAATGATGGCATGAAAGAATGTATGGACAAAAGTAAAAACAAGCGTTAGATCACCAATAACCTGACAAAAGACAAAAATATCTGAAAACGACACACGAATCGCACACACCACCCCTAGGGTACGCCTCACTGTTGCCTTGCCTCGAAAGGTGATCGTCGAGTAGAGGATGTCTTAGTAAGTCCTCATGATCCGGGAACCTGGCATGAGGGTAGCTTCTAATGTGTCTTCCCATTGCTCTGGTGATCACCATGTCCCGAAACTCGAATTGACCCGAACACCTCCAACGGTGGTGCTACCTACCTCTCAATGGTGGGATGGCACTACTTTAAAGGACATCTACACGGACGAATTCCTTAGGGTAGGTAGACGACTCTAGATACTTGCTCTAATTTCGAAACAAAAATTCAAACATACTTTTCACACCGACACCTTTTCAAAAAGCTTTCGAAAGCAATTTTTCAAACACTCTTGAGGACCGATACAAGAGTCGAACTGGAATTTTCAAAGAAACTTTTTTTAAAACCCACAGTTGAAAAGCAAACAAACCATTTTTGAAAACACAAATGAGCAAGTATCTAAGAGCCCATGGATAACCATGGATAGAAAGGGTGCTAACACCTTCCCTTTCTATAATCTACCTCCCGAACCGAGAGCAATCTCTTTAAGGAATTTTTCTGTGCTTTTGTCCTTTCCATTTGGAGAAAATAAAAGACGGTGGCGACTCTTGCTTCCGCGACATTTCGTGAACCAGCGTTAAACAGTCAGTTCCAGATCCACCGATCACACACTCCATAACCAAAATTACAAAATTTCAAAAAAAGTGTGAAACTGAAATCAATATTGCAGCCCAATTCAAGTTTCCTTGTTGATCCAAACACACTCCTGACCCTTCCAAGAAGCCATTGCAATCAAGAACGAGGCTTAACACCATCAGAATCATCCCCACCAACTCATACGGTTTGCCTATATTTCCCAATTTACATATCACATTCCATGCATTTTTAACACCTTTTGTTGATAGCATTATGCTCACATGATCAATACAAAGCATTTCACATGATTTAATTTGAGAATGGCGCCATGGATTGAAAGTTACCATTAGCAATTTCTAGGTTTTCAGAGCTTTAGAATTGGGCTTTTTTATATACTGTAAAATTGAACCTCAAAACAGGCATGGTCAAACTCAGAAGCTCAAGACGGATTGAATGGACGTGTCGCGCCTTTTTTATGTTGTCCCAATTGCTAATCGCTATTTTCAATATGCCTGTATTTTGTGGGGGTTTAAAACCCCCACTATATGTTTTATGTTTACAGGAAAAGCTTGAAGATGATGGCGTGGCAAGCAGGGAGTGGTCCGTTCGAATTCGCGCGCGCGTTTCAGCACATGGGGTACTTATGTCATATATTCTTTTGTTCATATTATATTTACAAAGAAATGTGTTTGGTGTAGTGGCTGGCAGTGTGTTTGGTAAACGTTGGGACCTGGGTTCGATTCCCAGGTCCCCCATAATTCCAATGCTATTTTTTTCAATGTATTCATGTGCAGATTCTCAAAAGAGGAACACCATAAACCTCATATCCCAGCGCTCCAGGTGTTCATCAGTGCAGATCCAATGGCCAAAGCAGGAGGACCATGGTACTCTGGAGTCAACGTGGGCACAGGCAATCCAAGAAAGTCAACAGGCCTTAACCAAGTGGGCCTCAAATCTCAATCCAACACCCTCCATTTCAGCCCACACCCCTTGGGTTTTTACTCCTCTTTTTATTTTGTCTTGACATTTTCTTTTTTTATTTACTTGTTTTATTTTATTTATTTATTATTATTAATTAACCAACTAATATTTTCATAAAAAATCCAAAAAAAAGAATTAACATCATTATTATTATTATTATTTTATTTTGGTAAATAAACAATAATTGAATTAGTTTTTTTAATTAGGCCATTTTAACTTTTTTTAATAATTAAAATAGATTTAGAATTAGGTTAACCTAGAATTTGATTTCTTTTTATTTTATTTCATAAAAACATAAAAAACAAAAAAATATAATTTCTTTTAATTAAATTAATTAATTAGTCATTAGTTAGTTAATTTCATTTAATCACAAAAAGACAAAAAAATCAATTTCTTTTCTTAAAAGGGTTAAAACCCTTAGACATTCCCGATTCTTTTTTTTCGCGCGCATTTTAGTTTTAATTCCTTATTTTTGATTATTATGTAACTGCCTCTGGATGTAATAGTAATTAGGATTTTTACTGTTTTTTACTTTCCGTACTTATTTACCAAAAACGGGTCTTTGTAATTTTTGGCGATGTATAGACCCGCGCCTTGTAATAGCGTAGGATTTATGTTTCCGCAATTTATTTTCCGCACCCCCTTAACTGCTAAACTTGCATGAAAGAATGTATGGTAAATAAAATTAACCCTTAGCTCACTAATTACCAAGACAAACATTAACTGAATACAACACACAATACACACACCACTTCTAGGGTACGCCTCACTCGTTGCCTTCGAAACGTGGTCATCAAGTATAAGACGTCTTAGAGGTCACTCTTATGTCTAAGATCCAGTTGCCTCGAAACAGTTGCCTCGACGGTTGCCTCGGATATAAAGGATCTAGGACATTAGGGTTACTTCTAAGGTGTCCTACCGTTGCTTCGGTGACCACACTGTCCCAATAATCGAATTGACCCGAACACCTCCAACGATGGTGCTACCTACCTCTCAATGGTGGGATAGCACTATCTAAAGGACACTTATACAACTTAATTCCTTAGGGTAGGTAGATTTCTCTTAAGTACTTGCTCTTTTTCAAAACAAAACAAAAACATCTTTTCACACCTCACACTTTCTAAAAGTTTTCAAAACAAATTTTTCAAACACTCTTGAGGACAGATACAAGAGTCATTCAGAAATCTTTCAACGAAACTTTTTCAAACCCACTCACATTTGAAAAGCAAACATTTTGAAAACATAAGAGCAAGTACCTAAGAGCCCATGGATAACCATGGATAGAAAGGGTGCTAACACCTTCCCTTTCTATAAATCTACCTCCCGAACCGAGAAACATTCTCATAAGGAATTTTGCTGTGCTTTTGTCCTTTCCATGTTGGAGAAAATAAAAGACGGTGGCGACTCTTGCTTCCGCGACATTTCACGAAACCAGCTTTAAACAGTCAGTTCTATTTCCACCGATCACACGTCTTATCCACACAACGCAGTAAAGTTGAATCATGGTTTCGCTTGTATAGAATGTCGTTGATGAGGAAGAACTTTGCTGCGAACCTTCTCAGAAACTTCTTGTCGTTAACAGATGCACCCTCGGGGTATTCTTGAGCTTCCAAGTACCTCTTCATTTCATGATACCAAGGTTTATCAGTTACCTCTTCAGCCTCAAGATCACAGCAATATGCAGGTTCATCCAGTTTCCAGATAATGATCCGGGGAGCCTCGTTATCCCATTTGACTTTGAACATAGAAGACATCGTAGCTAACACTTCCGCCAACTAATTCTCCTCTCTTGGGAAGTGTTCAAAAGTTATCTCCGTGAAATGGGGGATCAATGTCAACACACACTCTTTGTAAGGGATAAGGTTTAGGTGTTTCGTATCCCACTCGCCTTTGATCTGATTGATCACGAGAGCAGAATCTCCGAAGACACTCAGAAACCTGATCCTTAAGTCAATTGCAGCTTGAAGACCCATGATGCATGCCTCATATTCCGCCATGTTGTTGGTGCAGTTGAAACATAGCCGGGCAGTGAGTGGAGTGTGAGTGCCTTTTGGAGATATGATCACAGCGCTGACACCGTTACCCAAAGCATTTGAGGCTCCGTCAAAGTGCATAGACCATCGGGATCCTCTCTCAGGTCCTTCATCCGGTCCAAGTACTTCACAATCAGTTACTACCATGATATCCTCGTCTGGAAATTCAAAGTTCATAGATTGGTAGTCGTCCACTGCCTGGTGTGCCAAATGGTCTGCCAATACACTTCCCTTGATTGCTTTCTGAGTCGTGTACTGGATGTCATATTCTATCAAGATCATTTGCCATCTTGCTATTCTTTCGGACAAGGCAGGCTTTTCGAATATGTACTTGATTAGATCCATTTTTTAAATCAACAAAGTAGTGTGAGTCAACATATACTGTCTCAGCCAGCGAGCAGCCCATACCAAAGCGCATCAAGTTTTCCCGAGCAGTGAGTATCGGGTCTCACAGTCGGTAAACTTTTTTCTAAGGTAATAAATGGCGTGCTCGTTTCGGCCAGACTCGTCATGCTGCCCCAGCACACACCCCATTGAGTTGTCAAGTATAGTATCAGAGGTCTCCCTTCAACTGGTGGCATAAGAATGGGTGGTTCTTGGAGGTACTCTTTGATTCTGTCGAAAGCGGCCTGACATTCATCGTTCCAACGTACTACTTGATCTTTCTTCAGCAGCTTGAAGATTGGTTCACAGGTAGCAGTTAGATGCGAGATAAACCGGGCAATGTAATTCAGACGTCCTAGAAAGCCTCTGACTTCTTTCTTTGTCTTGGGAGCTGGCATCTCTTGTATAGCTTTTACTTTAGCAGGGTCCACTTGAATACCTTTGTCGCTCACGATGAAGCCTAGCAGTTTTCCAGATCTCACCCCGAAGGTGCACTTGTTTGGGTTCAACCTTAGCTTGTACAACTTCAGACGGTCAAACAACTTCTGTAGATGGTCAAGGTGTTCCTCCTCAGTTTGGGACCTTGCAATCATATCGTCGACATATACTTCGATCTCATGATGGATCATGTCATGAAATAAAGCAACCATGGCACGTTGGTGTTTACCGTGGGAATTGGTAAACAACCGCTGATCTTCCAAAAGGTTACTTATTTGATGACTCGCAGGATCGATCAGATTGATCCTAAGACATGGTTGATTTTGGGGTTTTGACTAAGTTTGATAATGTTTAAATGACAAGAAAATAAAGAAGTTTTATGTAAATTGCATGAAGAAGAAAACTTTATAGAATAAAGGAAGGCTTGAAATGAAGGCTTCGACTGGAAAAGTAAATGAAGAGCAATAAAGTTCTGGAAAATAAATGACTTTGATTAATTAAAGTGGTGTTTCACACATACATTCTCAACAATTCTTTCTCTCACGCTGGGTACTCGAATCTATATGAGTAACTTGTATATAATTGTGAACACACGCGAAAAACTGCGTGAACTACTAATATTTATACTAAACACATCCCAAGTAACCGTCGGGCAGTTACGCTACTTCGAGATGACTCCACTTGGCACGCTCACAGCATTCGACGCTCCAAATCTTGGCACGTTGCACTTGGTAACTGCTGGGAACCATTTTCCCTCCAAACGTTTGAATCTCAAACCGTTCCACTCTGAGCATAGAACTCCTTTGTCGAGAAGCACCTTCGACGTTGAAGGCCACAAGATTCTTCCTTGGAAGAAATTCTCTAAGTACATTGCCATCTTCTGATGAGCATTTCGACAGAACCAGCTGGTCGAAACCATTCTTCAGCTTTAATGGCTTATATTAATAAAAACAAGGGTGTCGAATTTAGGAGCCAACAAATTGCCCCCCAAGAATGCCTTATTTCGACTCTGAAAAGAAAAAGGCATTCTTTGAAATTCCATTCGACACCTGTCTTTCATTCTTAGCCACAAATTAACCTGTGCACTTTTTGTCTTCTACCAACCACTGACAATCCCAAGAAAAATCCATCATTTCATCCGTACCTAAGACGTCACCTCAGTATGGCATTTAGCGTGCCCAATGTCTTTTCACAAACTGTCATCATGACAATTTCCCAAAAACGAGGGCGCACGCTGCACTTTTTCGCTTCTGCAGAACGGCTATGTCAGCGAGGGAGCGCCACGTGTCCCACTACCTTCTGCAACATTAAATGGCCTCGAATTTGGGGATTTCCCAACCACTATAAATAGCGCTAAGTACCCATTGTGGGACTTTTTCACGCTATTCTGCATTCAAACTTCCTTGTTGAACATAAAATCTCTGCAAACTTGCAAACACTTTGTTCTTCACTCCACCTTCAACCTTAACTCAACAATGGCTTCAGGTTCCTCTAACGCTCCTAGTTCTAACATCCCTTCCAGAAATGCTAAACCCAAAATCTTCTCAACTGTCCCCATAGTTACCCCTACAGGCCAACGAAGGGTTCCTGAACCCCTAGAAACTGCTGAGCGTGAAGCTTATTCACATCAACTAATGATTCCGGTTGGATACTCCAACCAAATCTTCACCATGTATGGCCCGCTATCCACATGCATTGATGAATCCATGAAGATCAAGAACTTATTTCCAGTGCTTGAAGCGCTCAAACATGTTGGGTGCTCTAAAAAAGCTGCAGAGGACAACGAAGATCCCGCTAAGGAGAAGATAGATCTGCGCTTCTTCAATAGGGGTGTTAGGGCCTTCAGGTTTAGCCCTAGCCTCACACCTGACTACAGCGCTTGGCTAGAGAAGATGGAAAAAAGCCAGACTTCGATCTGGAAGAACCTGGGGATATACGACCTAGTCATGCTGTCGAAGACGGGTCTCAACTACTCCCCTGAGATGCTGATAGCCTCCTTGCTTTTCTGGGATTACACTCATTTCACTTTCCACCTTCCTTGTGGAATGCTAACACCCACGCTTTTCGACGTGGCTTCCATCACCGGCCTTCGACCCACTGGGGATTATTTCGACCCAGAGGAAATGTCGGAGGATCAGATTGGATTCTCAGCTACGAAACCCACTTATACCACCTATATCAACCATTACCATGATAGGTCGACAACCACTGTGACGAATGTAGAGCATATTGCGTTTCTAGCCCTTTGGCTGTCACGCTTTGTGTTCTGTACAAAGTCTTTACAGGTGACAAAGAAGATGGTCACCCTCGCCACCCAGCTTCACCATGGCCAAAATATTTGTTTGGCAGAATTAATCTTGGCGAATCTGTATGAGTTGATCAGCAGCGGAGCGACTCTGTTGAAGGTCATCGAGAATAGAGCCAGTATATTGCTTGCAGGACCCTTTTGGCTACTTCAACTGTGGCTCAATGCCACTTTTGAGTCTTTCTTACCTCAGAAAACTCAAATAAATGAGCAATCCCCTGAGATAGCAAATAGGCGAATTGAAGGCACCAGATTAGCTCTACTGACCCCGACTGAAGATGGTCTGGAGCTTCAACAGACTTTTGCAAACTTCATCTTGATGTTTGCAAAAAGAAAAGAATTCACTTCGACCATGGCTCCCTTCGCTCGACGAAAGGTTGGTCTAGAATGGTTCACCAGGCCCCATCCCAAGTCGTCAGGTGACCCTCAGGTCGAAGAACACACAATAATGTGGGAAGCATTTCTCACACCTAGAATAATGCCACTGCACTTTAAGAGCTCCAAGACTCACTTGAGCTTGATCGCTTATCAACCAAACTTGGTCTCTCGACAGTTTGGTATCATTCAATCACTTCCTTCTCCTATTTTTCCTAGGGAGAAATCCATGTTATATTTTTGCAATGACTATACTGAAGATGCTGCCACCAAGCATATTGGCAGGTATGCAGGTCGAACAGTACTTTCACTGTTCGATTATCAACTTAACTTCCTCTGCTCACCTTCCTTCGAAGACTGGTGGAAGAGTTACTATGCTGAAGAGTTCTTCGACGAGAAAGACTTTGTGGACGAACTTCAGAAATCTTTCGTTCTAGTCCTTGACAAAATAAAGAAATGTAAGTTCACTCTCCAAATTATTTTGTCTTTCCATTTCGACTGGTAGCCTGTTAATTATAACTTGTCTTCTTTCAGTTGTTCGAAAGCCTGCAGCCAAGAAAGCTGCAGAAGGCCATCAGGGAGGAGGTCCCTTGACAAAACCTCCAGCACCGGCGAAAACCATAACAAGCCATCAGGGGGAAGGTCCTTCGATAAAATCTTCAGCACCGGTAACCAAACTTTTATTATTTCCTTCTGGTTTTAATATCCTGATATTCGATGTAGCGTTCTAAATCGAACTCCAATTGGTTTTCAGGCACCTTCACCCAAGAAACAACCTGCACTGACAGTCGAATCTGGGAGTGACAAAGAGGACGAATCTCCCCCCGCTCCTCTTAAACGGAGAAAACTGAAGAAAGATGCTCCTACTCCTGAGACTCGACCCACAATCAGAATAAAGGTTGCAGGGAGAAAACCCAGGCCACCTCCAGTAATTATCGAAGAGCCAACGGAGGAGGAGCTAAATGTTTTGCTCAATAAACCCGTCGAAAGTGATAATTCCAGTCCTGGGGCTGAAGTTCCTCTGCAGGTAGTTTCTCTGACCATTTTTTAACTCAGGCGTCGATACTCACGTTCGATTGTGTCTCTTTTTAAACTAGAAGATTCTTCCTCTTCTATTTTCAGGAAACCACTGAAAGTTCAGCACCAAAGACTTCTGAAACACTAGACTCTACTGAACTCAGTAGGCCACAAGAGAAGGAATTGGCGAACGATGAAGCCAATGCTGAAACAGAAGAACAACAACCCAAGGAGATTCAAGTGGTCGATCTGTCAGAGGAACAACATGACGAAGGGGATCATGCTGATGCTGGCACTGCTGAACTTCAAGTCGAAGAGAGTCATGTCGATGCAAACGCTACTCAACAACTTCAACCCCAAGACAACGCTGTTGCAAAGGTTACCACCTCGACAAAGCATAAGTCCAAAGAAGACTTAGCACTCTTGAAGCAAACTGATCCCATTAGCTACTTGAATGCCATTATCGAAAGTAGGGGAAGTTCATCTGACCTTAGTCAGGATGCTTCTACTCAATCGGGGAAGTCCACTGAGACTTCTCCTCTCGATGAGGCTTTGATGAAGGTCAAGGCTCAGTTCTTCAAGAAAGATTTGATGAATGCTTTGGAGGGGGATCCCACTGCTCCGTCGTGTTTGGGAGCTGTTTTGAATGCAGTCGACTTGCTCGCTGTGACTCCCGAGGTTTCGAGCTCTATCATGGAGTTATACTCCATGATTGATCAAGTCTCAGCAGACTATCAACGTCAGAGGGGCTTCAACAGCCAGCTCGAAGCGTTACATGGCAAAAGTTCTTCTGCCTGGACTGCAGTAGCTGAGACGACTTCTCGAATTGCAGAGTTGTCGAAGCAGAAAGCATCTAAGCAAGAAGAAATTGACGCCATAGATTGAGACAATGCCTCCATAAAGGCGCAAATCAAAGAGCTGGAGGCCAAGATGAATGCTAATACGAAGCGCAAGGAGGAGCTTCTCTCGACCGTTTCAGACACAGAGATCCAGGCCGAAGTTACACGAGGCCTAGAGTTTGCTGAGAAAGCCCAAGCCTTCGATGACCAAATTGCCAAGCTTGCCCAGGCGAATGCCTTGTGCAACAAAATACTGGAGTTGCAGCAGGCCAAGTACCTTCGACTTAGAGATTCTATCCCCTTCTGATTGACTCAGCCATTTATTAACCACGTATTGTAATATGTATTTGACAATGTAACCATTTTGGCTAATTCTTATAAAATTTTCCATTTTGGTTGTTTATGGTTAATTTGATCATTACTTGCTATTTATTTTGATCTCTTGGAGCATAGGTTTATACTTTTTCAAATATTTCCCGTTTACTCTCAAGAGCCTTTTATCTTCACCTAACTCTTCGACTTCATAAGCTCCACCAGAAAAAGTTTGGATAATTCTGAATGGTCCTTCCCATTTGGGTGACCATTTTCCCATGCTTCGATCCCTTCGATCCATGGGAAGAATCACCTTCCAAACTAATTCTCCAGGCGAGAATGCCTTAGGTTTCACTTTTTTATTGTAAGAGTCTTCTACTCTTTTCTTCTGAATCCTTAGTAGGTCGAGAGCGCGCAGTCTTTCTTCGTCTAAATCTACTAGTTCGTCTAACATCATATCCCAATAAACTTCAGAGGGGATATCATGGTGTCTCTGAACCCTTGCAGATTGAAGACAAATTTCCGCTGGCAACACTGCGTCATGACCAAAAGTTAGCCTATATGGTGTTGTACCTATGGTTTCTTTTGGGGACGTTCGACAGGCCCACAAGATCTGGTCTAGCGTCTTATGCCAATTTTTTGGCTTCTTCCCAACATGCTTTTTTATCAAGCCAATCACTATTTTATTCGCTGCTTCGACTTGACCGTTTGCCTATGCATAATAAGGCATTGATGTTAGGAGTCTAAAGCCTGTTTCTTGAGCGAATTCCTGCATCTTTCGACCGGTGAAAACTGATCCTTGATCAGTAGTTATAGTTTCAGGGATTCCAAACCTAAAGATAATGTTCTTTTGAATAAATTCAATGACATTTTCTTGGTCTACATTGACTAAAGGAATAGCTTCGATCCACTTAGTGAAATAATCAATGCCTACCAATATATACTTCTGGCTCTTTGATGATGCTGGTCGAATCTCTCCGATAAGGTCCAACGCCCATCCTCTAAAGGGCCAAGGTTTCACTATTGAGTGAAGTTCGCTTGCTGGTACATGTTGGATGCTTGTATGGACTTGACATTCTTGGCAACCCTTCGCGAACTCGACACAATCTTTCAAGATGGTGGGCCAGTATAGTCCTTGTCGAAACAACAACCATTTCATCTTATGGCCTACTTGGTGAGCCCCACATGCTCCAGCGTGCGTAGTCGAAAGGGCTATGTATGCTTCAGTTTCACTTAAACATTTTAGCAATACCCATTCAGGCGTCTTTTTAAATAACTCATTACCCATGAGTACGTAAATCAACGCCATATATTTTATTTTTTGTTCTGTCGAAGCTGCTGGATTTTGTAGATAATCCACAATGGGTTTCCTCCAATCTTGCACTGACAAATTGTCTATGAACGAAATTTCGAAGTTGCTCTGATCAGCATACCCTAGTCTTGTCGATTTCAAATCTGTTGGTGACAGACAAGTTGCTTTTATCTTTTCTCGAACTTCGATTGCTCTTTGTAATCTCGTTTTTGAAATTTTATACCCAGATGCAATTTGTGCCAAATCGTTGGCTATTTGATTTTCCAATCTGGGTATGTGTCGAATGTTGACCATTTCGAATTTTTTCAATAAACGATTTGCTATCACAAAGTACATAATGAGATTTTCTCTTATGCACTTATATTCTTTTGTGACTTGCTTAATGACTAACTATGAGTCTCCCATTATTTCGACTCGAGTTGCCCCCAATTCCAACAATATCTCAAGGCCAGTAATTAGAGCTTCATACTCAGCCTCATTGTTCGAACAAGTACCTGATATCTTGTACTTGAATGTTGTTGGAATTTTTTCTGGAGAAATAATCAAGACCCCTACTCCTGTTCCATCTTTATGGCTGGAACCATCGAAGTAGAATTTCCAAGGCTCTATATCCACATAATTAATACTCTCAACTTGAATTGAGTGGTCGACTATAAAGTCTGCCACCACTTGTCCTTTCACTTCCTTAAGAGGCATAAAGGTTAAGGAGTATTCAGTTAATGCCAGCGCCCACTTGCCAATTCGGCTGTGCAGGATGGGTTTCGACAACATGTACTTGAAAACATCAAAATGAGACGAAACATACACATCAACTGGTTTTATATATTGTTTGAGCTTTGTATAAGAGAAATAAAGACATAGACATAATTTTTCAACTTCACTATATCTAGTTTCTGCATCGTTCAAAACTCTACTAAGATAGTAAATGGGTCTTTCGACTCCATTTTCATCTTCTTGGGCTAACATGCTTCCCAAAGTTTTGTCGGATGCAGCTATGTACAATCTCATACTCCTGTTGCTGCAAGGAGGCACCAAAATAGGTGGCTTTGTGAGATACCCTTTGATTTTGTCGAAGGCTTCTTGTTGCTCTTGCCCCCAATCGAACCTTTCCTTATTCAATCGAAGTAAGGGTGAAAAGGCTTGAGCTTTCCCACTTAGGTTAGATATGAATCTCCTTAAGAAATTTATCTTGCCTAACAGAGATTGCAGTTCCTTTTTGTTTGCTGGCGCTTTCGCTTCCAGAATTGCCTTCGTCTTCGTCGAGACCAGAATTGGTGGCAACTGAAGTTCCACCAATCCTCTATCGAGACCAGGCATCTCGTCGTAATCCCATGCAAAACAGTCCTTGAACTCTTTTAACAAATGGATTACTTCCAACCTGAGTTATGGGTCAATTTTTGCGCTAATGTAAGTTGGCTTCTTCTCTAACCCTTCGCCCAAGTTGATTTCTTCTAAAGGATCTTGCGCTAACATCTTGATGTTATTCGCTAAGGGGTCCTTTTCGAATCCCAAAGGCTCATCGTCGTAGATGGCGTCGAGCCTTTGTTCCTGCATCCCTTCTGGCATGATATCAGGAGGTTCTGGATCGAAGTCCTTTCCAGGACCTGCAGAAGGTAACTCTTGATCATTGGCCTGTGTGGCCATATATTTTACTTCGGCTTCGAGAGCCGTTATCATCCTTGTTTCGGCTACGTAAGCCGAAATTCGCTGCAGAGATTGTGACTCAGTCATTGTCACTGAATTCACTTCCCCAACCAGGTTATTGGATATCAGTTAGCCCACTAAAGTCAATGTGGGACAAGTCTTCTCTGTCCCATTGAAAACCATGCTCAGGGTGCAGGTATAGGGAACAAAAAGTATTTGGCGCTGGCGCCAAGTCGAAGTCTGGTGTTGGGCATGGCCCAATGTGAGCCAAGTTCTTGTCGAAGTCTGCCAGCCCTAGGTGATTTACTTCGCCCAGGTAATAGCTTTGGTCCGCTTCTATGTTTTCGACCATTCCATCAGGACGCCATAGTAGCAACCTCTGGTGCATTGATGATGGTACAGCTCCAACACCATGAATCCATTCACGGCCCAACAAAAGATTATAGTTTGGTTTGGCCGATATGACCATAAACATAGTTGGTTGAAGGATAGATCCCACCTTGATATCCAGTTGGATCACACCCATAGTGGTCCCTATGCCGCCTTCATAATTCGACAGGACCATGTTGTGAGGCTTGATGTTTTCATCACTCTTGCCTATTTTTCTCAGCATAAAGTGAGGGATAATGTTGATGGTTGCCCCACAATCTACCAAGATCTTATTTACTGTGGTTTCTTCGAGTTTAGCCCTTATAAATAAAGGCTTAAGGTGATTTTTCATCGCCTTTGTAGGAGGTTCGAAGAACCCATTCTGCTCTTCAGTAGCGCCATTATCCATGACGAAATAGCACACTGGCCTATGCTTGTCCATTTCTTGCTCAACTTACCAATCGCTTGTTTCGACCTCCACCTGGCGGTTGAACTCTCTTGGCAAAACTGAGACTATGTTCACCATGATATCTAAGGTGTCATCAGACTCAGAGCCATCTTCGTTATCAACTTCACCCTGGTTAGGCCAGACTAGCCTATTGGTCACTGGTTGTCTTTCCAGAGGTTTCCTCTGCTTTCTCTGAGGAACATTTGAACTCGATTCTGCCTTTGGTTCATTAGCAGCTTCCCTCTCAGCTTTTCGTCGCCTCTGGTATCTCCTCCATTGAGATCGAGACATGGGATTTTTCCCTTTGTAGTTGCTTGACACCTGGGTCACTTTAGGGGTAGCAACCTGAGGTTCTTTCTTATGTGTGAAAGATGAACCTCTTGGCACTTCGAAGGAGGGCCATCTTTCCTCGCTTGGTCTCTTTCGACCAGATGTTTTGTACCAAGTATCAACTGGCACATTAGTTGGAGGCCTGAAAGTCAGTGGCCTCTTTTATTGATTTGAACCTTTTTGGTAGGTTCTTCTGGGGTCATGTCGAGTATCAACACTTTCCCTTTTTCTGTTCGCTGCTCTTACACCTTGAATATGTTCAGCAGCTTTTTTGTCGAAGATCGAACTGCATCGATGACACAGCATCACTTCTAACTTCTTTTTCTGGCATCTTTGCAGGAAATCTGCCAGATTTTCATTTTCCCGAGGGAAAGCAGTTTTGTTAGCTTGTTCTTGCCTCATGGCCTCCTCTGATGCTTTTGGTTCAGAGACTTCGACCATGTTGACATTCATGGTGTCTTTGGTGGCAAGGGTCAACTGCTTCATCTGAATCTCCAAATCCTCTGTCTGGCCTTGAACTGCAGCCAAGTAAGAACTGGGTTTTGTTCCAGATTTTTGGGCTCCAACTGTCTCCAGCTTTGGGCTTTCGACCGCCTTTTAGACCGCTTCAATTGTCTTTCTGGATAGATTCCCAGAAAAACTGCCAAAGATTGGCATGTTAACATGGTCCTTTGTGACTTCGACCATTGTGATTCCTGGCCTCTTCGCCTGGCTTCTGGATGCCTCGATCACGTTCACCTCTGAAGGTTCAGCATAATGGGCTTCAGCCTACAACGGGTTGGAGTCCACGGCCATGGGGGTCTTGTCAGCAAACTTCAACCTCCCTTCTTCGATAGCGTCTTGCACAAGATTCCTGAAAAGAAAACATTGAGACGTTTTATGGCCCAGAAAATTATGATATTTACAAAAGCCTCTTTTCTTTCTTTGATCAAGAGGAGGCACTTTTACCCCTGGGGGTACTATCATTTGGCCATCTTTTACAAGTAAGTCAAAGATTTCATCACATTTTGTAATATCAAAACTATAAGTCTTTTTGGGGAACCTATCGTTGGTCCTTTCTGGACCAGTGGGATTTTTTCCACTTGAGGGGACTAACAGTTTGCAAGAGTATGGTGGCCCTTGTTTCAGTTCCGCTAAATCGACCTCGCTTTCCTCGACGATTATGGTTTCGTCGAAGGTTTCTGGATCTTCATCATCCATTTCGACATACGCTATCCTCTCCCTTTTGTGAGTTTTTGTCTCCTTGGCTTTTTCAGCCTTAAGGCGTTCTACTTGTCGAACTCTATCGGCCAATTGGGCCATGTCTCTCAGGTATTGAGTGTCTAATTTCTTCCTAATGGAATAATCTAAACCGCCTGCGGCTATTTCGAATAACTCATGTTCTGGCACTTGTGTAAAGCATCTTGCTTTGAGCAACCTAAACCTATTTAGATATTCGTCTATAGGTTCAGTGAAACGTCTCTTTACACTGGCCAATTCTTTCAGGCTTATCTTGGTTTGTCCCATGTAGAATTGCTCATGGAACAATCTCTCCAACTGGGTCCAATGATGGATCGAATTGGGGGGAAGAGTTGTGAACCAAGTAAACGCGTTCTTTGTTAAAGAACTTGGGAAGTACTTAATCCTCAGGTTTTCGTTGTTTGAAATATCTCCTGCTTCGATCAAGTATCTCGCCACATGTTCGAAAGTAGATTTTGTCGTGTCCCCTGAGAATTTAGTGAACTTGGGGACTTTACATCTAGGAGGTAAGTCTGTTTGTAACACATATTCTGACACTGGGGATGTGAAGTTGGGCCTCCAAAAGCCCATATTCATCCCATTTTGCGTCATGATTCTTTCGATCATGGCTGCCAGATTATTTTCCAAACCCATATTCTGGTATTGGATATGCTGAACTACTTCGTCAGCATTTTGGTTTCTGTTGACTAACCTTACCTCTGGGGCTATGACCCTAGGTTCTTCGACAGGTTGCTCCAATCATGCCCTAAGGTTTTCTTCGACAGGCTGTTGGACTTGGTTAATGGTGGTTTCTTCCTCTAAAAGAATACCTTGATTTCCCCTTATTTGCGCCCTTTGGGACTGTCGAATAGGTTGGGGTACCCCAAAGAAATCGGCCAAACGCGTCATTTGCGCTGTCATCTGCTGATTCGACTGGGTGGTGTTTTGTATTAGAGAATTCAGCACTGTACTTAAAGTTTGTGCCAACATTTGAACCATATCATGGTTGCTTTCGTCCATTTATTGCCTCAAGACTGCTGTCGAGGCATTTGTAAGGCCATGCGCTACTTGGGACGTTCCTCCTAAGAGTTGGGTCCTATTTCTGTTCGCCATACCTACTCCTGAACCTTGGAGTGGCGAAGAGGCACTCATTAAAGGGTCTGAAAAAGTGGACGCAGCGTTCGTCAGGCTAGCCAATTCAAAAGTTGGCATGCCATAGAGTGGTTCTCGATTTTGAACGCCTGTCATAAATCCTGGGGGAACATAGGGCCTACTCCCTGGATTTCCCCTTGGTGGGGGAGTTCCCAAAGGCACTCTGGGGCCAGTGAACGGAGGTAATGGCCCCGTTGTTGTGACCGTTACTGCTGGTGTTGAACCAGCGGTTATCGCTTCACTTACGGTTGGGATAACCGTTGTTCCCACATTCGTTTGTGGGATTTCGTTATTGTTTGGCGGATTCGCCATCGCTTCTCTTCTTCTGGCAGTATTGGTATTGTTAGTGTATATTCTACCACTTCTCAATAACATGCAATACTTCTCGAAAAAGATGATATTCTGTGTAAAAAGGTTAAACTTCAAAATCAACACAAGGTCCCACCAGGTGTGCCAATTTGTTTACCGTGGGAATTGGTAAACAACCGCTGATCTTCCAAAAGGTTACTTATTTGGTGACTCGCAGGATCGATCAGATTGATCCTAAGACATGGTTGATTTTGGGGTTTTGACTAAGTTTGATAATGTTTAAATGACAAGAAAATAAAGAAGTTTTATGTAAATTGCATGAAGAAGAAAACTTTATAGAATAAAGGAAGGCTTGAAATGAAGGCTTCGACTAGAAAAGTAAATGAAGAGCAATAAAGTTTTGGAAAATAAATGACTTTGATTAATTAAAGTGGTGTTTCACACATACATTCTCAACAATTCTTTCTCTCACGCTGGGTACTCGAATCTATATGAGTAACTTGTATATAATTGTGAACACACGCGAAAAACTGCGTGAACTACTAATATTTATACTAAACACATCCCAAGTAACCGTCGGGCAGTTACGCTGCTTCGAGATGACTCCACTTGGCACGCTCACAGCATTCGACGCTCCAGATCTTGGCACGTTGCACTTGGTAACCGCTGGGAACCGTTTTCCCTCCAAACGTTTGAATCTCAAACCGTTCCACTCTGAGCATCGAACTCCTTTGTCGAGAAGCACCTTCGACGTCGAAGGCCACAAGATTCTTCCTTGGAAGAAATTCTCTAAGTACATTGCCATCTTCTGATGAGCATTTCGACAGAACCAGCTGGTCGAAACCATTCTTCAGCTTTAATGGCTTATATTAATAAAAACAAGGGTGTCGAATTTAGGAGCCAACAATTGGTAGGTTGCCCCAGCATTTTTCAACCCAAAAGGCATGACCTTGTAGCAAAAGGTGCCCCACGGAGTAACAAAAGTGGTCTTCTCCATATCTTCAGGAGCCATCTTGATTTGGTTATATCCGAAGAAACCGTCCATGAAGGAGAATACTTTATGCTGAGCAGTGTTGTCAACCAGAATGTCGATATGAGGCAGAGGGAAATCATCCTTAGGGCTCGCCCTGTTCAAATCTCTGTAATCAACACACATTCGGAC
Organism: Vicia faba; assembly: GCA_948472305.1. Classification (NCBI taxonomy): domain Eukaryota; kingdom Viridiplantae; phylum Streptophyta; class Magnoliopsida; order Fabales; family Fabaceae; genus Vicia; species Vicia faba. Next base: position 245,102,471 of record OX451740.1, on the reverse strand, counting down.
CTTACCATCTTTCTTCGGCACTGGAACCACATTGGCAACCCACTGAGGGTAAGAAGTCACTGCTAGAAAACCGGTGTCAAATTGTTTCATAACCTCAGCTTTGATTTTCTCGGACATCTCTGGACGCATACGGCGGACCTTCTGTTTAACCGGAGGGCAGTCTTCCTTGGTAGGCAGGTGATGAACCACAATGTCGGTATCCAACCCAGGCATGTCTTCGTAAGACCAGGCAAAGATTTCCACATAATCATGCAACATCTGAATCAACCGTTGTTTCACATTGAGCTCTAGATTGGCACCAATCTTGACTTCCTTTCTGTCTGTCTCAGTACCCAGATTTACCGTTTCCACTGGCTCTTCATGTGGCTGAATGACCCTCTCTTCCTGGAGTAACAATCTTGCAAGCTCTCCAGGCACTTCACAATCATCTTTACCTTCGTCTTCGGCTAAGTTGATCGGATTTTCGAAGTCATAATTGGCAGTAGCAGAGTCGTTACCAGTGAGATCCAGAGTGGATTGGAACCTGTATAAGTGAGTGTGTATAAATATAGCTGTTTTGCAATATATAAAGAAAGAAAGGGAGCGCAAGATTTGAAATGTGAAAAACGTCCAATGCTTTTATTCATGATATATGAAAGTGACACACAAAATCCCTCACAAATGGAACCACGGTGCCCCGGGTAGGACACCGGGCCATAAAGTTTTGGTAATATTGTTTGTTACAAATTCAAAACAAAGGAGTTCATTACTGAGTGACAAAAGTAATAGGTATGAAATCTTTCGCCGTCCAGTTGCTTGGTCCACCGTTGGTCGTCGGGTAGATCCAGCTGTCAAACTCAGATTCTTCCGCTTCATCCTCAATAGCATTTACTCCCGGGTTGGTAATGAGCACAAGAGGTCTTCCAATCCTTGCTTTACGGACAACCTTCTGAGCTTCTGCAGTGAAACCCAAACCAAACTTGTCAGTCTTTGGAGTGAAATCAGGAAGTCGGCCCCAGTTTGCACACTCACCCTTCTCAATCACATCCCGGGCATCCTTCAAGGAAGCCATCTTCAAAGGAGAACCTTCTTCAGTCACAGTCTCTGCTGCTGCCATTGTCTGAGGCACCTCTTCAAAATGTTGAAAGGGGGTCTCAATGAACTCCCCGTCCATCTCTACATACCGAAACGAGTTGAGGTGGCTGACCATATATTCCTCTTCCCCTTGAACTGTTACGATCTTCCCTTTGACCGGGTATTTAAGCTTCTGATGTAGAGTTGACGTCACAGCTCCAACCTTGTGGATCCATGGGCGACCCAGCAAACAAGAATAGGATGGACGAATGTCCATCACATAGAAAGTTGAATCGAAGACCTGAGAGCCAACTCTGATTGGAATGTCAACTTCACCATGTACCATCCTTTTCGACCCGTCAAAGGCCCGGACAATAATGTTACTAGGTTTGAGCTCTAAACCCTCACAATCCAGCCTGTCTAGAGCTTTCTTGGGCAATACGTTCAACGAAGAACCGGTGTCTACCAGCACATGGGCGAGAGTAGTGCCCCTACATTCAATGGAGACATGCAGGGCGTCGTTATGGTTCTTTCCCTTGGCGGTCAGATCGGCGTCAGAGAAACCCAACCCATTATCAGCAGTCAAGTTAGCCACACAATCGGTAAATTGATCAGCAGACGTTTCCTGTGGCACATGGGCCGTCTTCAAGAAGGAAATCAGGACCTTGGCATGGGCCTCTGAACACAACAACAGTGATAACATAGAGATCTTAGAGGGGGTGTGCCCCAGCTGCTCAACTACATTGAAATCACTTTTCTTGATAATTTTGAGAATCTCTTCCATCTCCTACTTGGAAGCTTCAACACTGGTCTTTAGTGCCTCCGTCCAGGCAGGCACATCAGCAGCAATCCCTTTGCCCCGAGCGTCAGATGACTCGGCAGCAGGGGCAGAAACAGGAACCTGGTCAGGCAGGGAAGCAGGCACACTGGCAGGTGTGATGACAAGAGGTCTCTGAATTGTAGGTGGCGCAATATCAGGTGAGAAGAGCCTGCCACTGCGAGTGACTTTAGCAGGCCCGGTGATGTTGGTGACACTGGTACTAGTATCGAACTCTTGTTTCACTCCCAGAACATAAACATCTGCCCCATAGTGCCAAGGGACAGCTTTGTCATATTTATAGGGGATGGGCCCCGGAACAGTGATGGTTATAGGAGCAATCTTATGAACAGGCATGATTTTGACAGGCTTCTTTGAAGGAGCCTTAGGAGGGTTACTGAAAATGTGACAATAGAAACTTCTTCGGTACGGACAGCAGGAACAACAATCTTCTTGAACAATATCTCTTTGATATCCATCAGGTTTTGGACGCCTGACTTCAGCAAAGGACAACCAGCAGGTGAAACAGCACATAAATGGCAACCTTTACTACATCCCGGAAATAAACCGGCTAGCAACAGGTTCCTCTTGACGGTCAACAGCGGAGTAGCAATATCATCCACAGAAGCTACATACAGATCCTCTTCCACAACATTCACTCCATGCTGGGGCATGGGAGCAGTCACAACATTGGGCCTTTCGGGCGCCTCGAACTGTATTTCCTTAGCATCGATAAGGTCCTGAACCTTATTCCTCAGAGCCCAACAATCATCAGTAGAATTCCCCGGGCCATCAGAGTGATAAGCACAGCAGGCGTTGGGGTTGTACTTTGGAGAGGTTGTGTTTACGACCTTCGGAGCTTCCTTGACAGTTACCAGATTGGTTGACAGCAGTTGCGGCAGAATCTGAGACAGGGTCATGCTGAGCCGAGTATACTGTCTTTTGGGTCTCTCACCCCTTGGTTGGTTATACTGCTGAGGAGCAGCAACAGGCTTTGAAATTACCACTGCGTTGACAACTTGGCGGCGTTCTGGTTTATTTTGTCTTCTGGGACCATAAACAACACTAGCTTCCTTCTTGAAGGGCTTCTTTTCAGAGCTCGAGGAGGCACCTTTCTGTATTTTCCCCGATTTGATACCAGCTTCGATCCTCTCACCAGTCAGGATCAGGTCTGTAAACCCAGCAGAAGAATTACCGATCAGGTGGTTAAAGAATGGACCAGACAGGGTCCCCAAGAACATGTCCACGAGTTCACGGTCAGTCAACGGTGGCTGCACCCTGCCAGCCAGGTCCCTCCACTTCTGCGCGTACTCCTTAAAACCTTCACTCGTTCTCAGTGACATACCCTGGAGTTGGGTACGCGTGGGAGCGAGGTCGAAATTGTACTGATACTGTTTATAAAATGCAGTAGCCAAGTCCTCCCAGTTACGAATATTGGTTCCATCCAGCTGATAGAACCATTCGAGTTGAGTCCCTGAAAGACTCTCCTGGAAGAAATGGATCCAAAGATTCTTGTCTGCAGTGTAAGGTTGGATCTTCCTTACATAAGAGCGGAGGTGCATCTTATGACAGGAAGCCCCGTTGTACTTCACAAAGGCAGGTGCCTTGAACTTGTGTGGGATCACCACCCCAGAAGATAACCCTAAGTCTCCAAAATCCAACCCAGGTACACGTTGAATCTCCATAGCATTTAACCGGTCCTCCAGCTGTTTGTACCTGTCCTCAGCATGAGGGTACTGTTCATCATTGAAGTCTGTCTCAGTGTCAGAGACCACGGGACTAGGGACCTCCCTCTCTTGGGGACTATCCTTCCCTGCAGAGGAAGTAGCCTGATCAGCCTCATTCTGTAGTGTATTCCCGAGTCTGCGTCCAGTGTTGAACAACACAGTCCTCTTCTTCTTCTTCTTCAGGAGCAAAGCCTTCAACTCATGTTGTCCTTGGGCTAAGCTCATGACCAGCTCTTGAAACTGGGCGTTCTGGGCCTGGAGGGTCTTGATAGCTTGTTCAATAGTTGGTTCAGGATTCATGATGATTGAGTGAGTGCTGAAATAAACAGCGAAGAAGATTAAGCAACCTGTAGAAAAAGAGTACCTGTTATGCACATGATGCATGATATGTTATTTATGCAATGCATTCAAGGGTTCGAAAGTTCAAATTCGTTGTAGACAAAAAAGGAGCACACGTTATATTAATAAATAATATGTTCAGTACATCAGGGCCTCATGGGCAAAACATTACAAAATAATCAATCCCAAAAGACATTGCGCACCCTCTTTGGAGCAATGTAAGTGTTGAGGGTCTTTTCCTCGTGAAGTAGACGGGTGAGCTCCAGAACCTTCTTCTCACTGGCATGTAGACTAGTTTCAAGATAATTCCGTTCTTCCTTGAGTTGGATCTAGCTTTTCTGCATTTCTTCCCAAGATGTTGGCATGTCAGGATGTTGAATGGTGTATGGCACCTCTCCTTCTAAAACTGGCTCTTTGATCACGGGGAGAACATGAGGATATGGCATCACCAGCTTCTGGGAGTGGGCCCGTACCCACTTGAGATAAGGATCCAGGGGGATAGAGTTCTTGTGCCCCAGTGTCTTACTATCTACCCTGTTGGGCATCCTCCAAGCTCTGATGAATCTCTGGCGGAGTCCTTGTGCATCATTGTCAAAGTCAAAAACTATGTCAGGAATAAACATGTCATGAGGGCCATCCCTCCGAGCATATCTAAACTACCTCAGAGCCAGACATGGGTTGTAAGTAATGCCCCCTCTGATTCCAAGTAAAGGAACATTAGGAAACTCTCCGCAACGATCAATGATAGTGACATTTTCTCTGGACCGAGAACACCAATGTATATCAGCATGTGTAAGAGTCATTAATCGTTGTGACCATCTCAAACCCCGCTCGTTCTTCAAAACTGATTGTGGAAGGTGCGAAATAAACCACCTTGCCAGGAGAGGAGTGCATCACATGAGAACACCCCTTTTTCTCATGGTTCAAGTTTAACATGAGTGAAGGATGTCCCCAAGCAACGTAGGTATGGGATTCCTGGACATGAAGATCTTGACAGCATTGATATCTATAAGCTGATCTGGATTCGAGAACAACACCAACCCCTAGACAAGGAGTGCCACAACTTCTTCAAAGGCTTGTAGGTCAAGGGAATTCCAACATTCTTAGGCCTTCTCAAACAGGAACTTTGCCAAGAATCCTTTGATACCACTTATGGTTTCCCAATGCCCCTTGATGTCATATGGTTGTAGGTGTAATGCTTTAGCAACCTCTTCAAGTTTTGGTTCCTTTTCCATACCGTTGTAGGGTAGTTGACTGAGAATGGGAACCTTCAGAAGCTGAGAAAACTCTTCCAAAGTAGGCACCAATTGATAATCCGGGAAAGTAAAACAGTGGTGCAGAGGGTCAAAGAACTGGAACAACACTTTCACCATATCCTCTTCAATGTTGGTGTTGACCAAGCTGATGAGTCTACCATGCCTTTCACTGAAGGAAGAGTTCTCGGGAATCCTGGATGTAAGCTCCTTAAGCTGAGGAGGGACCCTTACAAGGTTGATCTGAATTGTCTTTCTGTGGATAGTTTCCATGTCCTACAAAACAAGAACAAAGATGAAGGTTCGAACCCTTGAAGTGGTTAGTGGATGCATATGATGCTGTATGATGTTATGATGTTATGATAAAAACATACCACAAGTATTCACAAAAGCAAACATGGTAAGGCACACAAGTCACACCAGACAACCCTTAGAGTTTAGGCCAGCATGAAGTTTGGGGTACTACCCTCTTGAAGTTGGTGGGCTCAAAACCTGTCCTATCAAAAGTAACTGGGTTCTAAGGAGCTCAATATCATTGGATTGTTTTCTATGTTCATTGTTTTGATTTAGCCACTGAACTGACGATCAAAATATTCCAAGAAAACAACCCTCAATGAGTGTAGTATCGAGTATCAACCAACTTCGGACTGCACCAAAGTCGGTCATCTCACTACCCCTAAAGAGGCCAGGATGGTCAAGTAAGGTTCCTAAGGTCAGTTGATGCTTCACGACACCACGCGGCGGCCCCGTACTCTCCTTGACTTGACTCAAGGGTTACCGGTACTCACCAAAGTGCCACATCAATGTAGCAAACTGTTTCAACCGTGTCGGTATACCCTGCACAGTTCCCTCACAGTTTGTTGCTACTTTCTAAGAGGTATCCCCCAGATCCGGGTTAGGACCTATGAAACTCCAAGGCAAGCCCACAATATTTAAAGCAAACAAAGCAAGCAATTGAAAACATAAGAGTGGTCTAATTCCTAAGGTACACCTCACTTATTAGTGTCCCCAGCAGAGTCGCCAGTTCTGTGATCGGTGGAAATAGAACTGACTGTTTTTTTAAGCTGGTTTCGCGAAATGTCACGGTAAGCAAGAGTCGCCACCGTCTTTTATATTCTCCGACATGGAAAGGACAAAAGCACAGCAAAATTCCTTATTCGAGAATGTTTCTCGGTTCGGGAGGTAGATTTATAGAAAGGGAAGGTGTTAGAACCCTTTCTATCCGTGGTTATCCACGGGTGTTGTACCCCAAAATTTGCCCTCCCATATTCTTCAAAGTTTTGACAAGCATCATCTCAATTTGCTCAAATCTACTCAAGGGTTGCACAGTTCAAACACCCTCATAAGCCAGTCAAATTAGGGTTTTGGTTCTTGCAAGGAAGTTGAGGTTTTCAAGGGCTCAATCAAGTCCCATATGCTCATATACATTGTCAAGCACCTACATGTCAAGTTTCAAGGCTCACAAGGTCAAGTTGCACAGTCAAAAACCCTAATTGCTTCACAATCAACTGTAGGGGTAAAATGGTCATTTTGCAGTCAAAAGTCAAAAATTTTGGTCAACATCTTATTTTGAAGCCACAATCATCATTGGATCAAATCTTGATCATGATTCCACAAGAATGGCTCAAAAATCATCAAGATGCAAAAGTTTCCATTTTTGGACAGTTGAAAAGTCAACTGTAACTTGACCAAGGCATAACTTTTTCATGGTTCATCATAAAAATCCCATCCAATGCTCATTTTGAAGGGGATGACATTTCCTACAACTCATCTTCACATTCCAAGTCCAATAAATGCTCTCACAAAAAGTTATCAATTTCAACATTATAGGTCATTTTCAAAAGTCAACAAAAAGGCATTTTAAGTAAAAGACCATAACTTGATATTGGTAACTCAAAATGACATGGGACCAAAGGCAATGGTTAGAGGACTTCAAGACCTTTCCAAAATGTCCAAGAACATGTTCATATGATCAAAATTGAGCAAGATATGCATTGGAGAAGTTGGGAAATTTTTGTGAAATGGCAAAAGTCAACTATCCTTGAAACTTCAATTTTTGGCAAAAGGGCCCACTTTTTTCCACTTGATTCAGCTTTGTCATGCCACCCACGTGTCCCATGATCAATTTCAAGACCAAATAATTATTTTTCTATTTTTATTTAATTTTTATGGATTTAATTCATTTTAATCCATAATAATTCAAGTAAATCTAAAAAAATTAATTAAATGGTATCTTATGGTTTGAATAGCCTTCATGAAGCATTTGCAACCTACCAAATTAAAATTGTGAACAAGCTTTGAAAGGCCTTTAATGGTGGTTAAGACAAAATCCAAAGCTTAATTGCAATGGTTAAAGGCTCCTAAATGTGACTTATTCTCACTCATTACTATATATGCAAGCCTTGCAAGCCTCATTCACAAACTAGAGTGTGCACAAATGGCCAGAGCAAAATCCAAAAAGTGTCAAAAAAAGTGTGAGATCAAAAGGAGTGTTGCAAGCATTTTCAGGCCAAAAGGAGAACATGACTCTCTTCTTTGCCATACTCTGAAGCTAAAGCAACCCTTGCCACGTCCTAAGGTCCATCATACCGCGCTGTAAGTTTTCCCAGGTCCCCCAATTTCCTTGTTTCCATTTTTTCTCAATGTATTCCTGTGCAGGCTTCTAAAGGTGGTACACCATGTGCCCTGACGCTTCAGCATGCCAAGTGTCTACAAACAACAATCCAGTGGCCAGGAAATGATGAGCACCATGCTTTTCAGTCAACCATATGCACATGATTCCAGGAGTCAACGTGACTTTGTGCTTAATGGGCCACAACAATGCTAAACAAACCCTCAATTCTGGCCCATACCACCCCCCCCCCTTTGTTTTGTTATTCATTTTTTTATCTTTTTATTTTTCTTTTCTTTTATAATTCCTTTTTTTTTTAATTATTAGTATTATTAACTTAATTAATATTTTTCATAAAAAAATAAAAAAAACATTTTATTATTTATTAACTTATTTTTGTAAATAAATTTTAATATTAATTAATTAGTGGTGTAATTAGAACAATTTTAAATTTTTTAATAAGTAAAATTAATTTAGAATTAGGACTTTTAATTTTAATTCCTTTTATTTCATTTTCATTAAAAAAACATAAAAACAAAAAAAATATCATTTTTTTAATTAATTAATTAATTAGTTATTAATTTTTAATTTCATTTAAATTACAAAAAGGGACAAAAATTCATTTCTTTTCTTAAAAGGGTCAACACCCTTAGGACGTTCCCGATTAAATTTCTATTCGCGCGTATTTATTTCTTTTGATTATATTTATGTATCTGTACATAGTATGTAATAGTTAATTAGGAATTTTACCGCTCTATTTAATTTCTCGCACTTATTTTACAAAACGGGTTTTTGTTTTTGGCGATGTATAGACCTGCGCCTTGTAATAGCTAGATTTACATTTCTGCAATTTATTTTCCGCACTCTTAACTGTTAAAAAATGCATGAAAGAATGTATGAAAAATAAAATCAATCCGTAGCTCACAAATAACATGTACAAGATAACCTTAACTGAAAAACAACACACAAAGCACATGCCACTTCTAGGGTACGCCTCACCGGTTGCCTCGAACGTGGTCATCAAGTATAGGGTGTCTTAGAGGTCGCCCTTCTGTCCAAAAGATCCAGTTGCCTCGAAACGGTTGCCTCGGATAAAAACGGATCTAGGACGTTAGGATTACTTCTAAGACGTCCTACTATTACTTCGGTGACCACACTGTCCCGATAATCGAATTGACCCAAATAACTCCAACGACGGTGCTACCTACCTCTCAATGGTGGGATAGCACTATCTAAAGGACTCTTACACAGCCTAATTCCTTAGAGTAGGTAGATTCTCATAAGTACTTGCTCTTTTCAAAACAAACAAAAGCATCTTTTCACACTGACACTTTCAAAAGGTTTTCAAACACTCTTGAGGACTGATACAAGAGTTACTTAGAAGTTTTTTCAAACGAAACTTTTTCAAAACCCACACACACTTGAAAAGCAAACAAATCTTTTTGAAAACATAAGAGCAAGTACCTAAGAGCCCATGGATAACCATGGATAGAAAGGGTGCTAACACCTTCCCTTTCTATAAATCTACCTCCCGAACCGAGAAACAATCTCGAATAAGGAATTTTGCTGTGCTTTTGTCCTTTCCATGTTGGAGAACATAAAAGACGGTGACGACTCTTGCTTACCGCGACATTTCGCGAAACCAGCTAAAAAATAGTCAGTTCTATTTCCACCGATCACAGAACTGGTGACTCTGCTGGGGAGATTGAAAGTGAGGTGTACCTTAGGAATAGTTCATCATCATGTTTTCAATTGCTTGATCTGCTTGCTTTAATATTGTGGGCCTGCTTTGGGAGTTTCATAGATCCTAACCCGGATCTGGGGGATACCTCTTAGAAAGTAGCAACAAACTGTGAGGGAACTGTGCGGGGTATACCGACACGGTTGAAGCAGTTTGCTACGTTGATGTGGCGCTTTGGTGAGTATCGGTAACCCTTGAGTCAAGTCAAGGAGAGTACGGGGCCGCCGTATGGTGTCGTGAAGCATCAACTAACCTTAGGAACCTTACTTGACCATCCTGGCCTCTTTAGGGGTAGTGAGATGACCGACTTTGGTGCAGTCCAAAGTTGGTAGATACTCGATACTACACTCATTGAGGGTTATTTTCTTGGAATATTTTGATCGCCAGTCCAGTGGCTAAATCAAAACAATGAACACAGAAAACAACCCAATGATATTGAGCTCCTTAGAACCCAGTTACTTTTGATAGGACAGGTTTTTGAGCCCACCAACTTCAAGAGGGTAGTACCCCAAACTTCATGCTAGCCTGAACTCTAAGGGCTATCTAGTGTGACTTGTGTGCCTTCAAACTTGACTACTTGCATGCTTGTTATCTGACACTTGAGTTTCTTGCAGGTTTTGTTTACAGTCCTTAATTGGGACTCATTATAGGGCTTATTTACATCACTCCATGCATAGCATAACATCATACCATTGCATACATCCTACATAAGGACTAATCCATTTCAAGGATCTCAAGGGTTTGTGATGCAGGTCATGATGAACCAAATGTCTAGCAAGGGGCAAAGGGGATTTATTTTCCTCTAGCCAAGGTTGATAACTTGAGTCAGGGGCTATGACCCACTCGATATGGTGAGCCTTGACTCTTGAAGAAGGACTCTCATCAACATGAAGCCCCTTCCATCAAGCTACAAAATTCAAGTTCTAACAATTTTCTTGTTTACCCCGCGAGATCCTTGAAAACATTGCATGCATACATACATATAATTGCATTACAGGTACTCCTTTGACAGGTCACTTACCATCTTCGCTGTTTATTTCAGCAATGGCTTCCCAACAAAACAACCAGGATCTTCATGCTCAAGAGACTCGGTTCGGGGAGATCCTCCTAAATCTATCCAAGGGGCAGGAAGAGTAGAGAACACTCCTCATGGGGACTTTGGTCAGGAATAGTCCCGAAGACGATAAGGACGAACAGCTGAAACGTCTACAAGCTGAAGTGGATACAATGAGAACCCAGATGCTGGGGCAAATGGCTCTTATCCAAGACTTATCTCAAAGACAAGGAGAGATCAGGGTTCTCGTCAACCAAATGCTTCGGGATAACCAACTGGGGCAAACATCTAAGGTTGAAGAGCAAGCCATCATTCAACCACCTGTGGGGCAAAAAGACAAGGGAAAAGCTCCTCAGTTTGCTTCGGGGTCACAAGCCCAGCATCAACCTCACCAGCGTCAACAGGGTAATCGACATAAGCAAAATACGTCTGGAAGACATTTCTCGGAGACTGGTGTGCCATCCTCACTAATACTGAAACGCTTGTTGGAGGTCAAGCTGATTGCTTTAAAGGATCCTCCTAAGAAGCTTAACATAACCTCCCTAAAGTACAATCCTGATGAAAGGTGTGCCTACCATTCTGACAGTCCTGGACATGACACTGACGATTGTTAGAGCCTGAGGAACAAGATCCAAGACTTGATCGACGAAAGGGTGTTGGAGTTCATGCCGGGTGGCAAAATGAAAATCTTCTGCTGAGAATCTCCCATCTGAGATGACTAGTTCAAACTAAGAAACTTTTGTTCATTCGAATGTTCAAGTTGTATTTTTCTTTGATTGTTCAAACAATTATCATGTCAAACTTTCTTATTTCATTAATGCATCGCATATGTCTGTTTTGAATCAATATATTCGCATTCGCTATATTCAAACTGCTTTCATTTTTTGATGTCAACTCTCAATTAATAATTCTAAGCCTCTTGAGGGAGGATGACGAAAACGATACCACGATCTTTACAGTATGCTTTTGAACAGACCCCGCTGATGAGGTACAGGCATTGTTTCAATTCCTAAACACCGGAGTTATAAGGAAGATAATCCCTCGTCAACCCCTCTAAGCCAAAGAAGTAGGAGTTTTTCTTTTCAAAAATCAAAACCCTTAATCATAACCTGGGGAAGGGTAGTTTGATCCAGATGCACAACGAGTGGCACCAAAGAAGTCCTTACAAAACAAAAGATAGTGATGGTCCTGAATAATCATAAAGACAGGCAGTCATTATCCCTCAAAATAAACGCCCAATAAGTCAAAACCTATGAAGGAGACTTACAAAACTGGGGCATCCCGCTGACGGTAATCACAAAAGAAACAGTTCAGGCAAAAAACAGGGATAACAATCAAAAAGAAAGAGGTTCTACAAACCCTCAACTAAAAAAAAGGGAAATGATTGCCTATTCAAAATAAACTATCAGTATCCGAACCATCACCGGAATATCAGAGCAAAGACTCAAACAAGGGCTAATGCATGATTAGCTGAGTTTAGGTTCGAAGAACATCACGAAGAGCGGGTGGGTACAAATACATTTTGAGCCTTATCCTTTGTTTCTTAAACCGTGAACCAGGCCACACTACAACCTTTGAAAGTCCTAGCTGAAGCATGGGTTAGTTCGAAAGCATACTGTTACCAAAGGTATCCTGACTCCTTAAGGCTCGCTGTAAAATCTTGAGTCGACATCACATTTTACAAAACTTGCTTGTTTTACTGAAAAATGCATTTTCAAAAAAGACATAAGCTTTGCATTCTTGATATAACACTGTTTGCATATGACTATTTGTTCGAACAGCAGAGAAATTCGCACGACGAATATCTAAGTGAACAAAAGTACTTCCAACCAAGGGGTAGACATGATCATGGTCTATTATCTGGGGCAGTTAAGTCAAGATTCGGAGAATCTCTCAAAAGGCCAACCAACTTGGGGCAAATCTCCATCTGGATCACTTGGGGCATTGGAAGATCTTCTGGTAGTAGGGCAACGCAACACTACTGACAGGGGCACCTCCCTACATCCTGAGAGCACTGACATAGTCAAAAAAATACTGCGCATAATCAAAGACCCGCTAGGTTGACACACCTAGACAAAAATAAGGGCTTCCCGGCGAACCAAAAGGGTTCGGGCAAAATAAGGGATGAAAATAAAAAAATTTGTACACCCGGCAAGTCGAAAACCTGAAAAGGCGGCTTGGGCAAAAAAGGGTATCCCGGTGGACTGAAAACCCGAAAGGGCAGTCCAGGCAAAATTAGGGATAAAAGCATACGACTATGTCCCGTCATCTTGTCACTTGCTTACCAGAAGAAGATTTGTCAATTGGCAGTTATCCAGCAACTCCACAAGGTATCTTCTTCTCCCACATCAGAAACAGGGGCAATAATGAGTTGTCTAAGCAATCTAGTTGCTCTGTCCGCCAAGGTACCAAGGTAGGTTCAGCTGAAGAACGTGACCAAGATACCTTCACTCCCCAGAGTAGGACAAGAATCAACAATATTCTCCCCGAGCAGAGTTGGTCTCCAATCAGCCCCGAAAAGGCACAGTATCTCCAGCAAGTCAGCAACACTTTCCCCAAGCAGAGTTAGTCTACTGTCAGCCTTAAGGAAGTGGGGAATCCCCAGAAAATCTCAATATTTCCCAGCAGAGTATACAGATGTTCCTAAGCAAGCATCCCCGGCAGTCTTAATATAAGATTGTTCCCCGGCGGAATACCAGACACCCCAATGGAGCCATTCCCCAGTACAGTTCAAAAGTCTCCCCAGGAGAGTTGAATAAGTCTCCCCAGTAGATTCTGGGAGCTCATCCCAGTAGATTCTGGAAGCTTATCACTGGCAGAGTACGAGCGCTTCTCCCGGGCTTTATTCAAAGGTTATTCCTCACCAGAGCTTATAACTGGGTTATCCTCATCTAATTACCATGGAAAGATCGTCCTCGGCGAAGTTCTTCCTATCCCCCCAGCGGAGTTCATCAATTCCTCAACAAAAACATATCAACGGAATCCCTAGTGGAGTTATCATCAAAACCTCAGCAAATTATCTCTTCCCACAGAGTAATTCCCCGCAGAGTAATCTCCTCAACAAGTTTATTCCCCAACAGAGTCATCTTCTCCTACCGGTTTATTCTTACAACCATCATCCCCAGCAGAAACGAAGAACTCTACTCTTCAAACATCAGCCCAAGATTCAACAAACTTCCCGGCATTCGTCAAGGATTTATTTTCCTAGACGAAGATACATTCATAAACATCACATCTTCATACATTATAGCATGCATACGCATCATACAATACAAATCTCATTTATTTTTGAGAACATCTTAAAATCATGCAGTTCATGCATCATGACATTGCATACGACTAATACTTTGCCTTTTCAGAAAAAAGTCAATCAAAAGATGATTACCATCTACCTTTACAGTTCCAGATCAACACCGGTAACAAGCCAGGAAAATTCCGTGGACGACTGATCGTGGGTTAATATCCGAAACCAAACAGGACAATTATCTACTTGATCATCCTCAGGAAACCCTACACCGGTTCCTTTTCTTTCAGAAGAAGTCTTACACGGGCTCATCAATAGGCAATCCTACACCGGTTTCCTTCTCAACCTTAGATGTAGTTTTACACGAACTCATCATCAGGCAACCCTACACCGATTCCTTCTCAATTTTTCAGACGAAGTCTTACACGGACTTATCATCAAAGTAACCCTACACCGGTTCCTTTTCTTTCAGAAGAAGTCTTACACGGACTTATCTTAAGATGACCTTACCCCGGTTCATCAAGAAGTTTTACACGAACTTATCCTGCAGTAACCTTACCCCGGTTCCTCCAGAAGTATTACACGGACTTATCTCAAGATGATCTTACCCCGGTTCATCAAGAAGTTTTACACGAACTTATCCTGCAGTAACCTTACCCTGGTTCCTCCAGAAGTCTTACACGGACTTATCTCAAGATGACCTTACCCCGGTTCATCCAGAAGTTTTACACGAACTTATCCTGCGGTAACCTTACCCCGGTTCCTCCAGAAGTCTTACACGGACTTATCTCAAGATGACCTTACCCCGGTTCATCAAGAAGTTTTACACGAACTTATCCTGCAGTAACCTTACCCCGGTTCCTCCAGAAGTCTTACACGGACTTATCTCAAGATGACCTTACCCCGGTTCATCCAGAAGTTTTACACGAACTTATCTTGCGGTAACCTTACCCCGGTTCCTCCAGAAGTCTTACACGGACTTATCTCAAGATGACCTTACCCCGGTTCCTCCAGAAGTCTTACACGGACTTATCCCGAAGTAACCTTACCCCGGTTCCTCCAGAAGTCTTACACGGACTTATCTCAAGATGACCTTACCCTGGTTTATCCAGAAGTTTTACACGAACTTATCCTGCAGTAACCTTACCTCGGTTCCTCCAGAAGTCTTACACGGACTTATCCCGAAGTAACCTTACCCCGGTTCCTCCAGAAGTTTTACACGAACTTATCCCGAAGAAACCCTACACAGGTTCTCTCTTCCCAAAGATGCAGTTTTACACGGACTCGTCATCAGAAACCCTACCCAGGTTTTACTTCTTCCAGGATGCAGTTTTACACGGGCTCATCATCAAAGTAACCCCACACAGGTTCCCTTCTCAAACTCCAGACGTAGTTTTACACGGACTCGTCATCAGTAAACCCTACACAGGTTTCCTTCTCAGCTCTAGATGCGGTTTTACACGGACTCGTCATCAAAATAACCCTACACAGGTTCCTTCTCCATTTCAGATGCAGTCTTATACGGACTCATTATCAGTAAACCCTACACAGGTTTCCTTCCTCCAAAGATGCAGTTTTACACGAGCTCATCATCAGTCAACCCTACACAGGTGTCCTTCTTTCCAAGATGCAGCTTTACACGAGCTCATCATCAGGCAACCCTACACAGGTTCCCTCTTTTAACTTACAAAAACTACAGTTCAATAGACCACCTCCAAATTGCATCTATAAGTCCATTCCCGACAAGGTTCTGTCACATCCCCCGATGGCATCTTTAAGCCCATCTCCACAACTATCCATTACACTTCCAAATGGCATCTATAAGCCCATTCTCGAAAAGGTTCTGTCACATCTCCAGATGGAATCTATAAGCCCATCCCCCTATCCACCATCTTTCCAAATGGCATCTGTAAGCCTATTCCCGACATCACACTGCTGATACTCTACTATGTGAGTGCAAATTTCTGGGCACTCTAGTGTTCAATCATCTTCCACCTTCGGATCACGAAAGGCACGCAAGCCAATCTACATCCTCAGGTCTAAGAAGATTGAACAGGGGCAACTGTTGTACCCCAAAATTTTCCCTCCCATATTCTTCAAAGTTTTGACAAGCATCATCTCAATTTGCTCAAATCTACTCAAGGGTTGCACAGTTCAAACACCCTCCTAAGCCAGTCAAATTAGGGTTTTGGTTCTTGCAAGGAAGTTGAGGTTTTCAAGGGCTCAATCAAGTCCCATATGCTCATATACATTTTCAAGCACCTACATGTCAAGTTTCAAGGCTCACAAGGTCAAGTTGCACAGTCAAAAACCCTAATTGCTTCACAATCAACTATAGGGGTAAAATGGTCATTTGGCAGTCAAAAGTCAAAAATTTTGGTCAACATCTTATTTTGAAGCCACAATCATCATTGGATAAAATCTTGATCATGATTCCACAAGAATGGCTCAAAAATCATCAAGATGCAAAAGTTTCCATTTTTGGACAGTTGAAAAGTCAACTGTAACTTGACCAAGGCATAACTTTTTCATGGTTCATCAGAAAAATCCCATCCAATGCTCATTTTGAAGGGGATGACATTTCCTACAACTCATCTTCACATTCCAAGTCCAATAAATGCTCTCACAAAAAGTTATCAATTTCAACATTATAGGTCATTTTCAAAAGTCAACAAAAAGGCATTTTAAGTCAAAGACCATAACTTGATATTGGTAACTCAAAATGACATGGGACCAAAGGCATTGGTTATAGGACTTCAAGACCTTTCCAAAATGTCCAAGAACATGTTCATATGATCAAAATTGAGCAAGATATGCATTGGAGAAGTTGGGAAATTTTTGTGAAATGGCAAAAATCAACTATCCTTGAAACTTCAATTTTTGACAAAAGGGCCCACTTTTTTCCACTTGATTCAGCCTTGTCATGCCACCCACGTGTCCCATGATCAATTTCAAGACCAAATAATTATTTTTCTATTTTTATTTAATTTTTATGGATTTAATTCATTTTAATCCATAATAATTCAAGTAAATCTAAAAAAATTAATTAAATGGTATCTTATGGTTTGAATAGCCTTCATGAAGCATTTGCAACCTACCAATTTCGTGCTAAGCTCATTTAGGCATGAAAATTCAAATTTTGAACAAGCTTTGAAAGGCCTTTAATGGTGGTTAAGACAAAATCCAAAGCTTAATTGCAATGGTTAAAGGCTCCTAAATGTGACTTATTCTCACTCATTACTATATATGCAAGCCTTGCAAGCCTCATTCACAACCTAGAGTGTGCACAAAAGGCCAGAGCAAAATCCAAAAAGTATCAAAAAAAGTGTGAGATCAAAAGGAGTGTTGCAAGCATTTTCAGGCCAAAAGGAGAACGTGACTCTCTTCTTTGCCATACTCTGAAGCTAAAGCAACCCTTGCCACGTCCTAAGGTCCATCATACCGCGCTGTAAGTTTTCTCAGGTCCCCCAATTTCCTTGTTTCCATTTTTTCTCAATGTATTCCTGTGCATGCTTCTAAAGGTGGTACACCATGTGCCCTGACGCTTCAGCATGCCAAGTGTCTACAAACAACAATCCAGTGGCCAGGAAATGATGAGCACCATGCTTTTCAGTCAACCATATGCACATGATTCCAGGAGTCAACGTGACTTTGTGCTTAATGGGCCATAGCAATGCTAAACAAACCCTCAATTCTGGTCCATACCCCCCCCCCCCCCCTTGGTTTTGTTATTCTTTTTTTTTTATCTTTTTATTTTTCTTTTCTTTTATAATTCCTTTTTTTTAATTATTAGTATTATTAACTTAATTAATATTTTTCATAAAAAAATCAAAAAAACATTTTATTATTTATTAACTTATTTTTGTAAATAAATTTTAATATTAATTTATTAGTGGTGTAATTAGAACAATTTTAACTTTTTTTAATAAGTAAAATTAATTTAGAATTAGGACTTTTAATTTTAATTCCTTTTATTTCATTTTCATTAAAAAAACATAAAAACACAAAAATATCATTTTTTTAATTAATTAATTAATTAGTTATTAATTTTTAATTTCATTTAAATTACAAAAAGGGACAAAAATTCATTTCTTTTCTTAAAAGGGTCAACACCCTTAGGACGTTCCCGATTAAATTTCTATTCGCGCGTATTTATTTCTTTTGATTATATTTATGTATCTGTACAGAGTATGTAATAGTTAATTAGGAATTTTACCGCTCTATTTAATTTCTCGCACTTATTTTACAAAACGGGTTTTTGTTTTTGGTGATGTATAGACCCGCGCCTTGTAATAGCTAGATTTACATTTCTGCAATTTATTTTCCGCACTCCTAACTGTTAAAAAATGCATGAAAGAATGTATGAAAAATAAAATCAATCCGTAGCTCACAAATAACATGTACAAGATAACCTTAACTGAAAAACAACACACAAAGCACATGCCACTTCTAGGGTACGCCTCACCGGTTGCCTCGAACGTGGTCATCAAGTATAGGGTGTCTTAGAGGTCGCCCTTCTGTCCAAAAGATCCAGTTGCCTCGAAACGGTTGCCTCGGATAAAAAAGGATCTAGGACGTTAGGATTACTTCTAAGACATCCTACTATTGCTTCGGTGACCACACTGTCCCGATAATCGAATTGAACCGAATAACTCCAAGGACGGTGCTACCTACCTCTCAATGGTGGGATAGCACTATCTAAAGGACTCTTACACAGCCTAATTCCTTAGAGTAGGTAGATTCTCATAAGTACTTGCTCTTTTCAAAACAAACAAAAACATCTTTTTACACTGACACTTTCAAAAGGTTTTCAAACAAATTTTTCATACACTCTTGAGGACTGATACAAGAGTTACTTAGAAGTTTTTTCAAACGAAACTTTTTCAAAACCCACACACACTTGAAAAGCAAACAAATCTTTTTGAAAACATAAGAGCAAGTACCTAAGAGCCCATGGATAACCATGGATAGAAAGGGTGCTAACACCTTCCCTTTCTATAAATCTACCTCCCGAACCGAGAAACAATCTAGAATAAGGAATTTTGCTGTGCTTTTGTCCTTTCCATGTTGGAGAACATAAAAGACGGTGGCGACTCTTGCTTACCGCGACATTTCGCGAAACCAGCTAAAAAACAGTCAGTTCTATTTCCACCGATCACAACGGGCTCTTAGGTACTTGCTCTTATGTTTTCAAAATTTGTTTGCTTTTCAAGTGTGTGTGGGTTTTGAAAAAGTTTCGTTTGAAAAATTTCTAAGTAACTCTTGTATCTGTCCTCAAGATTGTATGAAAAATTTGTTTGAAAACCTTTTCGAAAGTGTAGGTGTGAAAAGTATTTTTGTTTGTTTTTGAGAGAGCAAGTACCCATGAGAAATCTACCTACTCTAAGGAATTAGGCTGTGTAAGAGTCCTTTAGATAGTGCTATCCCACCATTGAGAGGTAGGTAGCACCATCGTTGGAGGTATTCGGGTCAATTCGATTAAGGGACGTGTGTGGTCACCAAAGCAATGGTAGGACACCTTAGAAGTAACCTTAATGTCCTAGATCCTTTTTATCTGAGGCAACCGTTTCGAGGCAACTGGATCTTTTAGACAGAAGAGCGACCTCTAAGACACCCTATACTTGATGACCACGTTCGAGGCAACCAGTGAGGCGTACCCTAGGAGTGGCATGTGCATGTGTGTTGTTTCAGTTTATGTTTGTCTTGTACATGTTATTTGTGAGCTACGGATTGATTTTATTATTCATACATTCTTGCAGGCATATTAACAGTTAGGAGTGCGGAAAATAAATTGCAGAAAAGTAAATCTAGCTATTACAAGGCGCAGGTCTATATATCGCCAAAAACAAAAACCCGTTTTGAAAAATAAAGTGCGAGAATTTAAATAAGGCGATAAAATCCTAATTAACTATTACATACTCTGTACAGATACATAAATATAATCAAAAGAAATTAAAGCGCGAAAGAAGATTGTATCGGGAACGTCCTAGGGTTTTGACCCTTTTTTAAGAAAGAATTGAATTTTTGTCCCTTTTTTGCAATTAAATTAAATTAAAACTAATTACTAATTAATTAATTATTTATTAAAAGAAAAAAATGTTTTTGTATTTTTTATATTTTTAATGAAAATAAAATAAAAGGAATTAAAAGTTGTCAAGAGAAAGACCTAATTCTAAATTAATTTTATTTATTGTGAAAAGATTAAAATTAAACCTAATTAAACAACTAAGTTAATTAATGTTAGAATTTATTTACAAAATAATTACCTAAGTGAAATTAATAAAAATAAATATTTACATTTTTTAGTTTTTTCTGAATTTTTATTTATGAAAACGTTAATTATGTTAATTAATTAAATAATACTAAGAATAATTACTAAAGAAAATAAAAAGGAAAAAAAGAAAAATGAAAAAAAAAGTTAACCAAGGGTGCTGAACAAAAATGGAGGTGGATCTGGAATTTTGCCCAATAGCATTAAAGCCTGTTTGACTTTCTGGATTCAGGTGCGTATGGTTGACTGAAGAACATGGTGCTCCTTCTTCCCTGGCCTTTGGATGGCTGTTGAAGACACTTGGCACGCTGGATGAGTGAGGTTTATGGTGCTCACCATTTGGAAACCTACACAAGAACGCATTAGAAAAAATAACATGGAATTATGGGGGACCTGGGATTCGAACCCAGGTCCCAAGGGACTATGCATAATCGTCTTGGCCAGCTGAGTTGTCTTGTTCAATTGTTACTAAAATAAACAGCAATGATTATATGAGAAAACCAACAAACATGCTGAAAAAAGAAAAAATGCGCGCCCTTTATTTGAACGAGCCAGTAGCATGTCACCACGTCACTGTCTTCTTCCTTATGCCTGCAAAAAACAAATTAGTTAGCGGGGGTTTTTAACCCCCACAATCTGCATCATTGAAAAATAGTGAATAGGCGTGTGTGCCATATAAAAAGGGCGCGAGGGTATCAATGTGTTCGTCTCATCCTGACGAATTCAACCATAGGCGCCATTAGTCCTAATTTTACCTATGCTGTAAACCCCCAAATTGGAAGCTTTGAAAACCTAGGTTTCATCAATGGTGGTTTCGGATTCTATGTGTTTCAATGCAATTGACTTATGCCAAAAGATTCCCGTGGGTTCAAGCAACACAAAAATAACAAAAAATCATATGAATGATGCATATATTTTGAGTTTCGATTATGGACAAGAAACCAAACCGTGTGACTTGTTCTGGGCGTTTCCTTGAGGTTTATGGCTTGTTTGTGATTGCAATAGGTTCCTGAGTGTGTTAGGAATATGTTTGAATCTCTAAATTGCTGTGAAAGGGGCTGGAGGATTGAAAACAGTTTTGGCTTTTTTGCTTGATTTTTCAATATTGGTTTGGCCGTTTCAGGGATGCTTCGATCGTGAATTAGGTATGCAAGGCTTGCTTATGTATGTCTCAATGAATTTAGGTCACATTATGAGCTTGGGATCCTTTGCAATTAAGCCTTGAGATTTTGGTTTACCACCATTAAAGAACATGCCATATTTGGTTCAAAACCATGATTTTGTGTAAAAAATAGGCTTAGCACGAATTTGGTAGGTGGAATATGCTGTATGAAAGCCATTCAAACCACAAAGATGCCATTTAATTAATTTTTTGATTTTATTTGAATTATTATGGATTAAAATGAATTAAATCCATAAAAATTAAATAAAAATGAAAAAATAAATGTTTGGTCTTGAAATTAATCATGGGACACGTGGGTGGCATGACAAGGCTGAATCAAGTAGAAGAAAGTGGGCCCTTTTGTCAAAAATTGAAGTTTCAAGGATAGTTGACTTTTCAGCTGTCCAAAAATGGAAACTTTTGCATCTTGATGATTTTTGAGCCATTCTTGTGGAATCATGATCAAGAATTGATCAAATGATGATTGTGGATTCAAAATAAGATGTTGACCAAAATTTTTGACTTTTGACTGCCAAATGACCATTTTACCCCTACAGTTGATTGTGAAGCAATTAGGGCTTTTGGCTGTGCAACTTGATGCTGTGAGTCTTGAAACTTGACATGTAGGTGCTTGGCAATGTATATAGGCATATGGGACTTGATTGGGCCCTTGAAAACCTCAACTTCCTTGCAGGAGCCAAAACCCTAATTTGACTGGCTTAAGAGGGTGTTTGAACTGTGCAACCCTTGAGTAGACTTGAGCAAATTGAGATGATGCTTGTCAAAACTTTGAAGGATATGGGAGGGTAAATTTTGGGGTACAACAGGGTAAAATGTTAGCTAAAATACAAAGTTATATTGCATGATATGTATGATGTAATGAACTGTCATCCATGTTTATGATATATGAATGTAATGATTATGCATGTAAGCTGAGTAGCTGTCTTGCTGAGGAAAAACAAATCCTTGATAGTTGGAGATAATGAAATCTTTGACTGCTGCCGGGGGAAGTAAATCCTTGACCGAAGCTGGGAATTCCAAAGAATCTTTGATTGTTGAAGATGAGAACCCTTGCTGACTGCTTGGGGATTAAAAGTCTCTGGTGACTTGTAGGGGAATGAGGATTCTTCAAGACTTTCCTGGGAACTAAGGAAAATTCTGAAAATCTCTACTGGGGGAGTTGGAACCTAGGTGGCTTCTGTTTGGAAAAATGAGACCGAGAATCTTCGATCTGCCGGGAAATAACTCTGTGGGGAGAATGTTTACTTGGTCGGTGAAATCAGGAGCTTGGGTTGTAGGTCAATATACTGGGGAATCATCCTAGCTGCTAGGGAAATTAAGGGAAGTTGAACAGTTGGAAATCTGACCTCGCTGGGGAAGAAGGTTTAGAATATTCTGGCTCCGCTAGGGATCGGGAGTTTGAACTCTGATGGGAACTTTGAAACTTAACTCAGCTGGGGAATCCAGTTTAGAATGCACTGGCTCCGCCGGGGATCTTGAAGCTTAACTCCGCTGGGGACTCCAGTTTAGAATGCACTGGCTCCGCCGAGGATCTTGAAGCTTAACTCCGCTGGGGACTTGTATTCCAAGGTTTTAGCTCTGTTGAGGATCTGAACAAAGTATCGCAGGAGATTTCCTCTGGAATGGCACAAAGATATCTTCCTACACCTTCAACCTATCAGTAATTATCCTTTCTCAATTCGTTTTATTTGTAAGTAATGATTATATTCAAATGCATATGCCTATTTAACAAACCATTGGACATTTTCAAATAAAACATAAGTGTAAAAAAGAAAAAGGAAGACAAACAAATTTTTGCACTTTGAAGTATCTTTGTATTAATTTTTGTAAGTATCTTTGTACAAAGGAAACAGAAATCCTAGTAAGAGAATGTTGTCGTAAAAATTGAAAAATTTGATACAAAAGAAAGATGGCTATGTGTAACAATTCCATGGGATTCCCATTCTGCTATAGCCTTCACAACTCTGAGTATCTGTCCATTCGTTGCTTCGTCCGCAGATGATTGGATTGATCGGAAGCTTGGAGCTTGTTGGTGCAGAGATTGTCCTTAAAGTGATCCGACGAGACATAGTCATACGCTTTAATTCCCTAACTTTTGCCTGGACCGCCCTTTCGGGTTTTCGATCCACCGGGAAACCCTTTTTTGCTCAAGTCGCCCTTTCGGGTTTTCAACTTGTCGGGTGTACAGATTTTTTGTTTTATCCCTAATTTTTGCCTGAACCGCCCTTTTGGGTTTTCGATTCACCGGGATGCCCATTTTTTCCCAAGTCGCCCTTTCGGGTTTTCGACTTACCGGGTCATTTTATGCGTAGTACCTTTTGACTATGTCCGCGTTTGCAGGGTGCGGCAAATCGTCGCCGTCCATGGTGGTCAGAATCATTGCCCCACCAGAAAAGATGCTCTTGATTACAAATGGTCCTTTGTAAGTAGGAGTCCACTTGCCCCTGGGATCACTTTGCGGCAAGATGATCCGCTTGATTACAAGATCTCCGACTTGAAATACCTGACGTCTGACTTTCTTGTTGAAGGCCTTGATCATTAGTTTTTTATACGTCTGACCATGACAAACAGTAGTAAGTCACTTCTCGTCGATCAAGTTAAGTTGATCAAGCCGGGTCTGAATCCAATCGTCTTCACTCAAACTGGCATCCTTCATAATCCTCAAGGAAGGAATCTGAACTTCCATGGGTAGAACAACTTCCATGCCATATACCAACGAAAAAGGAGTTGCCCCAGTTGAAGTACATGTCGTGGTACGATACCCATGCAGAGCGAACGGTAACATCTCATGCCAGTCCTTGTAGGTGACCATCATCTTTTGAATGATCTTCTTAATATTTTTGTTCGCGGCTTCAACAACACCGTTCATCTTTGGCCGATAGGGAGATGAATTGTGATGATAAATCTTGAACTGTTCGCATAGAGCGGTGATCATAGTGTTTTTCAAATTTGTATCAGTGTCTGTGATGATCCTGTCGGGGATACCATACCGGCATATGAGGTTTTGCTTGATGAAGCGGGCAACCACGTTCTTTGTAACTGAGGTAAAGGAATCTGTTTCGACCCATTTGGTGAAGTAATCAATAGCCACCAGGATAAAGCGATGTCCATTGGATGTCGTGGGCTCGATCTCTCCAATCATGTTAATGCCCCACATTGCGAATGGCCAAGGAGCTGTCAGAACGTTGAGAGGAACATGAGGAATATGTACCTTGTCGGCGTAGACTTGGCATTTGTGGCAGGTACGGGAATATTGATGACAATCAGCTTCCATGGTAGACCAGTAGTAGCCAGCCCTTAGAATCTTCTTAGTCATCGTATGTCCGCTCAAGTGGGTGCCAAATGTGCCACTATGTATCTCAGTCATGATCAACTCTGCTTCAGCTTTGTCTATACAACGAAGTAGAACACAATCATGGATGCGCTTATAAAGGATGCCATTGCTTAGGAAGAACTTGGCAGCAAATCTCCTTAAGAACTTTTTGTCATTGACGGAAGCTCCTTCAGGGTATTCTCTGGTCTGGAGATACCTTTTGATTTCATGAAACCAAGGTTGTTCCACTGCTTCTTCGGTATTAATCTCATGACAGTGTGCAGGTTCATCCATTCACTCGATGGTGATTTGGGGAGCCTCGTTATCCCAGTTGAGTTTAAACATGGAAGACATTGTAGCTAGAGCATCCGCTAGCTGATTTTCTTCTCGCGGGAAGTGCTCGAAGGTAATCTGCTCGAAATGAGGCAACAATGTCAAGACATGTTCTTTGTATGGGATAAGATTAGGATGTTTGGTATCCCACTCTCCTTTGAATTGACTGATAACCAAAGCCGAGTCCCCAAATACGACCAAAGATTTGATTCCCAAGTCTATAGCAGCCTTGAGACCAAAGATGCAAGCTTCATATTCAGCCATGTTGTTGGTACAGCTGAAGCAGAGTCGGGCAGTGAAGGGTGTATGGCAACCATCCGGAGAAATGAGTACCGCACTGATACTGTTGCCAAGTGTATTTGAAGCATCATCAAAGTACAGGGTCCATCGGGATCCTTGTTCAGGTTCGTCATACGGTCTGTTACCTTCAATGTTGTCCAATGTCATGATGTCCTCGTCAGGGAAGTCGAATCTCATAGATTGGTAATCTTTAACGGCTTGATGAGCTAGATGGTCAGCTAGTACACTCCCTTTTATAGCTTTTTGGGTAGTATACTGGATGTCATACTCAGTCAGGATCATTTGCCATATAGCGATTCTTCCAGATAAAGCTGGCTTCTCGAAGATATACTTGATCGGATCCATCTTGGAAATCAGCAGAGTGTTATAAGTCAACATATACTGCCTTAGCCGGCGAGCAGCCCATACCAAAGCGCAACAAGTTTTCTCGAGCAGTGAGTAACGAGTCTCACAGTCGGTAAACTTTTTGCTAAGGTAATAAATAGCATGCTCTTTTCGTCCAGACTCGTCATGTTGGCCCAGTACGCACCCCATTGAGTTATCCAAAATAGTCAGATACATGATCAACGGCCTTCCTTCGACGGGTGGTGTGATCGGTGGATCTGGAACTGACTGTTTAATGCTGGTTCGCGAAATGTCGCGGAAGCAAGAGTCGCCACCGTCTTTTATTTTCTCCAAATGGAAAGGACAAAAGCACAGAAAAATTCCTTAAAGAGATTGCTCTCGGTTCGGGAGGTAGGTTATAGAAAGGGAAGGTGTTAGCACCCTTTCTATCCATGGTTATCCATGGGCTCTTAGATACTTGCTCAATGTGTTTTCAAAAATGTTTGCTTGCTTTTCAATTGTGGGTTTTAAAAAAGTTTCTTTGAAAAATTTCAGTTCGACTCTTGTGTCAGAGTGTTTGAAAAATTGCTTTGAAAGCTTTTGAAAAGTGTCGGTGTGAAAAGATTTTTGTTTGTTTTTTGAAGAGAGCAAGTATCTACGAGAACCTACCTACCCTAAGGAATTCGTCTGTGTAAATGTCCTTTAAAGTAGTGCCATCCCACCATTGAGAGGTAGGTAGCACCACCGTTGGAGGTGTTCGGGTCAATTCGAGGTTCGGGACATGGTGATCACCAGAGCAATAGGAAGACACCTTAGAAGCTACCCTCATGCCAGGTTCCCGGATCATGAGGACTTACTAAAACATCCTCTACTCGACGATCACCTTTCGAGGCAAGGCAACAGTGAGGCGTACCCTAGGGGTGGTGTGTGCGAATTGTGTGTCATTTTCATTGATATTTGTCTTGTCATGTTCATTGTGATCTACGCTTGATTTTATTTAAGGCCATTCATTCTTTCATGCTTTTTTAACAATATTTGCGGAAAAGTAAATTCTAAGGCTATTACAAATGGCGCGGGTCCACATCGCCAAAATTAAACCGGACCCGATTTGACAGAAAAATAAATAAGGCAAATAAAAGTGCGAAAAGTATAAGTTACAACGCTTTGGGAGAGATACATAATTATTTAAGCAATAAAATAACTACGCAAATTAAACAATTAAAAATATGGGCGTTGGACCCTTTTGCAAAATTAAAATTAATAAGGAATTAAAGTTAAAATTAAAAGAAAATGTTTTTGGTATTTTTATGTTTTTTAGATTTAATAGAAAAGAGAGAATTAATTATAATTAAAATAAAATGTCAAACCCTAATTCTAATTATTTTTTAGTTATTATGAAAATGTTAAATTAACCTAAATTAAACCCTAAATTCTTTTATGTACAATTTAATTATGAAAATAAAATGAGTAATATTATTATAAAAAAGGAAAAATTAAAAGGAATAAAAATTATCAATTAAACCTAATTCTATATTTTTTGATTTTTAGTTATTAAAAAGAATTAAAATTAAAACCTATTTAATACTAAATTTATTTACATGCAATTATTTACAAGAAAATATGCAAATTAAATATTTTATTATGTTTTTATCTTTTTCTGATTTTTATGAAGTTTTTATATTTTGTAGAAAAATAATTAATTAAAACAATAAAAATAAATAACACAATAATTAAAAAAATAAAATATGAAGAGAAAAGCAAACCAGGGGGGGTTCAGGCCCCAATTGTGAGGTATAGGTCCAAGAATCCAGGCCCAAAAAGCTTCAGGTCCTTTTGACTTTTTTGTGCAACATGTTGGTACGTTGACTCTTGTTCAAGCTGTTCTCCATCTCTCAACCTTTAGATTGATCTCCAAGTGGACGTGGCAAGGCCTGATTTGGAGGTGCATGGTGTACTTTCACGCTGAAGCTGCCTGTGAACATTCATAGCAAAATAATATAGGAATTTATACAGACCTGGGACTCGAACCCAGGTCTTGGATGTTGAAGCAATGAGAGTTTGCCAGCTGAGCTAAGCGCATATTCAATTATTATACAGACAAACAAATAATATAAAAAGAAACAACGCGTTAGTGGATGGAAACGCGCGAAAATTCAAACAGGCCTATCACTGCGTGACACGGCTTCATCTTCTCCATTAGCCCTGTAAAATAAAAAACAAACGCAACGGTTTTTGGACGTTCCCTTAGGCATGCTATCAAGAAATAGCGATTAGGCCTATGTAACTCATAAATTCATCGCGACTATGGTAATCTCTTCGTCCAGGTCTGTTGATTGCAATGGTGGTGGCCTGGAATCTCAATTTTTCCTTATCTCAAAAACCCCAATTCAAAACGCTGAAAACCCTAAAAGTCAGTTATGGCATAATCGCGTATGGCTTGCAAAAATTCAATCAAACATGTCAGTTAGCTTTGAAATCACATCAGGAACAAGAATCAATAAGTTAAATGTCATGAAAATGCATAGAATTAAGAATACGATTATGAAATTTTCATGGAATATGTTGAGTTCTGTACATCGATTCCTTGCCTTTTGATGAGTGTTATGAATTGGAATGTGATCAGTGAAGCTTCAGGAAGCCAATGCAATGAATATTAGGGCTTGAATCCACCTCTAGCAATGATTTCAGAATTGAGTTTTTTCAACAATTTTCCAAGTTTGTCTATCGTTCTTCTGCGCAGCTTAGGGTGTGTGGACATTAGGGTTGTGTTCATGTATTTGTATGGAGTCAATTAGGTTAAGAAATTCAATCAAATCTCTTTCATTCAATGGTTTTTGCAAATTGATTTTCCAAGATCTTTTTCATATCTTTTTCATGTGCTCTTTGTGTCAATTAGCTCAAATCAAACCAAAACTTTCCACATTTGCATATGCACGAATTATAGAAGCCAAAACATGTATAAAAAGATTGGTTTTGTTAGGTTAAATATTTTTTCACATATTTAATTGATTTAATTGAATTAATATAAATAAAAACTCAAATAAATAAATAAAAAATGAGAAAATACTTCCCTTTGGGCCAAGTGGTCGTGCATATGCTTAGAATGATGAATCATGGAAGAAAAATGGGCCCATTAGCAATTTTAGGTCATTTGGATCAAAGTTGACTTTTCAGAATATCCAAAAATCTCCCAACTTCCACAAGGCATAACTTGCTCAATTTTTAAGCTTTTCTCATGTTCTTGGACATTTTGGAAAGGTCTTTGAGTCCTCTAACCAATGCCTTTAGTCCCATGTCATTTTGATTTACCAATCTCAAGTTATGGCCTTTGACTTAAAGTCCCTTTTTGTTGACTTTTGAAAATGACCTATAATGTTGAAATTGATAACTTTTTGTGAGAGCATTTATTGGACTTGGAATATGAAGATGAATTGTAGGAAATGTCCTTCTCTTCAAAATGAGCTTTGGATGGGATTTTTCTGATAATCCATGTGAAAGTTATGCCCTGGTCAATTTCAGTTGACTTTTTCAACTGTCCAAATATAGTAACTTTTGCATCTTGATGATTTTCTGAGCCAAATTTTGAGAATCATGATCAAGCATTGATCAAATGATGTTTGTGGCTTCAAAATGATGTGTTGACCAAAAATTTGAACTTTTGACTGTCAAATGACCATTTTGCCCCTACAGTTGACTGTGGTGCAATTTAGGGTTTTGACTGTGCAATTTTGAGCTGAATGCCTTGAAACTTGATATGAGGATTCTTGACCATCTTTGTAGGCATGTGAGACTTGATTGGGCCCTTGAAAACTTCCTTTTCTTGATCAGAACACAAACCCTAGTTTTGACTGTATAGGAGACAGTTGGACTGCACAACCCTTGGGGAATTTTGTGACTTGGCTTGGCAATTTCTTGGAGAATATGGGAGGGCAAATTTTGGGGTACAACAGTTGCCCCTGTTCAATCTTCTTAGACCTGAGGATGTAGATTGGCTGACGTGCCTTTCGTAATCCGAGGGTAGAAGATGATTGGACACTAGAGTGCCCAGAAATTTGCGCTCGCATAGTAGCAGTGATGATGGAATGGGCTTATAGATGCCATTGGGAGGTTGCTGGATAGGATGATGGGCTTATAGATGCCATTTGGACGTTGATCGCGTAGGAGATTCCTTAGCTATAACCTGCATACCTGCAAAAGAAACAAATGAGTACCTGACACGTTGCAGGAGCTGATTTTAGATGCTTGGTATAGATGTGTCCTGACTGGTTACAGGAGCTGAGTCTGGAGCTTCAAAAGATGAATGAACTATGGATGGTTACTGCCTTAGCATGAATGGTAAGAGAACATTGGGTGATTTTAACTTCAACAACGCTCGTTGAGAAAATCTTGGTGGGAAATACCATCTTTGCAGGATCGGAACGAGAACCATAGGCAATTATAATCTGAAAGGGATGATCACCTCACTCGCTGTCGGCGAGGGAAACATCTGAAAAGGACTTACCACCTCACACACCGTCGGAGAGGGAACCATAGGAGACTATCACCTCACACTCATCGTCGGAGAGGGAAACATCTGAAGAAGGAATTACCACCTCACGCACTTGTCGGAGAGGGGACCATAGGAGACTATCACCTCACACTCATCGTCGGAGAGGGAAACATCTGAAGAAGGAATTACCACCTCACGCACTTGTCGGAGAGGGGACCGTAGTAGACTATCACCTCACACTCACCGTCGGAGAGGGAAACATCTGAAAAAGGAATTACCACCTCACGCACTTGTCGGAGAGGGGACCATAAGAGACTATCACCTCACACTCATCGTCGGAGAGGGAAACATCTGAAGAAGGAATTACCACCTCACGCACTTGTCGGAGAGGGGACCATCTGGGATAACTTCTACTTAGTCTTTATCAGAAAAATCTGTTGGGAGTCGATTTAGCTGGACTAGAGAAGACTTTGAAATATGTTTGAGCATTTTAACTGCGTCTTTCCTGAAAGGTAAAGGTTAGTCATATGCAATGCATGATATAGATCAAGCAATGATATTCTCAACCTAAATGAGATTTGTATGGTATGATGCGTCTATGCATGCTATAATGATGTATGTGATGTTTTATGTATGTTTTTGTCTAGGAAAGTGAATCCTTGACGGATGCCGGGAAGTCGTATCCTGGGCTGATGTTGGAGAATAAGCTTTTTACTTCCGCTGGGGATGATAACTGCAGGAATACCGGTAGGAGAAGATGACTCCGTTGCGGAATAAACTTGGAAGATTCTGCGGGGAGAAAAGTACTCTAGTGACCATGCTGGGAAGCAATACTCTGTGGGGATAGAGATGTTTTGCTAGATTGTTGATAACTTGCTGGGGATACCCTTGTTGTATTGGAAGTGTTGATAGACTTCGCTGGGGTAAGAAGACTTTGTCGACGACACTCTTTCCGTGGCTTTTGGCTGAGGATAACCCAGTTATATCCTGTTAAGGAAATAACTCTTTAAATCAAGCCGGACGATGCGTTCGTGTTCTGCGAGGGATAAGCTTCCGGAATCTACTGGGGATAAGCTTGCTGCTTGGGGAGATGGATTCCAACTTTCTTGGGGAAACTGGATTGGACTCTCCTGGGGGAAGTTTTGATATGCAATTTTGTAAGTTGAAAGAGGGAACATATGTAGGGTTGCCTGCTGATGAGCTCGTGTAAAACCGCATTTTGATGACGAGTTCGTGCTAAACTGTATCTGAAATGGAGAAGGAACCTGGGTAGGGTTACTTTGATGATGAGTTCGTGTAAAACTGCGTTCTTGGAAAGGGAGAACCTGTGTAGGGTGTCCGGGTGACGAGTCCATGTAAAACTGCATCTTGAATAGGGGGAACCGGTGTAGGGTTGCTTGGTGAGGTAAGTTCATGTAAAACTTTCTTGATGAACCGGGGTGAGGTTATCTTGAACTAAATCCATGTAAGACTTCTGGAGGAACCGGGGTTAGGTTACCTTGGGGTAAATCCATGTGAGATTTCTTGACGAACCGGGGTAAGGTTACTGGAGACGAGTCCATGTGAGACTTCTGGGGGAACCGGGGTTAGGTTACCTTGAGATAGATCCGTGTGAGATTTCTTGACGAACCGGGGTAAGGTTGCTTCGGGATAAGTTTGTGTAAAACTTCTGGATGAACCGGGGTTAGGTTACCTGGATAAGTTTGTGTAAAAACTTCTTGATGAACCGGGGTTAGGTCATCTTGAGATAGGTCCATGTAAGACTTCAGGAGGAACCGGGGTTAGGTTACTTGGATAAGTTCGTGTAAAAACTTTTTGATGAACCGGGGTTAGGTCATCTTGTGGAGGAGGAGTCTGTGTATGACTTTGTCTGAAGGTTGAGAAGAAACCGGTGTTGGGTTGCATGATTTTGATTAAGTGGATGATTGTCCTGTTTGGTCTCGGGCGTTAGCCCACGATCTGGAATTTGTAAAGGTAGATGGTAATCATTCTTATGTTGATCTGTCCTTTGTACTTTGGTTGACAGAGCCATTGGATCGCCTGGGTAACTCATTATTGCCCCTGCTTCGGAGGTGAGGGAAGAGGATACCTGTGTGGGTGATTGACAAATCTTCGGGTAGGCAAGTGACGAGATACCGGAACATAGTCGTACGCTTTGATCCCTAACTTTTGCCTGAACCGCCCTTTCGGGTTTTCAGTCCACCGGGATACCCATTTTTGCCCAAGCCGCCTTTTCAGGTTTTCGACTTGCCAGGTGTACAGATTTTTTTATTTTTATCCCTTCATTTTGCCCGAACCCTTTTGGTTCGCCGGGAAGCCCTTATTTTTGCCTAGGTGGGTCAACCTAGCGGGTCTTTGATTGTGCGTAGTATTTTTTCGACTATGTCCACGCTCTCAGAATGTAGGGAGTTGCCCCTGTTGGAAGTATTTTGCCATGCCCCAGGTAATGGGCAATGCTCCTATTGTGCCCCTTGATTGGAGGTACTTCTGTTCACAAGGTGTTCATCGTGCGAATTTCCCTGTTGTTCAAACAAATAGTCATATGCAAACAAGGTTATTTTAAGAATGCAAAAGTCTATGTCTGTCTTGAATTTTGAAAATGCATTTTTTGTAATACAGTGCGATGTCAACTCAATATTTTACAGCAAACCTTCAGGAGTCAGGATACCTTCGTAACAGTATGCTTTCGAACTAATCCATGCTTCAGCTAGGACTTTTAAGGGTTATAACGTGGCCTGATTCATGGTTTAATAAACAAAGGATAAAGGCTCAAATTATTTGTACCCACCCGCTCTTCGTGATGTTCTCCAAACCTAAACTCAGTTGATCATACGTTAGACCTTGTTTGAGTTTTTTTTCTGCTCTGATTTTCCGGTGATGGTTCGGATGTTGACAATTTATTTTGAATAGGCAGTCATCTCCTTTTTTTTTTGTTGAGGTTTTGTAGGACCTCTTTCTTTTTGATTTAATTATCCCTTTCTTTTTTTGCCTGAACTGTTTCCTTTGTGATTACAGTCAGTGGGATGCCCCAGTTTAGTAAATCCCCTTTATAGGTTTTGACTCTTTGGGCTTTTTATTTATGAATTTGATAATGACTGCCTGTCTTTATCGATTATTCGGAACCATCACTGTCTTTCTTCGTTTTGTAAAGATCTCTTCGGTGCCATTCGTTATGCACTTGGATCAACTGAGAGACTACCCTGCCCCAGGTTATGATTAAGGGTTTTGATTTTCGAAAATAAAACTCCTACTTCTTTGGCTCGAAGAGGTTGACGAGGGATTATCATCCTTATAACTCCAGTGTTTAGGGATTGAAGCAATGCCTATACCTCATCAGCGGGGTCTGTTCAAAAGCATACTGTAGATTATGGTATCGTTTTCGTCATCCTCCCTCAAGAGGTTTAGAATTTTCAATTAAGAGTTGACCATTGCAAAATATGAAAGCAGTTTTAAACATAGTAAACATAATTAAATCAAGACAGACATGTGTAATGCATTCATGAAATAAAAGAGTTTAACATGATAATTGTTTATCTGAACAAGAAAAGAAAAATACAACTTGAATTCAAATGAACAAAAATCTCTCGATCCTAGCCATGTTTTGGCAATGGAGCAGTGATCACGTTGGGAGTCTCGGCAGGCTCGAACTCGATCTCTTTGGCATCGATCATGTTCTGAATTTTGTACTTCAGTGCCCAACAGTCCTCAGTATCGTGCCCCGGGCTATCGGAATGATAAGCACACCTTGCTTCTGGATTGTAGCTAGGAGAGGAGGTCTTAGGATTGGCAGGAGGGTTGATTACTGCAATCATGTTCATCTTCAACATGTGCTGCAATGCTTGTGACCATGGCATGTTAATGTTGGTGAATTTCCTTTTAGGCCCGTCCGGCCTTTGCTGGTTTCCCCTTTGTGGTTGACGGCGTGGTGCAGAACCAGAAATCATGACTGCCCCTGCATGTTGGTCACGACGACTCTTTTGGCTGTATGCAGCATTAGACTCTTTCCTTCCCGTGTAAGGCTTTTTGTGAGTATCAGAAGGTGTGGCCTCTTGGATCTTCCCACTCTTGATACCAGCTTCGATTCTTTCCCCAGTCAGAATGAGGTCGGTAAACCCTGCAGATGAATTACCAATGAGATGATTGAAGAACGGCCCGGATAGGGTCCCCAAGAACATATCAACGAGTTCCCTGTCAGTTAATGGAGGTTGTACCCTTCCAGCAAGGTCTCTCCATTTCTGTGCATATTCCTTGAAACCTTCATTTGACCCTATCGACATACCCTGGAGTTGGGTACGTGTGGGAGCAAGGTCGGCATTGTACTGGTAATGCTTGTAAAATGCAGTGGCTAAGTCTTCCCAGGTACGGATGTTGGCTCCATTCAGTTGATAGAACCACTCGAGCTGAGTCCCCGAAAGACTCTCTTGGAAGAAATGGATCCATAAGTTTTTGTCAGCTGTATAGGGCTGGATCCTCCTTGTATAAGCCCTGAGATGCAACTTAGGACAGGATGCCCCATCGTATTTAGCAAAGGTGGGTACCTTGAATTTGCGTGGGATCACTACCCCAGAAGACAGACCTAGATCCTCGAAGTCCAGGCCAGGCACCTTTTGTATCTCCATAGCACTGAGCCGGTCTTCCAACTGTTTGTACCTGTCCTCAGCCGGAGGGTACTGTTCATCGCTGAAATCTGTCTCATTGTCGGAGACCACTGGGCTGGGAATCCTTTCTTCTTGATGACTACTTTTCCCCACAGATGGAGTTGTCCTCTCAGCTTGGTCCTGCAGGGTGTTCCCAGATCTGCGTCTAGGGCTGAACAAGACAGTCCTCTTCTTCTTCTTTTCCTTCTTCAAGAGCAGAGCCTTCAGATCTTGCTGCCCCTGGGTCAAGTTCATGATTAGCCCTTGGAATTGGGCATTCTGAGCCTGGAGGGCCTTGATAGACTGCTCAGCTGATGATTCAGGATTCATGACGATCGGCTGAAATAAACAGCGAAGAAGGTAAGTAACCTGCAGAGAAAGGGTACCTGTTATGCAATGATATGTATGACATGCATGCAATGATTTCAAGGACCTCGCGGGGTAAACAGAGAAACTTGTTAGAGTTGAAAACCGGTAACTTGATTGAAGGTACTTCATGTTGTTGAGAGTCCTTCTTCAAGGGTCAAAGGCTCACCATATCCAGTGGGTCATAGCCCCTGACAACCTTGGCTAGAGGAAAATAAATCCTCTCTGCCCCTTGCTGGGATAGTTGATTCACCATGACCTGCATCACAAGCCCTTGAGATCCTTGAAATGGGTTAGGATGTATGCAATGGTATGATGTTATGGTATGCATGGGATAATGTGAGTAACCCTGTTAGGAGTCCAAATTAAGGACTGCAAACACCTGCAAGAAACTTAGGATACCCTGTTATGAGTCCTAATTAAGGACTACAAACACAACCTGCAAGAGACAAATGTCAGGTAATAAGCATGCAAATAGTCAAGTACGAAGGCACACAAGTCACACAAGAGAAGCCCTTAAAGTTTAGGCCAGCATGGGGTCTGGGTAGTACCCTCTTGAAGTTGGTGGGTTCAACCTGTCCTAATCAAAGTAACCGGGTTCTAAGGTTCCCAATATCACGGGGTTGCTTTCATTGTTCATCGTTTCGATTTAGCCACTGAACTGGCGACCGAAATATTCTAGGAAAGCAACCCTCAATTGAGTGTAGTATCGAGTATCAACCAACCTCGGACTGCACCAAAGTCAGTTATCTCACTACCCTAAAGAGGCCAAGATAGTTCAATTAAGGTTCCTAAGGTCTGTTGATGCTTCATGACACCACGTGGAGGCCCCGTACTCTCCTTGACTGAACTCAAGGGTTACCGGTACACACCAAAGTGACACATCAACGTAGCAGACTGTTTCAACCATGTCGGTATACCCCGCACAGTTCCCTCACAGCCTTGTTGCTACTTTCTAAGAAGGTATCCCCCAGATCCGGGTTAGGATCTATAGAACTCCCAAGACAGTCCCACAATTTAAAGCAAACAAGGAATGCAATTGAAAACACAGTTATGAACTAACCCTAAGGTACACCTCACTTTAAATTAAATCCCCAGCAGAGTCGCCAGTTCTGTGATCGGTGGATCTGGAACTGACTGTTTAACGCTGGTTCGCGAAATGTCGCGGAAGCAAGAGTCGCCATCGTCTTTTATTTTCTCCAAATGGAAAGGACAAAAGCACAGAAAAATTCCTTAAAGAGATTGCTCTCGGTTCGGGAGGTAGGTTATAGAAAGGGAAGGTGTTAGCACCCTTTCTATCCATGGTTATCCATGGGCTCTTAGATACTTGCTCAATGTGTTTTCAAAAATGTTTGCTTGCTTTTCAATTGTGGGTTTTAAAAAAGTTTCTTTGAAAAATTTCAGTTCGACTCTTGTGTCAGAGTGTTTGAAAAATTGCTTTGAAAGCTTTTGAAAAGTGTCGGTGTGAAAAGATTTTTGTTTGTTTTTTGAAGAGAGCAAGTATCTACGAGAACCTACCTACCCTAAGGAATTCTTCTGTGTAAATGTCCTTTAAAGTAGTGCCATCCCACCATTGAGAGGTAGGTAGCACCACCGTTGGAGGTGTTCGGGTCAATTCGAGGTTCGGGACATGGTGATCACCAGAGCAATAGGAAGACACCTTAGAAGCTACCCTCATGCCAGGTTCCTGGATCATGAGGACTTACTAAAACATCCTCTACTCGACGATCACCTTTCGAGGCAAGGCAACAGTGAGGCGTACCCTAGGGGTGGTGTGTGCGAATTGTGTGTCATTTTCATTGATATTTGTCTTGTCATGTTCATTGTGATCTACGCTTGATTTTATTTAAGGCCATTCATTCTTTCATGCTTTTTTAACAATATTTGCGGAAAAGTAAATTCTAAGGCTATTACAAATGGCGCGGGTCCACATCGCCAAAATTAAACCGGACCCGATTTGACAGAAAAATAAATAAGGCAAATAAAAGTGCGAAAAGTATAAGTTACAACGCTTTGGGAGAGATACATAATTATTTAAGCAATAAAATAACTACGCAAATTAAACAATTAAAAATATGGGCGTTGGACCCTTTTGCAAAATTAAAATTAATAAGGAATTAAAGTTAAAATTAAAAGAAAATGTTTTTGGTATTTTTATGTTTTTTAGATTTAATAGAAAAGAGAGAATTAATTATAATTAAAATAAAATGTCAAACCCTAATTCTAATTATTTTTTAGTTATTATGAAAATGTTAAATTAACCTAAATTAAACCCTAAATTCTTTTATGTACAATTTAATTATGAAAATAAAATGAGTAATATTATTATAAAAAAGGAAAAATTAAAAGGAATAAAAATTATCAATTAAACCTAATTCTATATTTTTGGATTTTTAGTTATTAAAAAGAATTAAAATTAAAACCTATTTAATACTAAATTTATTTACATGCAATTATTTACAAGAAAATATGCAAATTAAATATTTTATTATGTTTTTATCTTTTTCTGATTTTTATGAAGTTTTTATATTTTGTAGAAAAATAATTAATTAAAACAATAAAAATAAATAACACAATAATTAAAAAAATAAAATATGAAGAGAAAAGCAAACCAGGGGGGGGTTCAGGCCCCAATTGTGAGGTATAGGTCCAAGAATCCAGGCCCAAAAAGCTTCAGGTCCTTTTGACTTTTTTGTGCAACATGTTGGTACGTTGACTCTTGTTCAAGCTGTTCTCCATCTCTCAACCTTTAGATTGATCTCCAAGTGGACGTGGCAAGGCCTGATTTGGAGGTGCATGGTGTACTTTCACGCTGAAGCTGCCTGTGAACATTCATAGCAAAATAATATAGGAATTTATACAGACCTGGGACTCGAACCCAGGTCTTGGATGTTGAAGCAATGAGAGTTTGCCAACTGAGCTAAGCGCATATTCAATTATTATACAGACAAACAAATAATATAAAAAGAAACAACGCGTTAGTGGATGGAAACGCGCGAAAATTCAAACAGGCCTATCACTGCGTGACACGGCTTCATCTTCTCCATTAGCCCTGTAAAATAAAAAACAAACGCAACGGTTTTTGGACGTTCCCTTAGGCATGCTATCAAGAAATAGCGATTAGGCCTATGTAACTCATAAATTCATCGTGACTATGGTAATCTCTTCGTCCAGGTCTGTTGATTGCAATGGTGGTGGCCTGGAATCTCAATTTTTCCTTATCTCAAAAACCCCAATTCAAAACGCTGAAAACCCTAAAAGTCAGTTATGGCATAATCGCGTATGGCTTGCAAAAATTCAATCAAACATGTCAGTTAGCTTTGAAATCACATCAGGAACAAGAATCAATAAGTTAAATGTCATGAAAATGCATAGAATTAAGAATACGATTATGAAATTTTCATGGAATATGTTGAGTTCTGTACATCGATTCCTTGCCTTTTGATGAGTGTTATGAATTGGAATGTGATCAGTGAAGCTTCAGGAAGCCAATGGAATGAATATTAGGGCTTGAATCCACCTCTAGCAATGATTTCAGAATTGAGTTTTTTCAACAATTTTCCAAGTTTGTCTATCGTTCTTCTGCGCAGCTTAGGGTGTGTGGACATTAGGGTTGTGTTCATGTATTTGTATGGAGTCAATTAGGTTAAGAAATTCAATCAAATCTCTTTCATTCAATGGTTTTTGCAAATTGATTTTCCAAGATCTTTTTCATATCTTTTTCATGTGCTCTTTGTGTCAATTAGCTCAAATCAAACCAAAACTTTCCACATTTGCATATGCACGAATTATAGAAGCCAAAACATGTATAAAAAGATTGGTTTTGTTAGGTTAAATATTTTTTCACATATTTAATTGATTTAATTGAATTAATATAAATAAAAACTCAAATAAATAAATAAAAAATGAGAAAATACTTCCCTTTGGGCCAAGTGGTCGTGCATATGCTTAGAATGATGAATCATGGAGAAAAAAATGGGCCCATTAGCAATTTTAGGTCATTTGGATCAAAGTTGACTTTTCAGAATATCCAAAAATTTCCCAACTTCCACAAGGCATAACTTGCTCAATTTTTAAGCTTTTCTCATGTTCTTGGACATTTTGGAAAGGTCTTTAAGTCCTCTAACCAATGCCTTTAGTCCCATGTCATTTTGATTTACCAATCTCAAGTTATGGCCTTTGACTTAAAGTCCCTTTTTGTTGACTTTTGAAAATGACCTATAATGTTGAAATTGATAACTTTTTGTGAGAGCATTTCTTGGACTTGGAATATGAAGATGAATTGTAGGAAATTTCCTTCTCTTCAAAATGAGCTTTGGATGGGATTTTTCTGATAATCCATGTGAAAGTTATGCCCTGGTCAATTTCAGTTGACTTTTTCAGCTGTCCAAATATAGTAACTTTTGCATCTTGATGATTTTCTGAGCCAAATTTTGAGAATCATGATCAAGCATTGATCAAATGATGTTTGTGGCTTCAAAATGATGTGTTGACCAAAAATTTGAACTTTTGACTGTCAAATGACCATTTTGCCCCTACAGTTGACTGTGGTGCAATTTAGGGTTTTGACTGTGCAATTTTGAGCTGAATGCCTTGAAACTTGATATGAGGATTCTTGACCATCTTTGTAGGCATGTGAGACTTGATTGGGCCCTTGAAAACTTCCTTTTCTTGATCAGAACACAAACCCTAGTTTTGACTGTATAGGAGACAGTTGGACTGCACAACCCTTGGGGAATTTTGTGACTTGGCTTGGCAATTTCTTGGAGAATATGGGAGGGCAAATTTTGGGGTACAACAGGTGGCATCAAGATAGGAGGTTCCAGTAAATACTCCTTGATCTTATCAAAAGAAACTTGACAATCATTGTTCCATTCAACTACCTGATCTTTCTTCAACAGTTTGAACATTGGCTCACAGGTAGATGTCAGGTGAGAGATGAATCTCGCGATATAGTTTAGGCGTCCCAAGAATCCTCTAACCTCCTTTTCAGTACGGGGGGCTGGCATTTTTTGTATAGCCTTTACCTTAGCTGGATCAACCTCAATGCCTTTGTTGCTGACAATAAATCCCAGAAGTTTACCAGACCTAACTCCAAAAGTGCACTTGCTTGGGTTTAGTCTGAGCTTATACTCCTTCAACCTGGCAAACAGCTTTTTGCAAATGATTAAGGTGTTCCTCTTTCGTCTGTGATCGAGCTATCATGTCGTCTACGTAAACTTCGATCTCATGATGTATCATATCATGAAACAAAGCTACCATGGCGCATTGATAAGTTTCCCCTGCGTTCTTCAGTCCGAACGACTTCACTTTGTAGTAGAAGGTACCCCATTGCGTGACAAAAGTAGTTTTCTCCATGTCTTCGGGGGCCATTTTAATCTGGTTGTATCCCGAGAATCCGTCCATGAAGGAAAATACCTTGTGTTGAGCTGTGTTGTCAACCAAGATATCGATATGTGGCAGTGGAAAATCGTCTTTAGGGCTAGCCCTGTTTAAATCCCGATAGTCCACACACATTCTGACTTTGCCGTCCTTCTTAGGCACGGGAATAATGTTAGCAACCCACTGTGGATAGGATGTAACAGCCAGAAAGCCAGCGTTGAATTGCTTCATTACCTCGGCCTTAATCTTCTCAGACATGTCAGGCCTCATTCGGCGGACCTTTTGCTTGATCGGTGGACAGTCTTCTCTTGTAGGGAGACGGTGAACCACGATATATGTGTCTAACCCTGGCATGTCTTCATAAGACCAGGCTAAGATTTCAACATATTCGTTCAACAACTGCACTAAGCGCTCCTTGACACTTGGTTCCAGGTTGGCACCCACTTTTACTTCTTTCCTGTCCTCCTTTGTTCCCAAGTTGATGGTTTCTAGCAACTCTTCATGAGGCAGAATAACCCTCTCTTCTTGTTGCAAAAGTCTAGCTAACACTCCCGCACTTCACAATCTTCGTCAACTTCGTACTCAGCATGATTGACCAAATCTTCAGAGTTATCGAAGGCTGAAGCAAAATAGTTACCCATGGAATCCGGAGTGGATGGGTACCTGTATTTATGAGTGTGGGTGTGTGTAAGGGATAGCCATCCTTAAACAAAACAAAAATGCAAAAGGAAAGAAAATGAACACAACAGTTTATAGATGTAAAACGTCCAATGATTCATTAAAACATGACATATGATAATGAAGAAAATCAAGCCCTTACAAATGGACCTACATGCCCCGGGAAAGGCATGAGGTGAAAATAGTGTACGAATTTTTTTAGTTATTACAGACCGAAAATAGGAAATTGCTCAAAGATAAAATTACTGGTTGATAAAGGTGATGGGAATAAAATCCTTTGCTTCCCAGTTGCTTAGACCCCCTTCGACGGTCGGAAAGATCCAATCTTCGAAGTTGTTCTCTTCATCTTCATTTTCAATAACATTGATTCCGTGATGAGTGATCCTTACAGGTGGCCCTCCAGTCTTAGACCGACGCATAGCCTTCTGTCCCGCAGCTGTAAACCATAGTCCAAATTTGTCTGTCTTATGGGGAAAATCAGGCAACTGCCCCCATAATGTGCTCTTCCCTTCTTTGATCACCGCCTCTGCATCTTTGAGAGATGCCATCCTAGGCACATGCTTGGGAACGATAGGCACCTCAACTGTTGTCTTCGCAACTGCTACCTTGGGAGGAACTTCCTCAAAATGTTGGAAAGGCGTTTCGATGAACTCGCCATCCAGCTCCACATAACGAAAGGAGTTGAGGTGACTTATCATGTACTCTTCTTCGCCGTGCACTGTTATAATCTTACCCTTAACAGGATATTTCAGCATTTGGTGCAAAGAGGAGGTAACTGCCCCGGCATAATGGATCCATGGTCTTCCTAATAAACATGAATATGACGGACGGATGTCCATCACATAAAAGGTGGAGTTGAAAACTTTTGTGCCTACTTTGATAGGAATGTCAATCTCTCCATGAACCATTCTTTTGGACTCATTAAAAGCCCTAACAACGATGTTACTAGGTTTGAGGGTCAATCCTTTGCAGTCCAAGCGGTCTAAAGCTTTCTTCGGCAACACATTCAAGGAAGAACCAGTATCAACTAAGACATAGGAGAGGGTGGTTCCTCTGCATTCAACTGAGACGTGTAGCGCGTTGTTGTGTTTCTACCCTTGGGAGTCAAATCAGCATCTGAAAAGCCCAGACCATTATCAGCAGTAAGACTGGCCACACACTCCTGAAACTGGTCAGCCGAAGTCTCTTGGGGTACATGTGCCGCCTTCAAAAATTTGATTAGGGCCTTAGCATGGGCCTCAGAACAGAGTAAAATAGGCAACATTGAAATTTTAGAGGGGGTCTGCCCTAACTGTTCCACGACATCGTAGTCACTTTTTCTGATTATTTTCAAGATTTCATCCATTTCCTTCTGAGTGGTCTCGGGGATAACCACAGCATGAGCCTTCGTCCTGACAGACACTTCTAGTATCCCCTTACCCTTGTCGATAGTATCAACAGATGGTCTTACTTCAGGAGTACCCAATTCTTTAATTATCGGGTCTCGCACAGATGACTTAACAGGTGCAGAAGCTTTCGAGGGTCCGAAAACTGCTCGGGGGGAGCAATCTCCGGAGAAAAGATCCGGCCGCTGTAGGTTATCTTACTTGTACCCGCAATGTTCCCTATATCAAGGTCTTCTCCTTCAGAACTTTCTTGTACTGCCGCAATTTGTTTGATACCATGATAGAAGATTTCTCCTCCATAGTTCCATGGTATCGTTTTGCTGGATTGGTACGGGACAGGTCCCGGCATGGTGATCTTTAAAGGTACAAATTTAGGGTCGGGCGTAATCCTGGTAGGCCTTTTGCAAGCCTTGGGAGGATTGTCGGAAATGGTTATGATTGCAATATCATTGGTTGAAGTAGCAGGAGTAACAGGAGTGAAGGTATCAACAGGGTTTTTTTGGAAGAGTATCTCTTGGGTATCCATCAGGCATTGGACACCTGATTTCAACATTGGGCAGTCAGCTTGTATGTTCAAACAAAAGTAGCAGTCTTTTCCACAACCAGGAAATATCCCGGCTCTCAATAAATTCTCTTTAATCACTAGTAACAGAGTCAAAAGGTCAACAACATCAGTAACATGAAGGTCTTCCATAACGGCATGAACATTATTACCGTGCTTGGGCATCGGAGCAGAAATCACATTGGGCTTCTCCGGAGCGTCAAATTCTACTTCTTTGGCATCAATCAAGTCCTGGATTTTGTTCTTAAGCGCCCAACAATTATTCGTATCATGTCCAACACTGTCAGAGTGGTAGGCGCACTTGGCATTAGAGTGGTAGTATGGAGAGGAAGTATTAGGGTTCTTTGGCCCTTCCTTCAAACTGGTCAGATTCAGCTTCAATAAATGTGGGAGTACTTGAGCGGGCGTCATGTTGATTCGGGTGAACTGTCGTTGTGGACTTTCTACCCGTTGTTGATTAGGTCTTGACTGATTGCCGCGAGGTTGATCATTTGAAGAGTTTTGAATCATCACCGCCCCTACAGCCGGTCGGCGCCCCATTCCTCCTTGGCCTTTCTAAGAATAAACAACAGAAGCTTCCTTTTTAGCTGGGAAGGTCTTCTTAACAGCGGTGGACGCGGAAGCATCTTTCTGAATCTTTCCACTTTTAATACCGGCCTCGACCCTTTCGCCGGTCAAAATTACTTCAGTGAATCCTGCGGAGGAACTGCCGATTAAATGATTGAAGAAAGGGCCAGACAGGGTCCCCATAAACATGTCAACTAATTCTCTGTCCGATAAAGGTGGCTGCACCCTTCCAGCCAAATCACGCCACTTCTGGGCATACTCTTTAAATCCCTCATTGGAAGCCATTCCCATACTTTGTAACTGAGTACGAGTGGGCACCAAATCGGCATTGTATTGGTATTGACGGTAAAATGTAGCAGCTAAATCTTCCCAATTGTGAACCTATGATCTCTCGAGTTGGTAGAACTAGTCCAATTATGTGCCCGATAAACTGTCTTGGAAAAAATGTACTCAGAGGTCTTTATCAGATGAGTGGGGTTGGATCTTTCTGACATACGATCTCAAATGCATCTTTGGGCAGGACAGACCGTCATACTTAGCAAATGTTGGTACTTTGAATTTGGGAGGGATGACGATCCCAGCGACCAACCCTAGTTCTTTAAAATCT
Source organism: Vicia faba (assembly GCA_948472305.1). Taxonomy (NCBI): domain Eukaryota; kingdom Viridiplantae; phylum Streptophyta; class Magnoliopsida; order Fabales; family Fabaceae; genus Vicia; species Vicia faba. Next base: position 245,058,235 of record OX451740.1, on the reverse strand, counting down.
AAACCAGGTACCCTCTGCAACTCCATGGCTGCCAATCTATCCTCTAGATTCTTATATTTATCATCCGCCGAGGGATATTGTTGTTCGGAGTAATCTTCGTCTTCTTCCTCTTCCTCCTCTTCAACCTCAGATTCAGAAGGTACAACAACCCCTTTTTCCTTTACCAGCAGCCCCTTCATCATAAGTTGAGGGGAACTCGAGAACTTTTCTAGCATTGCTTTCAAACCTTCTTCCAAAAGTGGCTACTCCGGGCCTCTTCTTCTTTTTCTCTTTACTCTTCTCCAACAGTGCTTTGAGGTCCTCTTGACCCTTTGCTAAGGTCACGAGGAGTTGCTGGAATTGAGAATTCTGTGTTTGCAGATCCTTAACCGTCTGCTCCAAATCTATCTTGCTGAAATAAACAACAGAAAGATAAGGAAACCTGGTGTGAAGACCTGTTTATGCATATGATGAATGATATGTTATTCATGTAATGAATTCAAGGATTCAGAAATTCAAATTTGTTGCAAACAAAAAGAAGACACGTCATATTAAGAAGAAATTTGTTAGTACATAAGTGCCCCATGGGCAAAATATTACAAAATTCCTAATGTAAAAAGACATTGCGCATCCTCTTTGGTGCGATGTAAGTGTTGAGAGTTTCCTTTTCATGAAGTCGGCGGGTAAGCTCCAAAACCTTCTTCTCACTGGCATAGAAGCTGGCTTCAAAAGTATCCCGTTCTTCCTTGAGTTGGATCCAACTCTTTTGCATTTCTTCCCATGATGTTGGCATGTCAGGATGTAGGATGGTGTATGGAACCTCTCCTTCCATAACAGGCTCTTTGATCAAGGGGAGAATGTGAGGATATGGCATCATAAGATTCTGGGCGCGGGTTCGCACCCACTTGAGGTAAGGCTCAAGGGGGATGGAAATCTTGTGCCCCAATGTCTTACTATCCACTTTGTTGGGCATCCTCCAAGCTCTGATGAACCTTTGTCGAAGTCCTTGCGCATCGTTGTCGAAGTCAAAAACTAGGTCAGGAATCAGCATGTCATGAGGGCCATCCCTCCGAGCATATCCAAACTGTCTTAGAGATAAACAGGGGTTATAGGTAATGCCTCCCCTAATTCCAAGTAATGGGACATTAGGGAATTCCCCACAACGATCAATGATGATGACATTTTCTCTGGACCGAGAACACCAATGTACATCAGAATGTGTGAGGGTCATCAACTGTTGTGACCACCTTAAACCCTGCTCATTTTTCAAAACTGATTGTGGAAGGTGAGAAATAAACCACCTTGCTAGGAGAGGAGTACAGCACATGAGAACACCTATTTTCCTTATTTTTCGTGTGTAAAATGAGTGTAGGATGTCCCCAAGTAATGTAGGTATAGGATTCCTGGATATGAAAATCTTGACAGCATTCACATCTATAAGTTGATCAGGGTTTGGGAACAAGACCAACCCATATATAAGGAGTGCCACAATCTCTTCAAAGGCTTGTAAATCAAGAGAATTCCAGCAGTCTTATGCCTTCTCGAACAGAAACTTTGCCAAGAAACCATTGACACCACTTCTGGTTTCCCAATGTCCCTTGATGTCAGATGGTTGCAAGTGTAATGCTTGAGCAACATCTTCAGGCTTTGGTTCTTTTTCCGTACCGTTGTAGGGTAGTTGATGAAGAATAGGAATTCTCAGGAGTTGAGAAAATTCCTCCAAAGTAGGTATTAGTTGGTAGTCAGGGAATGTAAAATAGTGGTGTAGGGGGTCAAAGAACTGGAAGAGAACTTTCACCATGTCTTCTTCAATGTTGGTGTTGACCAAACTGAGAAGTCTACCATGTCTTTTACTGAAGAGAGAATTCTCTGGAATTCTGGATGTAAGCTCCTTGAGTTGAGGAGGGATTCTCACAAGGTTGACTTGTATTGTTTTCCTGCGAAGAGATTCCATGACCTACAAAACAAGAACAAAGATGAAGATCCAAACCCTTGAAATGGTTAGTGGATGCATATGATGCTTTATGATGTTCATGATGTATGCACAGGCACATGTACAAGCAAGTCACACAAAACCCTAGTTTCAGGCTTGCATGAGGTTTCATAGGTAAGTACCCTCTTGAGTTTAGTTGGCTCAAACTTGTCCTATAAATAGTAACCGGGTTCTAAGGAGCTCAATATCACTGGATTGTTTTCTATGTTCATTGTTTTGGTTTAGCCACTTAACTAGCGACCAAAATATTCCAAGAAAACAACCCTCAATGAGTGTAGTATCGAGTATCTACCAACTTCAGACTGCACCAAAGCCGGTCATCTCACTACCCCTAATAAAAGGCCAAGATGGTCAAGTAAGGTTCTAAGAGTTCATTAGTGCTTTATGACATCACTCAGCGGCCCCATATTCTCTTTGATTAACTCAAAGGCTACCGGTACTCACAAATATGTGGCACTAATATAGCTATTACTTCAACCATGTCGGTATACCCCGCATAATTTCCACAACGTATTGCTATTTACCTATGAATGTTTCCCAAATCCGGGTAGAGGATTTCAAGCCCAAACAAGAGAACCAAATGTAAAGCAATCAAAGCAAACAATATAATTATGCAAGGGGTGATCTAAGCCCTAAGGTTACTCCACTTTTAAAGTTCTCCCCAGCAGAGTCGCCAGTTCTGTGATACGGTGGGAGAACTGACTTGGGATTTTGCATTTGTGTTCGCAAATGTTTCGGTTTAGCAAGAGTCGCCACCGACTTTTTATTTTATCCTAAGGAAAGGTCAAAAAGCACAGGAAAGACCTTTGAGATGTTTTCTTGGGTCCGGGAAGTAGATTATAGAAAGGGAAAATATTAGCACCCTTTATATCCATGGTTATCCATGGGCTCTTAGTTACTTGCTTAGATCACTTGCTTTGCTTTTTAATTGTTTGAAATGGTGCTTTGTGTGTAATTTTGAAAGATGTTTTGAAAAGAGACCATTATTGTGGCAACCTTTGTAATGATTCTTGTTTGAATGTATACAAAGGTGTTCTTGTCTTTTGAAAAGTTTCCAATGTTTGAAAGTAGGGTTTTGAAATTTGTGTTGTGAAGTGTGTTTTGAAGATAGCAAGGATGTTTTTTGCAAGCTTTGATCAAGTAACTAAGAGTTATCTACCCTATTTTACTCAAAGATCTTTCTTATGTTTTTTTAACCCTTTTAACAGTGTTGTTTCACCATTGTATTTGATGAACAACCTTGTGTTAGGATGTTGAACAGGACAGGTGTGGGTCATCGTATAGACCATGATAGCAATTGTGTCAAGTGTTTTTGGCAATTTTCTTGAGGGACTTGATCATTTTGTTTAGGCAACTCAGATAGCGTCATCGAGGGACTATGATCTTTTGTTTTGTTTTTATTTTGCCAAAATACTTTGACATGCATACCATGGCCCATTTTTGAAGGCAACAAGTGGATTGTAACCCTAGGGGTGCAAGTGTGCATTGTGTTTGTTTTCATGCGTTGTTATATTGGATTAGGTCAAACTAATTGTTGATTTTTATTTTGCATACAAAACCCTAAGTCTAACCATGGCATAATTGAAAGCTTAAAGGTGCGAGAATTTAAATTCTACACTATTACAACATGATATAGGGAGGAGGGTACAAATTTGAATTGGGGATTATTTTGCAAGAAATTAAATCCTAAATTACTATTACAACCAAATTGAATGTGTAAGGCAATAATATTTAAATGTACAATATTTAAATAAATACAATAAATAAATATCAAATAAAATGTATTATGCAAAAAAATGTTTTTTTATGTATGTAAAAAGTATTTTTAATGTGAAAAATAGAAAAAAGTCAATTCTAATTATTTTTGTTTTTAGGGCAAAAAACCCTAATTTATTAAATAAATAGTATTATTTATTATTTATATACAATAATGTATTAATATGTAAAAAAATATAAAAGTATATTAAAAAAAGTATTTTTAGTATAAAATATTAATAAAAATAAAGATGTATTATTTTTGTGTTTTTTTGTTCCAATTAATTAATAAAATATAGTATATATATATTAAATATATTAAGTGTGTATAAAAATAAAATAAATTATTTACAAAATATATTATATTTCAAGAAAATATATTCAAATATGAATAAAAATAATAAATGAAAATAAAACATATTTTTACATTATTTTTTAAGTTTTAATAAAAGTAAATATGAAGTATTTAATGTATTTATACTAGAATCAATTAAAATAAATATAAAATAAATATAAAAATTTATGAAAATATTTTTTAATATTTTTTTATATTTGAAAATAAAATACCAAGGTCAGAGAAAAAATAAAAATGCAAAAATAATGAAAATACAAAGCAATGGGCCAGGGGGGTGTAAACTGAAAATGCATGTGTTAGAAGCAAAACAAGCCAGCCCAGCCCAATAACTTCATCTTCCTCCTCCAGACTTTGAAAAAACGCGCGTTCTGTACATCAAATGCTATCTCCTGATTCCTTGCTTTTTGACAAAACTCATAACATGAAACTTGTAGAGCATCAAATAACGAATCTAACCATATAAAAAACTTAAGCTAACTCTCAAAGACCAGAGATAATTTCTCTGGCCCTAATTCTTAACCTAGTTTTTTCAGAAAGTTCATGATTGAAATTCTCCTAGCACGATTAATATAAATGAAAACTAAGCACATGTATGGCTTCAGGGCTATGACTACTACATCTTTCATTCACAAACCTAAGTCTAACTATTCCTAAATAGAGAGATAGAAGTTCATGAAATACCTGTTTCAGTTGACTTCGAACTGGACAATGCAGCAACTTCCAAGGGTGCTTGAGTTTCTTTTGAGCTTGCCTGAGGTCCAATGAAGCTTTCCCAATGCTTGGTTTGTTTTGAAACAGCTTGAATCGTGCCACAGAACTCAACCTGCAAAGCTTTGAAACAAAAATGGCAATATGTATTAATGGTGTTACAGCTAGCAATGGAGGTCTGGGATAGTTCAGGTGGATGGAATGGAAGGTGTTTGAACAGGATTGGGCCAAAATGCACGAGCAAATTATGTTGTGGAACTCAAACTGCAGGGAGTGCCCTGTTTTGCCAAATGAAGATGATTTTGAGCTATGGGAGGTTTCAGGACTCAAAGGCTCGTGTTTTAGGTTCAATGTAATGTGTAAGAGTTGTCTCAAAAGCTTGCCCAAGTTGGTTCTATCTGATGTTCTTGTTCTAGTGTTTTGGACATGTTTCTTGTATATGAAGCAAAAGTGGGAAGTCATGTCTAACAGGCCTGTACAGGCTATCCATCTTCTTGCACACTTTGCCCTTGGCCCCTCCAATTTGTGGATTTGATTTGCTGCATGAGATATGGACCAATGCTCAAGGGATTCAGTTTTGACATAAAGCACATTTTGGCAAAAATGGAAATGTCACTTTTTCTACTTAGGGATTAATCTTGTGTGCAATGCCCTAATGACCAAGACAATGCCTTAACTCAATGGATATGCATTAAATTATGGAGTAAAAACTGGTTTAGAGGCCTGTAATTGTGCACAAAGGTAGCTTGGTCATATTTGTAACTTGGTATGAACATGTATTGGCCATGGATCAAAGTGAATTTTTGCCAACTTCAAGCATTCGATTCTCCCTAACCACAAAGGTGTTTGAGGAGTTCTTGGACAATTTGGAAAGCTTGCAACATTTAATATAATACATATTTGAAATTTAACTTAAGACTCCAAGTGGAACTAAGTGAAAAATGGCCAAGAAGATGGGTCAAAATCCTGCCTAAGCTAGGGCAAAATTTCTAAGTTAAAAGTTTTAGATACCCTTGTTCCAAAAATCATAACTTGAGATCCAAACTTCTTTTGAGAAAACTTTGTTAATAAAAGTTGTAGACTTTGTGATGGAATAGAACTTTCATGTTGCAAGTTTTGTTTGAATCCATTTGCATCTTGGTGAAAAAATGGGACAAAGTTAGGAAAAAAATAAGAAAATTTCATAACTTAGAAAATTTCTAAGTTATGAAATTTTTCCATTTTAAACCCTAATTTGCATTTTTGGGTTTCTTGATGAAAAAGTTTCATAATTTGACATGTCTTGATGAAAAATGACCCTTGGCACTTGATTTTGACCAAAAAGTCAAAGTTTGACTTTTCAGTATACAGTCAAATTTTGATCAGTTGACTGAAAAACTCATCTGTCAATCCTATGCATTTGGGATCTTTTGAACTTGTTGAATGGGTCAAGGAAATTTAATTGAGTCATTGAGTCTATGGTTGAGCTTGATTTGCCATTGGTTATGTCAAACAGTCAAAAATTGCCTCTGTACAGTCAAAACCCTAAAAATGACCATTTTGCCCTTTTGGTGATCTGATCAAATTTCTTGTGGAATTGTGATCCAAACTTGATCAAATGGTTCATATGAGTTCATAATGTTGATGTGAGTCAAAATTCATGAGGTTTGACTGTCAATTGGCCATAGTTGACTTTTTCCCCAATACAACTGATTTCTAGGTCAACTGTCCAATTGACAGGGCAAAAATTTGAATCAAGGCTTGAAACTTGGTATGGAAAAACTTATAAGTCCAAAATGGAGTATAAAAGTCACTTTGGGCATTGTAGGTCAAAATATCCCTGTGCAAACTCAAACCCTAATTTAGGTCAACAGTGCAAGGAGGTGTCTTGAGCAGAGCAAACCCTAGCTTGATCTTGAGTTCCAAGAGTCTTGTGATGAGAAAATGTTGATGAAATGGGAGGGAAAATTTTGGGGTACAACACATATCCATGGTCGGTATTGGATATGCAAGAAAGAGACAGACCGAAGAAAGCTCTTACAAAGAAACACCAATCGAAGGCGAACTTACTAAGGGAAGAGACCAAACGAATGAGACTCCTGATAAATGATACCAGTCAAAGGTGGATTTAAAACAAATGACACCAGCCAAAGCGGGATTTTGACAAAATATACCAGCCGAAGCGGGGTTTTTAACAACTGATACCAGCCGAAGCGGGGTTTTAAAAGAAATGACACCAGCCAAAGCGGGATTTTGACAAAAGATACCAGCCGAAGCGAGGTTTTGAAAGATACCAGCCGAAGCGGGATTTTGAAAGATACCAGCCGAAGCGGGATTTTGAAAGATACCAGCCGAAGAGGGATTTTGAAAGATACCAGCCGAAGCGGGATTTTGAAAGATACCAGCCGAAGCGGGATTTTGAAAGATACCAGCCGAAGCGGGATTTTGAAAGATACCAGCCGAAGCGGGATTTTGAAAGATACCAGCTGAAGCGGGATTTTAAAAGATACCATCCAAAGTGGGATTTTGAAAGATACCAGCCGAAGCGGGATTTTAAAAGATACCAGCCGAAGTGGGATTTTGAAAGATACCAGCCGAAGCGGGATTTTAAAAGATACCAGCCGAAGCGGGATTTTGAAAGATACCAACCGAAGCGGGATTTTAAAAGATACCAGTCGAAGCGGGATTTTGAAAGATACCATCCGAAGCGGGATTTTGAAAGATACCAGTCGAAGCGGGATTTTAAAAGATACCAGCTGAAGCGGGATTTTGAAAGATACCAGCCGAAGCGGGATTTTGAAAGATACCAACCGAAGCGGGATTTTAACAAAGGGTACCCACCGAAGCGGGGTTTTAAAGGATAAAGGTATGCATATCTGGTCAGAGTTAGATACACAAGAGTGAAATTAAGCATCAAGGAACAAATGTTTATAGTTGATAGTGAACATAGGAACGAGTCTAATCGAAGAAAGCCCCAATAAAAAGGATATATTCGCCTAAACAAGGACGTCAGACAACTGGACTTTGAAGAGACACTGAAAGACTCTTAACATAAAAGGTTAGCTAAGCTAACGAAAGGAGGACTCGACTAACGCAGATAAACCAAAACAAGGAACCGACTAAGCAGGACCTTTAAAGAGCACCGATCGAAGGTGAACTCTACAAGAGAAAGAGACTGGTCAAAGCAGATTTTAACAAGGATTGCCAAAACACGCTGGGCTTTCGATAGGTTGCAAATTCGCAAGAACTACAAAATCCCTCAGGCCAAAGATAGGGTGTAATTCTTCAAGAGTGACAATTATCTGAATTACCACACACCAAGTATGGATACTCAAATACTTGAGAAGCAAGAAAGGCTATACATCGACTCTTACTCTCACTCTACCCGCAAAGCAAACACGAGTAAGACAACCAAAAACTTACAAGGGCAAGCGCAAACCACTAACTTACTGAGGAAACAGAGAAATACCAAAGACCTGACTGGTGGTGAATCAAAACAAACTCCGCTGGGGAAACAGAATAGAATCACCCCAGGCTGGATGTGGGGATAAATCAAATCTGAGCGCATAACAATCTGGTTACCACATGTGAACACAATTGGCTTATACTCATTGTGATCGGTGGGAATGAGAACTGACTGTTTTGGGAATGCTGGTTCGCGTTTTGCGTTTGTTTTCGCAAAATGTCGCGGTAAGCAAGAGTCGCCGCCGTCTTTTATTTTATCCAACAGGAAAGGAAAAAAGCACAGAAAAATTCCTTTTTCGAGATGTTTCTCGGGTTCGGGAGGTAGATTATAGAAAGGGAAGGTGTTAGCACCCTTTCTATCCGTGGTTATCCACAGGCTCTTAGGTACTTGCTCATAGTGTTTTCAAAATTTTCTTTTCTTTGTGTTTGTGGGTTTGAAAGAAGTTTTTGTTTGAAAGGAGTGTAAGTGCGAAAAGTTTTATTTTGTTTTTAAAAGGAGCAAGTACTTAAGAACCATCTACCTACTCGAAAAAGGAATTAATTTGTGCAAATATCCTTTAGACAATGCTATCCCACTATTGAGGAGTAGGTAGCATCGTCGTTGGAGTTTTAAGGGTCAATTCGATTAAGGGACGTGTGGTCACTAAAGCAATGTTAGGACGCCTTAGCGGTAACCCTAATGTCTTAGATCATTTTTCCGAGGCAACCGTTTCGAGGCAACTATGATCTTTGGACAAGAGGGCGACCTCTAAAACTTCCTATACTCAATGACCACGTTCGAAGGCAACCAAGTGAGGTGTACCCTAAGAGTGCGCATGTGCGAGTGTGTTATTTCGGTTATATTATCTTTGTACATGTCATGGGTGAGCTATGTTGATTTTAAGTTCATACATTTGATCTTGTCATGCATTCCCTATTATCGAACAACTAACAGTTAATAATTTGCAGAATTTAAATTGCGGAAATTAAATCTAAACTATTACAAGGCGTCGGGTATTTACGTCGCCAAAAGCAACCCTTTAATTTAAATTGCGGAAAGTAAAATAAAGCGATAAAATAAAGTCCTAATTAAAAGATATTACATTCCGGGAAACAATTACATTAATTATGGCAAAATAGATCGCGCGCGGAAAGTTAAATCGAATGCGAGTTTTTTAGGGTTTTGACCCTTTTTGTTAAAGAAAAGATTTTTTTGTTTGTTTTTGAATTTTAAGAAATAAATTATCTAAGTTAATTATTAAACTACATTAAATTAATTAATTAATGAAAATAAATATTTTTGGGTTTTTTGATATTTAAAGAAAGAAAATAAAATTGATCAATGTTAATAAATCCTAATTATGTCTAAATTAATTTTATTATTTACAAAAATATATTAAAGTTATTGTCTAATTAAAGCCTAAATTAATTACTAAATTAAATTAATTAAATTGATGAATAAAAATAAATTATTTTTGGTCTTTTGGTATTTTAAGAAAGAAATCAAAATTAATGTTAGTAATTAAAACCTAGATTAATTCTAATTGAATTTTAATTATTTACAAAAATGTGAAAGTTATTCTAATTAAAATTCTAAATCAATTAATTAATGTTTATTAACAAAAATAAAAGTTAGAATTTAATTTGATAAAGAAAATGTTTTGTGGTTTTTTTTAATATTTTAAGAAAGAAATAAATCTAAATTAATCACTACATTAAATTAAATTAATTAATTAAATGAAAAAGAAAAGTTATTTTTGGATTTTTGGTTATTTAAAGAAAGAAAATGGAATGGTTAAATTAATGATTAAACCTATTAAATTCTAATTAGTTTTATTTATTTACAAAAAGAAATTAAAGTTTCCTAGAATTAAAAACCTAATTAATTAATTGGAATTTATTAAAGAAAAATAAAGTTCTTAATTTTAATTGGACAAAATGATATTTTTGTGATTTTTTGATAAAAATAAAATTTGTTATTGGTTAGTAAATTAATTAAGTAAAAATAAAATCATTAAACCAAATAAATAAAATATGAGAAAGTAGAGAAATTGGGCCTTTTTTTGGAGGGTGCAGAAAGCATTCCTGAGCTCGGATCTTCGAAAGCTTCATGATCTAACTATGGTGTTATTTTATTCTTGCATGGTACCTATGATTCAACCATCCATAACTGTTCTATATAAACTCAAACAAACGTTAGCATACCATAAAATGTGATTAAAATTAGAGATTCGAAATTTAAAATTTTACCAAACCGGTGGGCGTGCTAGGCGTGTGATGGATTGCTCTTGGGTCTTGTAAGACTCATGAGGACTTCAAGAGGATGGTTTGAGGCTTGATGTCAATTGCGAGAGGCCGGAACCTCGAGACATGACTTGCACCAATTCTTTGATTTCTGGAGAGCTTTTTGAAGAGCTTTTAGAGAGCTTTTTAGAGAGGATTTTCATGTATTTCAAGCTTGTGTGGCTCTCTACTTATAGAGGAGAATGAGGATACAAGAAAGCATGGAAAGAATCTCCCTCATAATGTTGTGTTTTAAGACCATGATCAAGATTTAAAAAAAAATGCCATATTTGATGATTCTCCATTATTAAACCTTCCAAATTTGATTTGATTCAATATTTTTGCACATGATTAGTCTTGATTATAATTTGATCTCATTTATGATGATTATTAGGTCCTAAAATAGCCACAAAGAGATCAAATAATTAATACTTGGATTTTATTTGATTTAAATTGATTAAAAATGAAATAATTCATTAAAAAAAATTAAATTAAATAATAAAATTTACAAAAGGTCACAAGGCTGAAGCTAGGACACGTGTAGAGTGTGACAAGATCAAATCAAGTGGAAAAAGTGGGCCCATTTGACAAAATTTGAAGTTTTGGGGATAGTTGACTTTTGGTAATTTTGCAAAAAAGTCCAACTTCAACAATGCATAACTTCTTCAATTTTGAACTTTTGGAAGTGTTCTTAGACTCTTTAGAAATCTTGAGATGTCCTCTAACCAACCATTTTGGTCTCATCGCATTTTGATATTCCATTCTCAAGTTATAAGCTTTGGAAAAAAAGGCGATTTTGTTGACTTTCAAAAATGACCTATAATGTCCAAATTTATAACTTCTTGTGAGTGCATTTTCTGATCTTGGGGTATGAAGATGGATTGTAGGAAATTGAATCCTATTAAAAATGAGCTTTGGATTGGTTATTTCTCATAAATTATGAGAAAGTTATGCTTGGTCAAAGTTGAGTTGACTTTTCATGCAAAACCCTAATTTAGCAACTTTTGGGTCTTGATGAATTTTGGGCAATCCGTGATGAATCATGATCAATCCTTGATCAAATGATGAAATAACCTTCAAAATGATAATGTTGACAAAAAATCTTGAGGTTTGACTGCATTTGGGTCACAGTTGACTTTTTCCCTAACACAGTCGATTTTTGGGCCTCTTGAGTAATTGACTGACCAAACTTCCCCTGCAAGGCTTGAAATTTGACATGGATGAACTTGAGAACATATTAGGACATTGGGGAGAACTTGAAGTAATTTGTATGCAAGGACCTTGATGCAACACAAAACCCTAATTTGAGGTTGACTGCCTTAGGAGATAGCTTGATTGTCCAACTCTTGAGCAATCTTGAGCCATTTGGAGATTCTTCTTGACATGTCTTGGGAAATATAAGAGGGAAAATTTTGGGGTACAACAGTTGCCCCTGTTCAATTTTCTTAAACTTGAGGATATAGATTGGCTTTCGAGCCTTTCGTGATCCGAAGGTGGAAGATAATTGAACACTAGAGTGCCCATAAATTTGCACTCGCATGAAGTGGTATCAGCATGGTGATGTCGGGAATGGGCTTACAGATGCCATTTAGAGATTGTTGGTAGGAGTATGTGCTTACAGATTCCATCTGCAGGAGTGTCGATCGCATAAGAGATTCCTTAGCGAGAATTTGCATACCTGTTGTTGTAGAAGATTCCGCTGGGGAAGCCTGGTTTTTGTTGAGATTTAGGAACTGTCTGGTCTTCAAGGTAGTATACCGTTGAAATTACAGAACTCGTCCATACTATGACGTAGGGAAACATCTTCATCAAGATCTAGGAACTGTCTGGTCTTCAACGTAGTATACCGTTGAAATTAGAGAACTTGTCCACACTATGACGGAGGAAAACATCAAGATCTAGGAACTGACTAGTGCTCAACGTAGTATACCGTTGAGGTTATAGCACTCGTCCATACTATGACGTAGGGAAACATCTTCATCAAGATCTAGGAACTGTCTGGTCTTCAACGTAGTATACCGTTGAAATTAGAGAACTCGTCCACACTATGACGGAGGAAAACATCAAGATCTAGGAACTGACTTGTGCTCAACGTAGTATACCGTTGAGGTTATAGCACTCGTCCACACTATGACATAGGGAAACATCTTCATCAAGATCTAGGAACTGTCTGGTCTTCAACGTAGTATACCGTTGAAATTAGAGAACTCATCCACACTATGATGGAGGAAAACATCAAGATCTAGGAACTGACTAGTGCTCAACGTAGTATACCGTTGAGGTTATAGCACTCGTCCATACTATGACGTAGGGAAACATCTTCATCAAGATCTAGGAACTGTCTGATCTTCAACGTAGTATACCGTTGAAATTAGAGAACTCGTCCACACTATGACAGAGGAAAACATCAAGATCTAGGAACTGACTAGTGCTCAACGTAGTATACCGTTGAGGTTATAGCACTCGTCAACACTATGACGTAGGTAAACGTCTTCATCAAGATCTAGGAACTGTCTGGTCTTCAACGTAGTATACCGTTGAAATTAGAGAACTCGTCCACACTATGACGGAGGAAAACATCAAGATCTAGGAACTGACTAGTGCTCAACGTAGTATACCGTTGAGGTTATAGCACTCGTCCACACTATGACGTAGGGAAACATCTTCATCAAGATCTAGGAACTGTCTGGTCTTCAACGTAGTATACCGTTAAAATTAGAGAACTCTCCACACTATGACAGAGGAAAACATCAAGATCTAGGAACTGACTAGTGCTCAACGTAGTATACCGTTGAGGTTATAGCACTCGTCCACACTATGATGTAGGGAAACATCTTCATCAAGATCTAAGAATTGTCTGGTCTTCAACGTAGTATACCGTTGAAATTAGAGAACTCGTCTACACTATGACGGAGGAAAACATCAAGATCTAGGAACTGACAAGTGCTCAACGTAGTATACCGTTGAGGTTATAGCACTCGTCCACACTATGACGTAGGGAAACATCTTCATTAAGATCTAGGAACTGTCTGGTCTTCAACGTAGTATACTGTTGAGATTGCAGAACTCGTCCACACTTTGACGGAGGAAAATTGTCTTCTTTGACTGGTGGTCTCTATTGACGTAGTTGAGAATTTAACTGCATCTTTCCTGAAAGGTAAAGGTCAGTCATATGCAATGCATGATATGGATCAAGCAATAATGTTCTCAACATAAATGAGATAGTATGGTATAATTCATATATGCATGTATGAAAAGGTGATGTTTTAGTTGGGGAAAATAAATCTCGGAGTTGCTGGAGAATACAGTTGGATTCTTCGTTTTCGCTGGGGATGATGAACGAAGATGATAAACTTACAGGAGAGTATAACTCCGTTGGGGAATAAACTGATGAAGAGATTACTCCGAGGGGAATTACTCTATGGGGAAGAGATGCTCTGCTGAGGATTTTAACGATAAACTCCGCTGGGGATTCCGCTGATAAGCTCCGTTGGGGATTTCAACGATAAACTCCGCTGGGGATGGATTACCGTTGCTGGTGATATCAAATATGTTGAGGATTGAATTCCTGCTTGCAAAAGGAAAGAACTTTGCTGAGGATGATCTTTCAGTTGCAACTTGCTAGGGATAATCCTGTTAGACTCTTGTGGGGATACTCCTCTGAATTTGGCTGGGGAGATTTATTTTGTACTTTGCAGGGGATAAGCTTCCAGAGTCTACTGGGGATGATGATTCAACTCCGTTGGGATAGCTTTTTTTTTTCCAGACCGTGCTGGGGAAATATTGACTTCACTGGGGGTATCTTGCATTCTGCCGGGGAACATTCTTATACTCCGTGGAGGAATTTTAAGACTGCCAGGGATAATCTTATGCTTGCTGGAGAATATTCTTATACTCCGCTGGGGAATATTAAGACCTTCTGGGGATACCAAGCCTTTTTAGGGCTGATGGTAGACTAACTCTGCTTGGGGAGAGTATTGCTGATTCGTCCATAGTTGCAAGTCTCAGCTGAGAGAGCTATCATTACTGTCTTACTCTGTCGGGAGTGAAAGTATCTTAGCCATATTCTTCAGCTGAATATATACCTTGGTACCTGGTGGACAGAGCAACTTATACATATCAGACAATTCTTATTTGCCCCTATTTTTGCGGGAGAAGGTGCCTGCGGAGGCCCTGTGGATCGAGTATTATCCCCACCTATGAGGTGCTTGGTATCTTTCAGCCAAAATGACAAGTCTTCTTCTGGTAGGCCAGTGACGAGATGACGAGACATAGTCGTACGCTTTGATCCCTAATTTTTGCCTGGACCGCCCTTTCAGGTTTTCAGTCCACTGGGATACCATTTTTTGCCCAAGCCGCCTTTTCAGGTTTTCGACTTGCCGGGTGTATAATTTTTTTCATTTTCATCCCTTATTTTTGCCCGAACCCTTTTTGGTTCGTCGGGAAGCCCTTATTTTTGCCTAGGCCAGTCAACCTAGCGGGTCTTTGATTCACCCGCGGTATTTTCTGACTATGTCCATGCCCTCAGGATGCAGAGAGGTGTCACTGTCGGTAGTGTTGTGTTGCCATACTACCAGAAGATCTTCGTTTGATCATGCAAGATTCGTTGCTGGAATTCATGTCCAATGCTCCAATTGATTCTGATGGAGATTTGCCCCTGGCTATTTGGCATTTTGAGAGATTCCTTGAATCTTGACTTAACTGCCCCAGATGATGGACAATGCTCATGTCGTACCCCTTGGTTGGAAGTGTTTTTCCACTTGAGGTGATCCTTTTTATTGAGAAGGTTTTTGTTCACTGGATATTCGTCGTGTAAATTTCTCTGCTGTGTGAACAAATAGTCATATGCAAACAATGTTATTTTAAGAATGCAAAGCTTATGTCTGTCTTGAAGTTTTTTTGAAAATGCAGTTTTCAATAAAACAAGTGAATTTTTGTAAAATGTGATGTCAACTCAGGATTTTACAGCGAGCCCTACAGGAGTCAGGATACCTTTTGTAACAGTATGCTTTCGAACTAACCCATGCTTTAGCTAGGACTTTTAATGGTTATAACGTGGCCTGGTTCACGGTTTAAGAAACAAAGGATAAAGGCTCAAAATTTATTTGTACCCACCCGCTCTTCGTGATGTTCTTCGATCCTAAACTCATCTAATCGTGCATTTAGATCTTGTTTGAGTCTTTGCTCTGATATTCCAATGATGGTTCAGATACTGACAGTTTATTTTGAACATGCAGTCATTTTTATTGAGAGCTTGTAGGATCTCTTTCTTTTTGATTTTATTATCCCAGTCTTTTGCCTGAACTGTTTCTTTTTGTGATTACAGTCAGTGGGATGCCCCAGTTTTTCTTAAGTCTCCTTCACATGTTTTGACTTATTGGGCTCTTATTTTGAGAGATAATTACTGCTTGTCCTTACGATTATACAGAACCAACACCGTCTTTTGTTTCGGAAGGACTTCTTTGATGTCATTTATTGTGCACCTGGATCAACTGAGAAAACTACCCTGCCCCAGGTTGTGATTAAGGGTTTTAATTTGTGTAAAAAGAAAAACTCCAACTTCTTTGGCTCAAAGGGGTTGACTGGGGATTATCCTCCTTATAACTCCACTGTTTAGGATTTGAAACAACGTCTGTACATCGTCAGTGGGGTCTGTTCAAAAGCATACTGTAGAGATCGTGGTATCATTTTCGTCATCCTCCCTCTAAAGGCTTAGAATTTTTTAATCGGAAGTTGATCATCACAAAAAATGAAAGCAATTTGAATATAGTGAAATACGAATGGATTGATTCAAAACAGACATATGCAATGCAATGATAAAGTAATAAAGTTTGTGTGATCGGTGGAAATAGAACTGACTGTTTTAAAGCTGGTTTCGCGAAATGTCGCGGTAAGCAAGAGTCGCCACCGTCTTTTATGTTCTCCAATATGGAAAGGACAAAAGCACAGCAAAATTCCTTATTCGAGAATGTTCCTCGGTTCGGGAGGTAGATTTATAGAAATGGAAGGTGTTAGCACCCTTTTCTATCCGTGGTTATCCACGGGCTCTTAGGTACTTGCTCTTATGTTTTCAAAATTTGTTTGCTTTTCAAGTGTGTGTGGGTTTTGAAAAAGTTTCGTTTGAAAGATTTCTAAGTAACTCTTGTATCAGTCCTCAAGAGTGTATGAAAAATTTGTTTGAAAACTTTTAGAAAGTGTGAGGTGTGAAAAGTTGTTTTGTTTGTTTGAAAAGAGCAAGTACTTAAGAGAAGTCTACCTACCCTAAGGAATTAAGCTGTGTAAGAGTCCTTTAGATAGTGCTATCCCACCATTGAGAGGTAGGTAGCACCATCGTTGGAGGTGTTCGGGTCAATTCGATTATCGGGACATGTGTGGTCACCGAAGCAACGGTAGGATACCTTAGAAGTAACCCTAATGTCCTAGATCCTTTGTATGCGAGGCAACCGTTTCGAGGCAACTGGATCTTTTGGACAGAAGGGCGACCTCTAAGACACCCTATACTTGATGACCACGTCAAGGCAACCAGTGAGGCGTACCCTAGAAGTGGCATGTGCTTTGTGTGTTGTTTTTCAGTTAATTGTCTTTGTACATGTTATTTGTGAGCTACGGATTAATTTTATTTACATACATTCTTTCATGCATTGTTAACAGTTAGGAGTGCGGAAAATAAATTGCGGAAATGTAAATCTAACTATTACAAGGCGCGGGTTTATACATCGCCAAAAACAAAAACCCGTTTTTGAAAAGTAAATGCAGAAGATTAAAGTAAGCAATAAAATCCTAATTACTATTACATATCCGGAAACAGTTACATAAATAATCAAAATAAATAGATGCGCGCGAGTAGAAATTTAATCGGGAACGTCCTAAGGGTTTTGACCCTTTTAAGAAAAGAATTGAATTTTTTTGTCCTTTTTTGTAATTAAACAAGTTAAAACTAATAGTTAATTAATTAATTAATTAAGAAAATATTTTTTGTATTTTTATGTTTTAATGAAATAAAATAAAAAAAAGAATAAAAAATATCAAAAGAAAAGCCTAAGTCTAAATTATTTTATTTATTGTAAAAAAGGTATTAAAGTTAACTAATTAAACTAATTTAATTTATTTACAAAATAAGTTAATAAATAATAAAATGTTTTTTTTTTTGGTTTTTTTCTGAATTTTATGAAAAAAAGTTAATTTGTTAACAATTAGAAAAATAGTTAAATAAAATAAAAGAGAAAATAGAAAACAAAAAGAAAAAAAAAGAATGGACCAGGGGGTATTGGGCCAGATTTGGGGGTGCATTTGGAATCTGAGGCCCAAGCAAACACTCAGCCACGTTGACTTTTTGCCATTTCCTACAGTATGCTTTGACCTGGGGTAGAGTGGACAGCGCCTCATGGCCTTTGGATCTGGGTTTGAGGCCACTTGGCACCCTTCTGGATGAGGTTTATGGTGAGTTGCTTTATATTGCCTGCATTGGATCATATTGGAAAAAAGATTAACAAGCCTTTGGGGGACCTGGGAATCGAACCCAGGTCCCAATGATTACCAAGCACGTTGCCAACCACTCCACCACTTTGTCTCAGTCATCAATAAAACAAACATGAATTAATATATGCAATAATCATTTCCAATGCTGCCAAACTAAAAACGCGCGCATCTCATTTGAATGGACCACCCATGTTCTTCCATGTAATCATCTTCTTCGTGTTTCCTGAAACAAAAACAAACAAATAACGGGGGTTTTAAACCCCCACAAAATGCAAGCGTCCAAAATAGCGATTAGGGCTACAGGTAATATAAAAAAGGCGCGAGGGTTGCAATGGGTTCGTCTCACTCAGGCGGTTCCAACCATGTGCGTTTTGAGGTTTGATTTTACAGTATGTGAAAAGCCCTAATTCTGAAGCTTGAAAACCCTAAGATTTAACCATGGTGATTTGCGTTTCAGGGGCTCTCAAAGCAATTGAACCCTACCATTAGCTTCACCTGAATGCTATGAACACAAAATGATCCACAAAAGATGTTAACAATGTATAAATAATGGTATGCGTTTCTGGAAAAAAATTCAAACCGTGTGACTTGTGCTGGGTGTTTTCTTGAGTATTGGAGCTTGTTTATGATTGCAAATCGTTCCTGGCAATGCTGGCTACGTGTTAGAATCAAGAAAAGTGTTTGAATTGTGCTGGAATATGGATTTCAGTTTTCAACTTTTCTTCAACTTTTTGGAATTTGGTTTTTTCGTTTCAATGAGTTCTAGGTCCTGTATATTGTATGGAACACTTGCATATGTATGTTTGAATGAGAATCAAGTCACATGATGAGCCTTTAACCATTGCAATGATGTTTTTGGATTTCTTCATAACCACCATTAAAGCATTTTCCAATTTTGTTCAAATTTGAATTTTCATGCTTAAAATGAGCTTTACACGAATTTGGTAGCTGTATTATGACACATGAAAGCCATTCAAATCAAAAGATGTTATTGAATTAATTTTTTTGATTTTATTTGAATTTTATGGATTTAAAATGAATTAAATCAAATAAAATTAAATAAAAATAGAAAAATTAATGTTTAATCTTGAAGTTGATCATGGGACACGTGGGTGGCATGACAAGGCTGAATCAAGTGGAAAAAGTGGGCCCTTTTGTCAAAAATTGAAGTTTCAAGGATAGTTGACTTTTGCCATTTCACAAAAATTTCCCAACTTCTCTAATGCATATCTTGCTCAATTTTAATCATATGAACATGTTCTTGGACATTTTGGAAAGGTATTGAAGTCCTCTAACCAATGCCTTTGGTCCCATGTCATTTTTATTTACCAATCTCAAGTTATGGTCTTTGACTTAAAGTGCCCTTTTGTTGACTTTTGAAAATGACCTATAATATTGAAATTGATAACTTTTTGCGAGAGCATTTCTTGGACTTGGAATGTGAAGATGAGTTGTAGGAAATGTCATCCCCTTCAAAATGAGCATTGGATGGGATTTTTCTGATGAACCATGAAAAAGTTATGCCTTGGTCAAGTTAAAGTTGACTTTTTCAGCTGTCCAAAAATGGAAACTTTTGCATCTTGATGATTTTTGAGCCATTCTTGTGGAATCATGATCAAGACTTGATAAAATGATGATTGTGGCTTCAAAATAAGATGTTGACCAAAATTTTTGACTTTTGACTGCCAAATGACCATTTTGCCCCTGCAGTTGGTTGTGGAGCAAATGAGGCTTTTGACTGTGCAAATTGACCTTGTGAGCCTTGAAACTTGGCATGTAGATGCTTGACAATGTTTATAGGCATGTGGGACTTGATTAAGCCCTTGAAAACCTCAACTTCCTTGCAAGAACCAAAACCCTAATTTGACTGGCTTAGGAGGATGGTTTGAATTGTGCAACCCTTGAGTAGACTTGAGCAAATTGAGATGATGCTTGTCAAAACTTTGAAGAATATGGGAGGGCAAATTTTGGGGTACAACAGTTTGACATGAATAAATGTTCGAACAATCAAAAGAAAATTACAACTTGAAAATTCTAATGAACAAAGAGTCTTCTCGTCTCAGTACTTGTCACTTCAAATGGTGAACCTTGGGGGGATGGAAAAAGAATTCAATCTGACCGTCTTGTGTGAGTTCCAATGCTCCTTCATCAATCAGGTCTTGTACCTTGTTCCTCAACGTCCAACAATCATCCGTATCATGCCCCGGACCATCAGAGTGATAAGCACAGCGGGCATTAGGGTTATACTTTGGTGATGTAATGTTGGGATTCTTAGGAGGGTCCCTTAACGTTACCAGATTCAATCTCAACAGGTGTTGTAAAGCCTGAGACAGCGACATGTTGAGCCTGGTAAATTGCCTCCTGGGCATATTTGGCTTACTCTGTTCTAACAGTTGTTCTTGGCGAGGTCGTTGTTGGACATGTGAGGTAGTAACAACTTGGAGAGGTTTATTCTTCATCAAACCAAATCCTTGATTGCTCGGAAGCTGATTAAGGACTTGGTCCCCGACCTTGACTATTTTCTTCATGTCGTTGTCTTGACGAAGCTGGTTGACAATAGTTCTCAGCTCTTCTTACTCCCGAGCTAAGCCTTGGATAAGAGCCATCTGCCCCAGCATTTGGGTTTTCATGGCACTGAATTTAGCTTGTAGTTGCTCCAGTCGTTCGTCCTTATTGTCTTCAGGACTTTTCTTGACCAAATTCCCCATGAGGAGTGTTCTCAACTCTTCCTTCCCCTTGGATAGGTTTAGGAAGATTTCCCTGAACTGAGTCTCTTGAGTATGAAGATCTTGGTTGTCTTGTTGGAGAGCCATTGCTGAAATAAACAGCGAGAACATGAGAGACCTGTACTGGAAGACCTGTTATGCAATGATATGTATGATATATGTATGCAATGTTTTTAAGAATCTCGCGGGGTAAACAAGAAACTGTTAGAATTTGAATCTTGTAGCTTTGATTGAAGGAACTTCATGTCGTTAAGAGTCATTCTTCAATATTCAAGCTCACCATATCGAGTGGGTCATAGCCCCTGACTCAAGTTATCGTGTTTTGATTTCTAGACAACCTTGGCTAGAGGAAAATAAATCCCCTTTGCCCCTTTCTAGACATCTGATGTACCATAACCTGCATCACAGACCCTTTAGATCCTTGAAATGGTTAAGGAAATGTTAAGGCATGATTTTATGATGTGTATGCTATGCGTTTAAGCAAAAGCGTGAGGTGATGTAAGTAAACCCTGCAATAAGTCCAAATTATTGGATAAAGACTGTAAACAAAACCTGCAAGGAACTCATGTTGTCAGATAACAAGAATGTGCAAGTAGCTCGGGTTTGAAGGCACACAAGTCAAACAAATAGCCTTAAGTTTAGGCTGGCATGGAGTTTAGGTATTACCCTCTTTCAGTTCAGTTGGTTTAAACCTGTTCTAAAAATAGTAATCGGGTTCTAGAGGATCTCAATATCACTGACTACCCTCAATCGGTCATAATTCCAGTTTAGCAAACTTTTCTTGCGGCCGGAATCATCGCGAGAGTTTAGTCTCAATGAGTGTAGCATACTGCTACTGTTCTATGGCCAAGTTGGTCAATTTAAGGTTCTAAGGTCAGTTGGTGCTTAATGACCCCTTAGAAGACCCATATTCTCCTCGTTCCAACACAAGGGATATCGGTACAGACTAAAGTGTCACACCAACGTAGCTACTGCTTCAACCGTGTCGGTCTACGTCGGAATGTTCCCTCACAGTTTATTGCTACTTACCTAAAGGGTATCCCCCAGATCCGGGTTAGGATCTGTGATCGGTGGGAATAGAACTGACTGTTTTGGAATGCTGGTTCGCGAAATGTCGCGGTAAGCAAGAGTCGCCACCGTCTTTTATGTTCTCCAACAAGGAAAGGACAAAAGCACAGCAAAATTCCTTTTCGAGATGTTTCTCGGTTCGGGAGGTAGATTATAGAAAGGGAAGGTGTTAGCACCCTTTCTATCCGTGGTTATCCATGGGCTCTTAGGTACTTGCTCACTATGTTTTCAAAAATGTTTTGCTTTTCTTGTGTTTGTGGGTTTTGAAAAAGTCTTGTATCAGTCCTCAAGAGTGTATGAAGTGTTTGTTTGAAAACTTTTGTCAGAAAAGTGTAGGTGCGAAAAGTATTTTTGTTTTGAAAGAGCAAGTACCTGAGAACCTCTACCTACTCAAAAGAAATTAAGCTGTGTAAATGTCCTTTAGACAGTACTATCCCACTATTGAGAAGTAGGTAGCACCGTCGTTGGAGTTTTCGGGTCAATTCGATTATAGGGACATGTGGTCACCAAAGCAATAGTAGGACGCCTTAGAGGTAACCCTAATGTCCTAGATCCTTTTTATCCGAGGCAACCGTTTCGAGGCAACTTGGATCTTTAGACAGGAGGGCAACCTCTAAAACACCCTATACTCAATGACCACGTCGAGGCAACCAAGTGAGGCGTACCCTAAGAGTGGCATGTGCACGTGTGTCAGGTTTCATGTTAAGTTATCTTGTACATGTTATGGTGAGCTACGTTTTGATTTTATTTTTCAGACAAGTCTTGCATGCATAATTAACAGTTAATAGTTGTGCGTAAAATAAATTGCGGAAAGTGAATCTACGTTATTACAAGGCGTCGGGTATTTACATCGCCAAAAACATAACCCTTGAAAAGTAAATGCGAGAAAAAAATAAAAGAAAGCGATAAAAGCCCTAATTATCTATTACATTCTCGGAACAGTTATATAAATATGATCAAAATAGGAATCAAGAATAAACATGCGCGAGAAAAATTGAATCGGAGAAAGTCCTTAGGGTTTTGACCCTTTTTGAGAAAAGAATGGCATTTTGGTCCTTTTGCAATTAATTAATATTAAACCTAATTTACTAATTAATTAAATAATTACAAGAAAAAAAGTATTTTTAGTTTTTTATGTTTTTTATGTTTTAATGAAATAAATAAAAAGGATTAAAAGTTGTCAAGAAAACCCTAATTCTAGGCTAATTTTATTTATTGTAAAAAGTTAAAATTTAAACCTAATTAAACTAAATTAGTTATATTAGTATTTATTTACAAAATAATTAATAGTGAAATTAATAAATAATGATAATAATAAGAAAATATTGTTTTCTGAATTAATTATAAAAGTAATTATTTGTTAGTTAAATAATAATAATAGTAATTAATAATAATAATTAGTAAAAGAAAATAATTAAAAAGAAAATATAAAAGAGAAAAAAAAGGAAAAGAAAAGAAGAACCCAGGGGGGGTGTTGGCCCAGATGGAGGTTAGAAAGGCAATCTGAAGCCCATTAAGCTCAAGCCTCTTTGACTTTGGTAGTTGCCTAGGCGCAGGGTTGACCAGGAACATGGTGTTCATCATCTCTGACCACTGGATTGGTGCATGTAGACACATGGCGTTTGGATGAGTGAAGAGCATGGTGGAATGCTTTTAGGATGCATGCATGTGAACATGTTAAGAAAAGAAATATTAAGTATTTGGGTGGACCTGGGAATCGAACCCAGGTCCTAACGCCTACTGAACATCTGGCCAACCACTCCACCACGCTGCATTAGTCGTTAGTAAGATAACAAGCATTTAATATATTGAGTAATTAATTCATAGGCTGTAAAAACGAAAACGCGCGCACTTATTCAAACTGTCCAACCACGTACTAACAGCTCATCATCTTCCTCGTGCGTTCCTGCAAAAAACAAGACAGATAGCGCGGGTTTTTAACCCCCACAAAACAGGATGAGGAAAAATAGCGAATAGGTCCCTGATGCACATAAATATTTCGCGAGTATATCACCGTGTTCATCGGGCCTTGACGATTCCAACCATAGGCCTTATGAAGCTTAATTTTACTTGGCTTACAAAGCCCCAATTCCAGAACTTGAAAACCCTAGAATTCGTTCATGGTATCTTTAGATGTAGGACGTTTTAATCCAATTAACCTATGCCATTAGTTTCCTGTGAGTTCAAGCAATGCAAAACAAGCACAAAATCATGTTAATGATGCATGAATCAAAGTATGCGATTATGAAAAAAAACTCCAAACTGTGAAACTGTTATCCTTGGATTCTTTGAGCTTTAGTGTGTGGTTTTGATTCCTACACGTTCCTGGGGACCCCTGCAATGTGTTAGAAGCAATTAAAAGTTTTGAATTGGTCTGGAAATTAGAAAACAGTTTTCAAGTTTCTTTGATTTTTTCAATGTTGCTATGGCTTTTCTGCAGCAATTTTCACGTCCATGGCATTAGGTTTAGCTTGAGTACTTATAGTAGAATGGAATTAGGTTAAATTCTTGACAAGAAATCCATGGAATAATGGTTTGTATATTTGATTGAAAATCAAATATTTTTCAATCTTTTTGATTGGAAAAACTTGCCAAACTTGGAGATTCTTGTCCCCTTGATGTGCACACGAATTTTCCAGCTTGTCTTGAGCTTGTTTGCTTCACAAAAGATTGAAAAAACCATATCTTTGTATTTCCTACATTTTAAATTAATTAAATGAATTAAAAACAATTAAAAATCCAATTAATTAATAAAAAACAAGAAAATAAATTCAAATAATCTCAATGGGTCGTGCATAGGCCTTGGATAAAGTTTCAAGAAGAAATTTGAGGCCCATTAGCAAAAACAAAGTGTTTTGAGCAAAGTTGACTTTTGCAAATTCACAAAAATTTCCCAACTTCTCCAATGCATATCTTGCTCAATTTTGATCATATGAACATGTTCTTGGACATTTTGGAAAGGTCTTGAAGTCCTCTAACCAATTCCTTTTGTTCCATGTCATTTGGATTTACCAATATCAAGTTATGGTCTTTGACTTAAAGTGCATTTTTGTTGACTTTTGAAATTGACCTATAATGTAGAAATTGATAACTTTTTGTGAGAGCATTTCTTGGACTTGGAATGTGAAGATGAATTATAGGAAATGTCATCCCCTTAAAAATTAGCATTGGATGGGATTTTTATGATGAACCATGAAAAAGTTATGCCCTGGTCAAGATACAGTTGACTTTTCCACTATCCAAAAATAGTAACTTTTGGCATCTTGATGATTTTTGAGCTATCCTTGAGGAATCATGATCAAGACTTAATCAAATGATGATTGTGTGCTCAAAATAAGATGTTGACCAAAAAATTTGACTTTTGACTGCAAAATGACCATTTTGCCCCTGCAGTTGACTGTGAAGCAAATATGGCTTTTGACTGTGCAATTTGACTCTGTGAGTCTTGAGACTTGACATGTAGATGCTTGACAATATGTATAGGCATATGAGACTTGATTGGACCACTGAAAACCCCAAATTCCTTGAGAGAACCAAAACCCTAATTTTGACTGGTTTAGGAGGCAGTTGGACTGTGCAACCCTTGAGAAACCTTGAACCATTTGGAGATGATTCTTGGCAAGCCTTGAAGAATATGGGAGGGCAAATTTTGGGGTACAACAGTTGCCCCTGTTCAATCTTCTTAGACCTGAAATTTGCGTGCCTTTCGTGATCCGAAGGTGGAAGATGATTGAACACTAGAGTGCCCAGAAATTTGCACTCGCATAGTGTAGTATCAGCAATGTGATGCCGGGAATGGGCTTACAGATGCCATTTGGAGATATGATGGATAGGAGGATGGGCTTATAGATGCCATCTGGAGATGTAACAGAATCTTGTCAAGAATGGGCTTACAAATGCCATTTGGAAATTGTGGGTAAAAGGATGGGCTTATAGATGCCATCTGGAGATCGTTGGTAGAATTGTGATCCTGTAAGTTGAACGAGGGAACCTGTGTAGGGTTGCCTGATGATGAGCTCGTGTAAAACTACATCTTGGAAGGAAGGAAACCTGTGTAGGGTTGACTGATGATGAGCCCGTATGAAACTGCATCTGAAATGGAGAAGGAACCTGTGTAGGGTTACTTTGATGATGAGCCCGTGTAAAACTGCATCTGGAAAGAGAAAGGGAACCGGTGTAGGGTCGCCTCGTGATGAGTCCGTGTAAAAATGCATCCTGGAAGAAAGAAAACCTGTGTAGGGTTTTTTGATGACGAGTCCGTGTAAAACTACATCTGGAAAGAGAGAACTTGTATGGGGTTTCTTGGTGACGAGTCCGTGTAAAACTACATCTGGAGAGAGAGAACCTGTGTGGGGTTTCTTGGTGACGAGTCCGTGTAAAACTGCGTCTGGAATTGAGAAGAAAACCTGTGTAGGGTTTTTTTGATGACGAGTCTGTGTAAAACTGCATCTTGGAATGGAGAAGGAACCTGTGTAGGGTTACTTGATGATGAGTCCGTGTAAAACTTCATATTGGAAAGAGAAGGAACCGGTGTAGGGTTTCTTGATGACGAGTCCGTGTAAAACTACGTCTGGAGTTGAGAAGGAACCGGTGTAGGGTTTCTTTGGGATAAGTTCGTGTAAAACTTCAGGAGGAACCGGGGTAAGGTTACTGTGAGATAAGTTCGTGTAAAACTTATGGATGAACCGGGGTAAGGTTACTTTGAGATAAGTTCGTGTAAAACTTCTGGATGAACCGGGGTAAGGTTACTTCGGGATAAGTTCGTGTAAAACTTCTGGATGAACCGGGGTAAGGTTACTTTGAGAAAAGTTCGTGTAAAACTTCAGGAGGAACCGGGGTAAGGTTACTGTGAGATAAGTTCGTGTAAAACTTCTGGATGAACCGGGGTAAGGTTACTTTGAGAAAAGTTCGTGTAAAAATTCAGGAGGAACCGGGGTAAGGTTACTGTGAGATAAGTTCGTGTAAAACTTCAGGAGGAACCGGGGTAAGGTTACTGTGAGATAAGTTCGTGTAAAACTTCGTCTTGGAACTGAGGAGGAACCGGTGTAGGGTTGCCTGAGGACGAGTCCGTGTGAAACTTCATCTGGAAGGAAGGAACCTGTGTAGGGTTACTCTGATGATGAGTCAGTGTAAAACTTCATCTTGGAAATGAGAAGGAACCGGTGTAGGGTTGCCTGAGGACGAGTCCGTGTGAAACTTCGTCTGGAAGGAAGGAACCTGTGTAGGGTTACTCTAATGATGATTCTGTGTAAAACTTCATCTTGGAAATGAGAAGGAACCGGTGTAGGGTTACCTGAGGACGAGTCCGTGTAAAACTTCGTCCTAGAAGGGAGAAGGAACCTGTGTAGGGTTACTTTGATGATGAGTCCATGTAAAACTTCATCTGAAATTGAGAAGGAATCGGTGTAGGGTCGCCTGATGATGAGTCCGTGTAAAACTACATCTGAAGTGGAGAAGGAACCGGTGTAGGGTTACTTGATGATGATCAAGTAGATAATGGTCCTGTCTGGTTTCAGGTATTAACCTACGATCAGTTGTCCACAGAATTTTCCTGGCTTGTTACAGGTGTTGCTCTGGAACTGCAAAGGTAGATGGTAATCATCTTTTGATTGACCTTTTCCTGAAAAGGTAAAACGTTAGCCGTATGCAATGTCATGAGGTATGAAATGCATGATGTCATGATGTTCTCAAAACTAAATGAGATAGTGTCGTATGCGCTTTATCATGTATGTAAATAGGAGATGTGAAATGCGATATGTTTATGAATGTATTTTCGTCTGGGAAAATAAATCCTTGACGAATGTCGGGAGCTTGTTAAATCCTGGGCTGATGTTGAAGAGTAGAGTTCTTCGTTTCCGCTGGGGATGATGATTGCAAGAATAAACCGATAGGAGAAGATGACTTCGTTGGGGAATAAACCTAGTGAAGAGACTACTCTGCAAGGAATTACTCTGTGGGGAATTACTCTGTGGGGAAGAGATACTTCACTGAGAATTTAATGATAACTCCGCTGGGGGATTCCGTTGATAAGTTATGTTGGGGATTTTGATGAACTCTGCTGGAGGATAGAAAGAACTTCGCCGAGGACGATCTTTCCGTTGTAATTTACTGAGGATAACCCAGTTATAGGCTCTGGTGGGGAATAACCTTTGAATATGGCCGGGGGCGTATTTGTACTCTACAGGTGATAAACTTCCAGCATCTACTGGGGAGATTGATTCAATTCTCCTGGGGAAACTTTTTGGACTGCACCGGGGAAGTGGCTCCACTGGGGTGTTTGTATTCCGTCAGGGAATAATCTTATATTTCCGTCGAGGAATATTAAGACTGCCAGGGATGCTTGCTTAGGAACATCTGCATACTCCGCTGGGGAATGTTAAGATCTTCTGGGGATACCCAACCTCCTTAAGGCTGACAGTAGGCTAACTCTTCTTGGGGAGAGTATTGCTGACTTGCTGGGGAATACTGTGCCTTTTTAGGGCCGATGGGAGACTAACTCTGCTGAAGGAGAGAGCATGGCTGACTCTTGCCTTACTCTGCGGGGAGTGAAAGTATCTTGGTCATACTCTTCAACTGAATCTACCTTGTACCTGGAGGAAAGCAGCTGTACAGTTCGGACAATTCTTATTGCCCTAGTTTCTGTGGGAGAAGAAGGCCTATGAGGTGCTTGATAACTGTCGATTGACAAATCTTCTTCTGGTAGGAAAGTGACAGGACATAGTCGTACGCCTTAGATCCCTAACTTTTGCCTGGACCGCCCTTTCGGGTTTTCAGTCCATCGGGATACCCGTTTTTGCCCAAGACGCCTTTTCAGGTTTTCGACTTTCCGGGTGTACAAATTTTTTCATTTTTTATCCCTTATTTTTGCCCGAACCCTTTTGGTTCGCCGGGAAGCCCTTATTTTTGCCTAGGTGTGTCAACCTAGCGGGTCTTTGATTATGTGTAGTATCTTTTCGACTATGTCCACGTTCTCAGAGCGCAGGGAGTTGTCACTGTCAGTAGTGTTGTGTTGTCATATTACTAGAAGATGTCTGATCATGCAAGATTTGTTGCTGGAATTCCTGTTCAGTGCCCCAAGTGACTCAGATGGAGATTTTCCCCTGGCTATTTGGCATTTTGAGAGATTCCTTGAATCTTGACTTAACTGCCCCATATGATAGACAATGCTCATGTTGTGCCCCTTGGTTGGAAGTGTTTTTCCACTTGAGGTGATCCTTGAGAAGATTTTTGTTCATTAGATATTCGTCGTGCGAATTTCTCTGCTGTTTGAACAAGTAGTCATATGCAAACAATGTTATTTTAAGAATGCAAAGCTTATGTCTGTCTTGAAGTTTTTTTTTTTTTTGAAAATGCATTTTTCAGTAAAACAAGCAAATTTTGTAAAATGTGATGTCAACTCAAGATTTTACAGCGAACCCTTACAGGAGTCAGGATACTTTTTGTAACAGCGTGCTTTCGAACTAACCCATGCTTCAGCTAGGACTTTTTGAGGGTTGTAACGTGGCCTGGTTCACGGTTTAAGAAACAAAGGATAAAGGCTCAAATTTTATTTGTACCCACCCGCTCTTCGTGATGTTCTTCAAACCTAAACTCAGCTAATCGTGCATTAGATCTTGTTTGAATCCTTGCTCTGATATTCCGGTGATGGTTCGGATATTGACAGTTTATTTTGGATAGGCAGACATTTCTTTTTTGTGGAGGATTTGTAGGACCTCTTTCTTTTTTATTTTATTATCTCTATTTTTTGCCTGAACTGTTTCTTTTGTGATTACAGTCAGCGGGATGCCCCAGTTTTGTAAGTCTCCTTCATAGGTTTTGACTTATTGGGCTTTTATTTTTAGAGATAATGACTGTCTATCCTTATGATTATACGGAACCATCACTGTCTTTTTTCTCGAAAAGACTTCTTTGATGCTATTCATTGTGCACCTGGATTAACTGAGAAGACTACCCTGCCCCAGGTTATGATTAAGGGTTTTAATTTTCGAAAAGAAAAACTCCAACTTCTTTGGCTCAAAGGGGTTGACGAGGGATTATCTTCATTATAACTCCATTGTTTAGGATTTGAAACAACGCCTGTACTTCATCAGCGGGGTCTGTTCATACTGTAAAGATCGTGGTATCGTTTTCATTATCCTCCCTCAAAAGGCTTAGAATTTCCTAATCGAGAGTTGAACATCAAAAAATGAAAGCAGTTTTAAGCATAGTGAACATAATTACTTCAAAACAGACACGTGTAATGCATTAATGAAATAAGAGAGTTTGACAATGATAATTGTTTGAATAAGCAAAGAAAAATACAATATCAGAATTCGAATGAACAAAAGTCTCTCAATCCTAGCCATGTTTTGGCAAGGGAGCAATGATCACATTAGGAGTCTCAGAAGGCTCGAATTCGATCTCCTTGGTGTCAATCATATTCTGAATCTTGTATTTCAGCGCCCAACAATCGTCAGTATCGTGCCCCGGGCTACCAGAATGATAAACACACCTCGCATCTGGGTTGTAGTTGGGAGAAGAAGTCTCAGGGTTCGCAGGAGGGTTTATCACCGCAATTAGATTCATCTTCAACATGTGCTGCAGTGCTTGTGACAATGGCATGTTGATGTTGGTGAACTGTCTTTTAGGCTCGTCCGGCCTTCATTGATTTCCCTTTTGCTGTTGTCGGCGCGGTGTAGAACCAGAGATCTGGACTGCCCCTACGTGTTCGTCACGACGACTCTTTTGACTGTACGTAGCATTGGACTCTTTCTTCCCACTGTAAGGCTTTTTGTGAGCATCAAAAGGTGTAGCTTCTTGAATCTTCCCAGCCTTGATACCATCTTCAATTCTTTCCCCAGACAAGATAAGGTCTGTAAACCCAGCAAAAGAGTTGCCAATCAGATGATTAAAGAATAGACCGGATAGGGTCCCCAAGAACATGTCAACAAGCTCACGGTCAGTCAGAGGTGGCTGCACCCTTCCAGCAAGGTCTCTCCACTTTTGAGCATATTCTTTAAATCCTTCTCCCGTCCCTAGTGACATACCCTGGAGTTGGGTACGCGTAGGAGCGAGGTCGGAATTATATTGGTATTTATTGTAAAAGGCAGCATCAAGGTCCTCCAAATTGCGGATGTTGGCTCCTTCCAACTGATAGAACCACTCGAGTTGAGTCCCTGACAGACTGTCCTGAAAGAAGTGAATCCACAAATTCTTGTCTGCCGTGTAGGGCTGGATCTTCCTTACGTATGAACGGAGGTGCAACTTAGGACAAGTAGCTCCGTCCTACTTTGCAAAGGCAGGCGCCTTGAACTTATGTGGGATCACCACCCCAAAGGATAAACCTAGATCTTCGAAGTCCAGACCGGGTACCTTTTGTATCTCCATAGCGCTTAACCGGTCCTCCAGTTGTTTGTACTTATCCTCAGCAGGAGGATACTGTTCATCATTATAATCCGTCTCGTTGTCGGAGACCACGGGACTAGGAACCCTTCTCTCTTGGGGACTGTCCTTGCCTACAGAGGAAGTAGCTAGATCAGCCTCATTTTGTAGTCCATTCCCAGATCTGCGTCTAGTGTTGAACAAAACATTCCTCTTCTTCTTCTTCTTCTTGCTCTCTTTCAGAATCAGAGTCTTCAAATCATGTTGACCCTGGGCTAGGCTCATAACCAACTCTTGGAACTGGGCATTCTGGGCTTGGAGGGCCTTGATAGCTTGTTTAGTGGAAGGTTCTGAAGACATGATGATTGCTGAAATAAACAGCGAAGAAGATAAGTGACCTGTAAAAGGAGTACCTGTAATGCAATGATATGTATGTATGCAATGTTTTCAAGGATCTTGTGGGGTAAACAGAGAAATTGGTTAGAATTTGAATTTTTCAGCTTGATTGAAGGAACTTCATGTTGTTGAGAGTCCTTCCTCAAGAGTCAAAGCTCACCATATCGAGTGGGTCATAGCCCCTGACACAAGTCATCATGTTTTGATCTCCAAACAACCTTGGCTAGAGGAAAATAAATCCCCTTTGCCCCTTGCTAGACATTTGGTTCATCATGACCTGCATCACAAACCCTTGAGATCCTTGAAATGGTTAAGGAAATGCTATGGTATGATGTTATGATGCGTATGATGTTATGTACGTGGATGCAAAGGTGTGAGATGTAAGTGAGCCCTGTAATGAGTCCAGATTAAGGACTGTAAACAAAACCTGCAAGGAACTCATGTGTCAGATAACAAGAATGTGCAAGTAGTTCAAGTTTGAAGGCACACAAGTCACACATAAGAGCCCTTAGATTTCAGGCCAGCATGAAGTTTAGGTACTACCCTCTTGAAGTTTCAGTTGGTTAAGACCTGTCCTAGAAATAGTAACCGGGTTCTAGAGGATCTCAATATCACTGACTACCCTCAATCGGTCATAACTCCAGCTTCGCAATCTTTTCTTGCGGCCAGAACCATCGCGAGAGTTTAGCCTCAATGAGTGTAGCATACTGCTACTGTTCTATGGCCAAGTTGGGTCAATTTAGGGTTCTAAGGTCGGTTGGTGCTTAATGACTCCTCAGAAGATCCATATTCTCCTTGTTCCAACACAAGGGATATCGGTACAGACCAAGGTGTCACACCAACGTAGCTACTGCTTCACCCGTGTCGGTCTATGCTGGACAGGTCCCTCACAGCTTATTGCTACCTAAAGGGTATTCCCCAGATCTGGGTTAGGATCTATGAAACTCCGATGCAAGCCCACAATATTAAAGCATTCAAGGCATACAATTGAAAACATGGTGATCTAATCCTAAGGTACACCTCACTTATAATATCCCCAGCAGAGTCGCCAGTTCTGTGATCGGTGGGAATAGAACTGACTGTTTTGGAATGCTGGTTCGCGAAATGTCGTGGTAAGCAAGAGTCGCCACCGTCTTTTATGTTCTCCAACAAGGAAAGGACAAAAGCACAGCAAAATTCCTTTTCGATATGTTTCTCGGTTCGGGAGGTAGATTATAGAAAGGGAAGGTGTTAGCACCCTTTCTATCCGTGGTTATCCACGGGCTCTTAGGTACTTGCTCACTATGTTTTCAAAAATGTTTTGCTTTTCTTGTGTTTGTGGGTTTTGAAAAAGTTTTGTTTTGGAAAACTTCGATTTAACTCTTGTATCAGTCCTCAAGAGTGTATGAAGTGTTTGTTTGAAAACTTTTGTCAGAAAAGTGTAGGTGCGAAAAGTATTTTTGTTTTGAAAGAGCAAGTACCTGAGAACCTCTACCTACTAAAAAGAAATTAAGTTGTGTAAATGTCCTTTAGACAGTACTATCCCACTATTGAGAAGTAGGTAGCACCTTCGTTGGAGTTTTCGGGTCAATTCGATTATAGGGACATGTGGTCACCAAAGCAATAGTAGGACTCCTTAGCGGTAACCCTAATGTCCTAGATCCTTTTTATCCGAGGCAACCGTTTTGAGGCAACTTGGATCTTTAGACAGGAGGGCGACCTCTAAAACACCCTATACTCAATGACACGTCGAGGCAACCAAGTGAGGCGTACCCTAAGAGTGGCATGTGCACGTGTGTCAGGTTTCATGTTAAGTTATCTTGTACATGTTATGGTGAGCTACGTTTTGATTTTATTTTTCAGACAAGTCTTGCATGCATAATTAACAGTTAATAGTTGTGCGAAAAATAAATTGCGGAAAGTGAATCTACGTTATTACAAGGCGTCGGGTATTTACATCGCCAAAAACATAACCCTTGAAAAGTAAATGCGAGAAAAAAATAAAAGAAAGCGATAAAAGCCCTAATTATCTATTACATTCTCGAAACAGTTACATAAATATGATCAAAATAGGAATCAAGAATAAACATGCGCGAGAAAAATTGAATCGGAGAAAGTCCTTAGGGTTTTGACCCTTTTTGAGAAAAGAATGGCATTTTGGTCCTTTTGCAATTAATTAATATTAAACCTAATTTACTAATTAATTAAATAATTACAAGAAAAAAAGTATTTTTAGTTTTTTATGTTTTTTATGTTTTAATGAAATAAATAAAAAGGATTAAAAGTTGTCAAGAAAACCCTAATTCTAGGCTAATTTTATTTATTGTAAAAAAGTTAAAATTTAAACCTAATTAAACTAAATTAGTTATATTAGTATTTATTTACAAAATAATTAATAGTGAAATTAATAAATAATGATAATAATAAGAAAATATTGTTTTCTGAATTAATTATAAAAGTAATTATTTGTTAGTTAAATAATAATAATAGTAATTAATAATAATAATAATTAGTAAAAGAAAATAATTAAAAAGAAAATATAAAAGAGAAAAAAAAGGAAAAGAAAAGAAGAACCCAGGGGGGGGTGTTGGCCCAGATGGAGGTTAGAAAGGCAATCTGAAGCCCATTAAGCTCAAGCCTCTTTGACTTTGGTAGTTGCCTAGGCGCAGGGTTGACCAGGAACATGGTGTTCATCATCTCTGACCATTGGATTGGTGCATGTAGACACATGGCGTTTGGATGAGTGAAGAGCATGGTGGAATGCTTTTAGGATGCCTGCATGTGAACATGTTAAGAAAAGAAATATTAAGTATTTGGGTGGACCTGGGAATCGAACCCAGATCCTAACGCCTACTGAACATCTGGCCAACCACTCCACCACGCTGCATTAGTCGTTAGTAAGATAACAAGCATTTAATATATTGAATAATTAATTCATAGGCTGTAAAAACGAAAACGCGCGCACTTATTCAAACTGTCCAACCACATACTAACAGCTCATCATCTTCCTCGTGCGTTCCTGCAAAAAACAAGACAGATAGCGGGGGTTTTTAACCCCCACAAAACAGGATGAGGAAAAATAGTGAATAGGTCCCTGATGCACATAAATATTTCGCGAGTATATCACTGTGTTCGTCGGGCCTTGACGATTCCAACCATAGGCCTTATGAAGCTTAATTTTACTTGGCTTACAAAGCCCCAATTCCAGAACTTGAAAACCCTAGAATTCGTTCATGGTATCTTTGGATGTAGGACGTTTTAATCCAATTAACCTATGCCATTAGTTTCCTATGAGTTCAAGCAATGCAAAACAAGCACAAAATCATGTTAATGATGCATGACTCAAAGTATGCGATTATGAAAAAAACTCCAAACCGTGAAACTGTTATCCTTGGATTCTTTGAGCTTTAGCGTGTGGTTTTGATTCCTACATGTTCCTGGGGACCCGTGCAATGTGTTAGAAGCAATTAAAAGTTTTGAATTGGTCTGGAAATTAGAAAACAGTTTTCAAGTTTCTTTGATTTTTTCAATGTTGCTATGGCTTTTCTGCAACAATTTTCACGTCCATGGCATTAGGTTTAGCTTGAGTACTTATAATATAATGGAATTAGGTTAAATTCTTGACAAGAAATCCATGGAATAATGGTTTGTATATTTGATTGAAAATCAAATATTTTTCAATCTTTTTGATTGGAAAAACTTGCCAAACTTGGAGATTCTTGTCCCCTTGATGTGCACACGAATTTTCCAGCTTGTCTTGAGCTTGTTTGCTTCACAAAAGATTGAAAAAACCATATCTTTGTATTTCCTACATTTTAAATTAATTAAATGAATTAAAAACAATTAAAAATCCAATTAATTAATAAAAAACAAGAAAATAAATTCAAATAATCTCAATGGGTCTTGCATATGCCTTGGATAAAGTTTCAAGAAGAAATTTGAGGCCCATTAGCAAAAACAGAGTGTTTTGAGCAAAGTTGACTTTTGCAAATTCACAAAAATTTCCCAACTTCTCCAATGCATATCTTGCTCAATTTTGATCATATGAACATGTTCTTTGACATTTTGGAAAGTTCTTGAAGTCCTCTAACCAATGCCTTTGGTCCCATGTCATTTGGATTTACCAATCTCAAGTTATGGTCTTTGACTTAAAGTGCATTTTTGTTGACTTTTGAAATTGACCTATAATGTAGAAATTGATAACTTTTTGTTAGAGCATTTATTGGACTTGGAATGTGAAGATGAATTGTAGGAAATGTCATCCCCTTCAAAATGAGAATTGGATGGGATTTTTCTGATGAACCATGAAAAAGTTATGCCCTGGTCAAGATACAGTTGACTTTTCTACTGTCCAAAAATAGCAACTTTTGGCATCTTGATGATTTTTGAGCTATCCTTGAGGAATCATGATCAAGACTTGATCAAATGATGATTGTGTGCTCAAAATAAGATGTTGACCAAAAAATTTGACTTTTGACTGCAAAATGACCATTTTGCCCCTGCAGTTGACTGTGAAGCAAATAGGGCTTTTGACTGTGCAATTTGACTCTGTGAGTCTTGAGACTTGACATGTAGATGCTTGACAATCTGTATAGGCATATGAGACTTTATTGGACCACTGAAAACCCCAAATTCCTTGAGAGAACTAAAACCCTAATTTTGACTAGTTTAGGAGGCAGTTGGACTGTGCAACCCTTGAGAAACCTTGAACCATTTGGAGATGATTCTTGGCAAGCCTTGAAGAATATGGGAAGGCAAATTTTGGGGTACAACAGGATCTATAGTAACTCTGATACAAGCCCACAAATATAAATCATGCAAGTCAAACAATTGAAAACACAATGAACTTATTCCTAAGGTACACCCCACTTATTAATTCCCCAGCAGAGTCGTCAATTCTGTGATCGGTGGGAATGAGAACTGACTGTTTTTGGAATGCTAGTTCGCGTTTTGTGTTTGTTTTCGCAAAATGTCGCGGTAAGCAAGAGTCGCCACCGTCTTTTATTTTACCCAACAGGAAAGGAAAAAAGCACAGAAAAATTCCTTTTTCGAGATGTTTCTCGGGTTCGGGAGGTAGATTATAGAAAGGGAAGGTGTTAGCACCCTTTCTATTCGTGGTTATCCACGGGCTCTTAGGTACTTGCTCAAAGTGTTTTCAAAATTTGCTTTTCTTTGTGTTTGTGGGTTTGAAAGAAGTTTTTGTTTGAAAGGAGTGTAAGTGCGAAAAGTTTTGTTTTGTTTTTAAAAGGAGAAAGTACTTAAGAACCATCTACCTACTCGAAAAAGGAATTAATCTGTGCAAATGTCCTTTAGACAATGCTATCCCACTATTGAGGAGTAGGTAGCATCGTCGTTGGAGTTTTAAGGGTCAATTCGATTAAGGGACGTGTGGTCACTAAAGCAATGTTAGGACGCCTTAGCGGTAACCCTAATGTCTTAGATCATTTTTTCCGAGGCAACTGTTTCGAGGCAACTATGATCTTTGGACAAGAGGGCGACCTCTAAAACTTTCTATACTCAATGACCACGTTCGAAGGCAACCAAGTGAGGTGTACCCTAAGAGTGCGCATGTGCGAGTGTGTTATTTCAGTTATATTATCTTTGTACATGTCATGGGTGAGCTATGTTGATTTTAAGTTCATACATTTGATCTTGTCATGCATTCCCTATTATCGAACATCTAACAGTTAATAATTTGCGGAATTTAAATTGCGGAAATTAAATCTAAACTATTACAAGGCGTCGGGTATTTACATCGCCAAAAGCAACCCTTTAATTTAAATTGTGGAAAGTAAAATAAAGCGATAAAATAAAGTCATAATTAAAAGATATTACATTCTGGGAAACAATTACATCAATTATGGCAAAATAGATCGCGCGCGGAAAGTTAAATCGAATGCGAGTTTTTTAGGGTTTTGACCCTTTTTGTTAAAGAAAAGATTTTTTTGTTTGTTTTTGAATTTTAAGAAATAAATTATCTAAGTTAATTATTAAACTACATTAAATTAATTAATTAATGAAAAAAAATATTTTTGGGTTTTTTGATATTTAAAGAAAGAAAATAAAATTGATCAATGTTAATAAATCCTAATTATGTCTAAATTAATTTTATTATTTACAAAAATATATTAAAGTTATTGTCTAATTAAAGCCTAAATTAATTACTAAATTAAATTAATTAAATTGATGAATAAAAATAAATTATTTTTGGTCTTTTGGTATTTTAAGAAAGAAATCAAAATTAATGTTAGTAATTAAAACCTAGATTAATTCTAATTGAATTTTAATTATTTACAAAAATGTGAAAGTTATCTATTATAAATATATAAAAACCAAAGTACCATTAACTTACCATAATACCCTAATTAGTAAATTTCAATTTAATCTTAATCTAAAGGTATATTTGTAACTTTCTAAAATACTTGCACCATATTGATTTGACAATAAATATGGCTGATGTGTCACACTATGGTTTTTTCTGCCACTTTTTACTTTTTTTAATTATTTCTAACTAACAACAATTATGCCATTTTGTTTATATTTACACGTTATAATCACACCTAATTATGTGCTACATACCACTTCCCAAAACCCTCATCCAAACCAAAGGTCATTCAATTTGAAATTTAAATTAAAACACTCATATTATAGCTGCTACGTACACTGGGTTTTGAAATTCTAATTATTCCACTAAACCATAATCACGTTTTTTGTTGCAAGATTTAAATTGGCAGCACAAGATGAACAACCATCATAAATGTTGAGTTCTTGAAACGGTAAATCTATACAACCAAAGAAATCGTTTTTCCCAAGATGCAACAAATAACTCATTCACCCAACTCTATTAAAACACAAATCAGAAAACCTAATTTCATCTTCTTCCTGCGCCGCTCCATCTCTTATCATTCTTCTCTCTTTGTTGCTACCAATTTCGTTTCGTTGTAATCTCAACCATCTAATATTCTCATCCTAACCTGTTAATTTATTTATTTCAGACGTTCAAGCGTAAGAATGATAGTCGCAACCAAGACCTCTAAATCTCAACAACATCAATAACCAACAACACCCGTTATAGATCTATAAAAGAATTTCCTTCAAATGCAATTTTTAACGTTAATTTGATTCATACATATGTAAGTGACGAAGGTGAGTGATTGAAACATGTGATTGAAAGTTGAAACTGAAATGTAGTTTGGAATATCATATTTTATGTTGTATTCTTTTCGTTTTCAGGGTTGTCTTACTATTTCTCCTTTTCCAAAAAAAAAGCTTAACTTGACACCTAAAATAGGATATCTTTATCTTTAGGTTTGAGAGTTGCAGAAGGGGATTTTTGAGCTTGCATGTGACGAACAACACAACCATGATATTGTTTATTTTTTGCTGTTAGGTATGTTTTTTTTATTCAGATTTTATTTCTCAATTTTTTTAATTTTTTAAATTAAAATATGAGGTTGAGTTTTGGATTTTTTTATTTGTTTAGTCTTGGTGAATACAAATCTCACAATATATATTTACGATTGATTCTCCAAATAGATAGAAGCTTATTTATTTTGCTTCCTCTTTCAATTTATTATTAATCTATTTAAATTTCAATTTCTCCCATCACATGTTTGATAAAAGAAGGCAGTATATTCTCATCAATTTTGTTGTTTATTTTTCTTACTATTATATTTATTTGTATCTAATTGAGATTTTTGTATTTATTTTCTTGATTTAATCGGTTCTTCTTTTGGAATATGTATGGATATGGAGGCTGATAATTGATTTCACACTTGAATCAGTAGGGGACCAATCAACAAATTGAATAACGGATTGTGTCACAGTTTAATTTTTATACATTGATACGTAAAATGAAATTATGCTGATTGCGATTTGATTTTGTCATGTGAAAACAGGTTTAATATAGTCACAATCTGTCTTAACAAGGAATTATCAAACTTTACCTCATGGTCGATTCAAGCATTTGTTTTTGAGGTTGAAGATAGAGAGAGGATTAGTGGTTCGGCTTATGGGGGTCAACAGGACATCTGTTGCACCAATGATCTTCCTAAACTCACTGTGTGCAATGATGGACAGGGCTGTCACCGGCCTTCTCCCATGAATTCAAATTGGCCTGAAGTTTATGGCGTGGCTTTTTATCATGCCCAAGAAATAAACAGTTTGTTTTTAGTTTTAATGCTTTATAATATTATTGTTTGCAGAGTTGTCTTAGCATTTTAAGTGCCAATATTCACCATGGTCATGGCTGAGTGACCATTTGCTTCTCTAATTTCACAAACAAAAATATTGCTAAAGAAGAATTAGAGACTGCCACAACAGAACTAGAGACCACTATTTTAAATCTACTTAATCGAGTCGATTTTCACATGTGATTCATCATCAAAGCCAAGTGTTAACTTATATTTTCATTCAAGTTATTTGATAGTTAACCTTATAATAGTAAATATATGTTCAATATGGTGCAGATGATTTGATTTCCTGAGCATTTGATTTCCATCTACAGCCGTAATTGAAGATTAGGAAATTGAAACAATTGAATTTTATGCTTCCACAAGGAATATCAATGGCTTTCATTGGCAGGTACTGATTATATACTAATTGTATTTTCTGACAGATAGCAAATGCAAATGTCTCATTGCAATGTTTGGAGGAACTGTTTTTGGAAGAGGAACGAGATTTTGATGAACATGAGTATAGTCAAAGGGATGAGACTCTTATTCACCCGAAGTTCTAAAGTAATATGTTTTTAAGGGTTCAAGAGTAGCGGGTGTTGCTAAAATTCACTACCAATTTCAGAAGAACCATAAGCAAGACAATAATTATCTAAGATGTATAAGATGATAAAACCAACGTTGATATGCGATCATTTTCTGGTTCTATAGAAGAATGTTTTTAACAAGATTTGATTCAAATTATGTATATGTATATTATTATTGCTTTCATATTTTGTTTGTCATATGGCATAATATATTTTTCTACTGCAAATTATGTTGGCCTATGTTTTAATGGAATTTATTTTACACTAAATTGTGAGTTCTTTTGAATGTAGCATTGCCGAATTTCTCTTCTCCTTCTCTTCCCCTAAAGAGAAGATAATAACCTACAAGTTTCTCTTCTCCTAAAGAGAAGATA
This sequence comes from Vicia faba, assembly GCA_948472305.1. Lineage (NCBI taxonomy): Eukaryota > Viridiplantae > Streptophyta > Magnoliopsida > Fabales > Fabaceae > Vicia > Vicia faba. Next base: position 245,017,596 of record OX451740.1, on the reverse strand, counting down.
ATAACCTACAAGTTGGTGTTGATGAGCCTTCAAAATTTTAATTTATTTTGAATTGAAATTATAATTCTCATTTGTCGTGAAATTTGAATAAAATTTTTATTTTGTATTGATATTTTTTTATTTTTAATTGCTATAATTTTAGAAACAAATATTACAATTTTTAATAAAATATTTACGATTTATTTCTTTAAAGTACGACTAATTAATATATTTTTATACAATATTAAAAACAAATATTACAATTTTTTAATCAAATATTGGAGTACCATTTAATTCGATACTTTACCAATATATCTTTTGAATGGAGATATTATTATCATTTATTTTTATTATACTTATATGGAAATTATTTTGAATGGTGACATAAATATATTTAATTTTTATATATGATTTGATTCCATAAAATATTATGATCAATAAAATTTGAATTCTATATAAAGATATGAAAAAAATTAAATCAAAACTTTACAAATATATCTTTTGAATGGAGGTATTAATATTATTTATTTTTATTATATATAGAAAATATTTTGAATGGTCACGTTAATACATTTTATTTTTATGCATGATTTGATTTCAAAAATTTATGATCAATAAATTTTGAATGGAATTATAATTTAACCAATAAAATTTTCTACCGACTTCTAAATATATTTGTGTATATTTTTTGAAAGGTTATATTTATATTCTTGAAAAAAATAACGTAGTTTAAAGGATGTATTGTTAACTACAAATATATTGTTAATAAAATTAACAAAAAAAGTATATTATAAATATATAAAAGATAAAATAAATAAGAACTCTAATGTTTATCTTAAATATTTAATTTATCATTCTATAAATGTAAGAATAAATATTATTTTGTAATTATTTAGATCCTTATTTGACCTAAAATAAATTATTTCAATTTCTATAAAAAGGTTAATAAAACAAAACAAAATCAATTGAGATTTGATAATTTTTTTAAGTTTATGAAATAACTAAAATATATCATAATCTTTTCAAATTAACTTTATAATTGTAATCATGATAAAAAAAATATTAAATGGTAATCATGAAAATTTAATGATAAATGATAATCATAAGAATTTATGATAAAATAAAAAATTATTGATACAATCATTTTAATAAATTAAATAATTTAGAATTAATTTTATAAAGGTGAATAAATTACAAATAATTTTATAAATATAATAAATTAAACTATTTATAAAATTATTTATATCAATAATAGTAATTTACATATATTTTTAATAATTGACACACGAATTCAACATGCTTATAAACCGGAAAAAAGTTACAATAATTTTATAAACAGGAATAAGTTAATATCATTTTATATAAATTAATGGTATAATATAATGTATTAAATATTTATATAACACTTTATTAAATAAATTTATTTCATGAAATTATTTTTATATAATATCATTAATATTTAATTATTGAAAATTCGCAATAAACTGAAAAATATTTATTACAAATCGAATATAATAAAACATAAGAAATAAATACATAATTTTGAAATGTTATATATGATCATAAATTTTTGAAATCAAATGCATGCTTGAGTAGTTACTATTCATGATGCACTTCATTTTCGGTTTCCAAAGTGAAACTATAATGATTTTTTCTGACAATTGCTTTTCTTTTCAATTCAAGATTAATTGGCAGAATGGTTAGAATCTGGAAAGTTACATTTTCTTATTGGTACTTGATTGTCCATAATTATAACATTTTTAATTAAATTTTGAAATAACACTTAACACTATTTAACGCTATTATTATTATTAATTATTATTATTAATAATTAAAATGGTTCACAAAAATAATCACTTGGTATTCTGTTGACTTCAGTATTTTACTTCAAAATCTTGGAACCGTGAATGTTGTATTAACAATTATATTTATTATCATATAACTAAAAACTTTATTCATTTTATGTCTACAATCATTTTATGTGGTTAACAAAAAAAAAATTTGAATGACAACCATACAATCAAAGTGATTTTCTACCCATTCATTTTTGCATCACCTAACCAACACTATGGAACCACAAGTTGCAGCAATGGCAAGACGTAAAAGGAAGCAGATTCTTAAAGATAAAAGATTGAAAAAAGGAAGAACTGATGAAAACACAATCAATCCCATTGAAAACTCTCAAAGGTATTATGTTCCAACCATGGTTAATATCAGAACACCACTATCTGATTTAACTTCATCAATCTTTAATGAAAGAAATATGAGTTCACCTTCACCAGCATCTACATCAAGCAACTCAAGTACAATAAAGAGTTTCAATATTGTTTCTACAAATCAACTGGCTGCTTCAGCACGACAGCGGAGGAAAAGTATTATGGAAGGTAAGATGCCCCAATCTTACAAACTTCATAACAACCTTAGCAATAACAGTGGGGGTCCTTTCAGGATAAATTCTCCATCCTTTTCGCATTTCAAAACACCATTTTCTGATATAGCTTCCTCATGTTCTAACCAAAGAAACATAAAACCTCATGCACCGCCAACTTGTTCTATTCAAAAATCAAAAAAACAGTTGACTGTTACACCTCTTTCTGATATAACTTCCTCATTTTCTAATCAAAGAAATATGGAACCTCATGAACATCCAAGTAGTTATGTTCATAAATCAAAAAAACAGTTGAATGTAGGTGTTATTCAATCCATGACGGTCAAACTCTTCAATTATTTTGGAAATGAGAATCATAATCTGGCTTTTTCATCCACAAGCAATATTCCTATACAAGAACCCACAACATTCACTTCAACTCCAGATGTTAACATTGAGAGTGATTACTCTAGTGATGAGACGGTAACAGATGATTCTCTCAGTGATAGCTCATGTGAATTCAATGCCGCAGATGCAAATTATGACTCAAGTTCCAGCTATGATGACGAAGATGTCTATGAATCCAATTCTACATCATTTGATTCTTTAAATATTGGTATTTATCATTAAAACCAACTTTATTTCTTCTTTAAATTCATTATACATATCAATTTGACGTTGTCCATTACATGTTGCACTTTGATACCTGCTATGATTTAATATGGATTTTAGTTATAATTTTATTATTTAATATGAACGATTTTAGTTATAATTTTATTATTTAATATAAACCAATTGCTCAACTACGTTTCATTTAAATAGGTTATTCTGATATTGGTGATCCTATAGTTGAATGCACACAATGTGGGGCACTTATGTGGTATCAAGAAAAAACTGACAAGCGAAAACATAGTGCAGTTCCTAAGTTTCAACTATGTTGTGGAAAGGGGAAAGTTGTGTTGCCACTTCTGAAAACACCACCACTATTACTACAACGTCTTTTGTTTGATAATAGTGAGATAGACAGTCGAAATTATCAACAATTTTGTAGAATGTACAACATGATGTTTGCTTTTACGTCTCCGGGAATGAAATTCGACAACAGATTTTTAGCTGGAAGTGGACCACCTAACATAAGAATTCATGGACAGACTTGCCATCGAATTGGGAGCATGTTACCTTTAACTGGACAATCTCCAAAATTTGCTCAACTGTATGTTTACGACACCGACAATGAGATTCAACATAGAATTAAAGGAATTGGGTAATTTTACCAAACTTTGTTTTCTTTACAACATATTAAATATTTTTCATTGCTGCATCATAGTATTTCCTTTTATATGCAAGAACAACCCCAATATTATTCCAGAAACAGTTAGTAGATTGAAGGACATGTTAGATGAGTTCAACACACATGCCAAATCTTTTAGGATGGCAGCAGATAGATTAAAGGATTTTCCTTTGCCCGATCTCAAGCTTAAGCTAATATCTGATAGATCAACAGATGGAAGGATTTATAACCAACCTACTGTTTCAGAGGTAGCCGCCCTAATAGTTGGTGATGTTGATACGGGTTCTAAGAGGGATATTCTTCTTGAAAGAAAGAGCGGAAGGCTAAAAAGAATAAGTGAGTTTCATTCAAGTTATCTGGCATATCAATATCCACTTTTGTTTCCTTATGGGGAAGATGGTTTTAGACTTGGAGTTCTTCTTAGAGAAACTAATACCAAAAAAAAATGAAGAGGAATAAGCTTACCATTAGAGAATGGCTTGCTTTTAGGATTCAATGCAGACATAACGAGACACAAACTATATTGCGGTCAAGAAGGTTGTTTCAACAATTTTTGGTTGATGGATTTACTATGATGGAGTCACAAAGATTGAATTATATTCGAAAACATCAGAAAAAGCTGCGTGTTTCTAAATATTTCAATTTGAGCTCATCTGAACAGAATGCAAACACTCAAGGATCAAACAAAGGTAAAAGAGTGGTTTTACCTTCAACTTATGTTGGAAGTCGGAGGTTTATGGAACAAATCTATTTTGATGGAATGGCAATTTGTAGCCAAGTTGGATTTCCAGATCTTTTTATCACATTTACTTGCAATCCCAACTGGCCTGAAATCCAAAGGTTGCTTAGCAAAATTAACTTGAATTCTCAAGACCGTCCAGATATCATCTCAAGAGTCTTCAAAATTAAGTTCGATGAGTTGTTGTGTGATCTAACAAAAAAGCACGTGTTAGGGAGAGTGATTGCATGTAAGTCAATTTAATACCCTTTCAGTCGAGTTATATTTTTTGACATTAATCTTATTAAATATGTAATATGCATCGTTTTACTAAGTTTAAACTTACTTAATTTCATATATATACACCATTGAATTCCAAAAGCGGGGTTTACCACACGCCCATATACTATTATTCTTGCATCCTTCAAGCAAGTATCCGACTCCAGATGATATAAACAAGATCATTTCAGCAGAGATACCAACGGAAGAAGATGATAGGCAACTCTACCATTTGGTCAAGACACATATGATTCATGGCCCATGTGGTTTAGCAAATGCGAATTCAACTTGCATGAAAAATGGAAAGTGCTCAAAATACTTTCCAAAGAAATATCAAACTGAAACCATTGTTGATCAGGATGGATATCCCGTGTACCGAAGAAGAGAAACTGGTAATACAGTGCTGAAAAAACACGTTCAACTTGATAACAGATATGTAGTTCCTTACAATCCATATTTGTTGAAGAAATTCCAAGCACACATCAATATGGAGTGGTGTAATCAAAGTACTTCAGTTAAATACTTATTTAAGTATATTAACAAGGGGTATGATAGAATTACTGCTACTGTTGTCCAAACTGACGGTGATGGATCTCCCTCGGTCAGAATGGTTGACGAAATCAAGCAATATCTTGATTGCAGATATATCTCACCAAGTGAGGCATGTTGGAGACTTTTTTCATTTCCTATTCATGGTAGATCACCCGCAGTTGAAAGGTTGTTCTTTCATCTTGAAGGAGACAACTCTGTTTATTATATCGATTATGAATTGATAGATGAGGTGCTTGACAAACCAACTATGAAAGAATCTATGTTTACGGCATGGATGGAAGCAAACAAAGCATACCCAGAGGCAAAGAATTTGACGTACTCATAATTTCTTTCCAAATTTGTTTATGATAAAAGATACCGTCGATGGAGACTGCGTAAAAGAGGAAATACAATTGGCAGACTTATTTGGGTCCCTCCAAGTACGGGTGAGTTATATTTCTTGAGAATGATGCTAACAGTCGTCAAAGGTCCAACTTGCTATGAGGATATAAAATTTGTGGGTGGAAAAGTTCAGGATTCTTTTAGGGATGCATGCTTCGAAATGGGCTTTCTTAACGATGACAAGGAATATGTTGCAGCCATCGACGAAGCAAAGAATTGGGGTTCCGGGCATTTTTTACGAAAGTTATTTGTCACTATGTTACTATCCGGTACTGTCAATAGACCACGACATGTTTGGGAAAAAACTTGGAGGACGTTATCTGATGGTATCCTCTACCAACAAAGGCAAAAAACAAATAGAAGAGGTATGAACACTTTATTAAACTTTTTTAAGTCAACAAATATTATTTTCCGAATGCAAGTTGTATCTTTTTTATTACAAAATATAAAGATATGAACTTACTTTAAAATATAATTATTCTTCATCCATATGTCCCTTATTTAATATGTTTCATAAGGTATGTCCATTTACGTAAGAAACATTTTCATATTTGTCATTTGTCATGTATGTAAGTTATTTTCTTAACTTGCAGCTGCAACAGTGTCTTTGGTTCCATTTAATTTCACGCAGCCGCAACATCAACTGTTTGATTTATGTTCAATGTATTTCAATATCACGACAGCAGTTGCATCATACATATGTAATTATATAGAAAACTAATGAAAATTTTTTAACAGAATTGCAGCTATCGGACAATGAGTTAAAGAATCTCACACTAATTGAGATTGAGAACATGATGCAATCGAATCGAAGAAGTTTGCATGAATTTAAATGTATGCCGTATCCAGATTCATACATCACAAAACATGTTGGCAATAGGCTTATTTATGACGAACTTAATTACGATGCCGATACCGAGAAACAGAAATTCCAAGAACTTTTTCATGCCCTTACAGGTGATTTATTTTCTTTATACTATGAATTACAAAAATTATTTTTATTGTCCTTGCACTTATAATTCTTGGTTTGTATTTTATAGATGAACAACGTTTGATATTTGAGAAAATCATGGATGTTGTTAACAAACAGAGTGGAGGGGTATTTTTCTTGCATGGTTACGGAGGGACTGGTAAAACTTTCATGTGGAGAACACTATCAAGTGCACTTCGTTCTCAAAAAAAAATTGTTCTTATTGTTGCTTCAAGTGGGATAGCTTCGTTATTATTGCCGGGTGGAAGAACAACACACTCAAAGTTCAAAATACTTGTGCCAACGCTTGACAACTCAACTTGCAACATCGACAAAGACACCGAAAAATCTCAATTATTTAAAGCAACGGATGTGATAATATGGGATGAGGCACCTATGTCTCACAAGAACTGCTTCGAAGCATTGGATAAAACCCTTAAAGATGTAATGAGCAAAAAGGGTGTTGAGAATACTATTTTTGGTGGAAAAGTTGTTGTATTTGGAGGAGATTTTAGACAGATTCTTCCTGTTGTTCCAAGAGCTGGGCGTTCTGATATTGTTCATGCATCAATTAGTTCATCTTATGTATGGAATTATTGCCAGGTTTTAACACTATCAAAAAATATGAGACTTCAAGAGGGAAGAGACAACACAAGTTCTAATGAACTAGCGGAATTTTCAAAATGGATTTTAAATGTGGGTGATGGTAAGATTTGTGAACCCAATGATGGTTTGGTTGATATTGAAATTCCTCAAGAGCTATTAATATCAAATTTTGATGATCCTATAAGAGCAATTGTTGAAAACACATATCCCAATTTGTTGGAAAAATATCAAGATGTTGAATTCTTACAAGGAAAGGCTATTCTTGCTTCAACCATTGAAGTTGTGGACAAAATCAATCTTTATGTATTAGACTTGATACCAGGTACATGTGTTTTATATTTACTGTATTATTACATTCATAATATATATATATATATATATATATATATATATATATATATATATATATATATATATATATATATATATATATATATATATATATATATATATATATATATATATATATATATATATATATATATATATATATATATATATATATATATATATATATATATATATTTAAGAACATAGTTTTACTAATTTATTTATGTTTTGCTTTTAAACTTTTTTTTAGGAGAAGAGAAAGAGTATTTGAGTTTTGATTCCATTGATAGAACAGATTCAAGTTATACTGAAGCATATGAAATTCTAACTCCTGAATTTCTCAGTAAATTAAGAACATCAGGGCTTCCCAATCATAGGATCAAATTGAAGGTTGGTACACCTATTATGCTAATGAGAAATTTGGACCAAGCCGATGGGTTGTGCAACGGAACAAGATTAATTGTTACAAGATTTGCAAATCATGTCATTGAGGCAAAAATCATGTCTGGAAAGAACATAGGTAACATTTTTTACATTCCACGAATGTCTATGTCACCTTCTGATTCACCTTGGCCATTCAAGTTGATTAGGAGACAATTTCCGATTATTGTCTCCTATGCAATGACAATTAATAAGTCACAAGGTCAATCTCTTGATAGTGTTGGATTGTATTTGCCTACTCCTGTGTTTAGTCATGGTCAATTATATGTTGCAATTTCAAGAGTTAAGAGCAAAAGTGGGCTAAAAATCCTAATTCATGACAAGGAGAATGTACCGTGTTCTACTACTACTAATGTTGTGTACAAGGAAGTCTTTCAAGCACTTTGATAGTTGGTAAACTTTATATCTTATACTTTATGATTCAAATTAAAAATCTATTTTGAATTAAAATATATAGTATGTACATTTTCCATGTATTTCAAGAAGTATATAATTTTTCCTATTTGTTCACGCAGACGTGATTTGTTGATAGGACCGACGCTTGCTACAAATATGGAGTTAAATGCCAACATGGTTTACATGAGACATATACTCAACTGAAAACATGGTAACATACTTAATAATTTAATAATCTATAAATGTAATGTGAATCCAGACGAGAACCGTGCGATAGCACGGGTTTGTTACTAGTTCTAATTAAAATTCTAAATCAATTAATTAATGTTTATTAACAAAAAAAAAAGTTAGAATTTAATTTGATAAAGAAAATGTTTTGTGGTTTTTTTTTAGATATTTTAAGAAAGAAATAAATCTAAATTAATCACTACATTAAATTAAATTAATTAATTAAATGAAAAAAAAAGTTATTTTTGGATTTTTGGTTATTTAAAGAAAGAAAATGGAATGGTTAAATTAATGATTAAACCTATTAAATTCTAATTAGTTTTATTTATTTACAAAAAGAAATTAAAGTTTCCTAGAATTAAAAACCTAATTAATTAATCGGAATTTATTAAAGAAAAATAAAGTTCTTAATTTTAATTGGACAAAATGATATTTTTGTGATTTTTTGATAAAAATAAAATTTGTTATTGGTTAGTAAATTAATTAAGTAAAAATAAAATCATTAAACCAAATAAATAAAATATGAGAAAGTAGAGAAATTGGGCCTTTTTTTGGAGGGTGCAGAAAGCATTCCTGAGCTCGGATCTTCGAAAGCTTCATGCTCTAACTATGGTGTTTTTTATTCTTGCATGGGACCTATGATTCAACCATCTATAACTGTTCTATATAAACTCAAACAAACGTTAGCATACCATAAAATGTGATTAAAATTAGAGATTCGAAATTTAAAATTTTACCAAACCGGTGGGCGTGCTAGGCATGTGATGGATTGCTCTTGGGTCTTGTAAGACTCATGAGGACTTCAAGAGGATGGTTTGAGGCTTGATGTCAATTGCGAGAGGCCGGAACCTCGAGATATGACTTGCACCAATTCTTTGATTTCTGGAGAGCTTTTTGAAGAGCTTTTTGAGAACTTTTTGAAGAGCTTTTTGAGAGATTTTTAGAGAGGATTTTTGTGTCTTTCAAGCTTGTGTGGCTCTCTATTTATAGAGGAGAATGAGGAGACAAGAAATCATGGAAATAATCTCCCTCATAATGTTGTGTTTTAAGACCATGATCAAGATTTGAAAAAAATACCATATTTGATGATTCTCCATTATTAAACCTTCCAAATTTGATTTGATTCAATCTTTTTGCACATGATTAGTCTTGATTCGAATTTGATCTCATTGATGATGATTATTAGGTCCTAAAATAGCCAAAAAGAGATCAAATAATTAATACTTGGATTTTATTTGATTTAAATTGATTAAAAATGAAATAATTCATTAAAAAATCAAATTAAATAATAAAATTGACAAAAGGTCACAAGGCGGAAGCTAGGACACGTGTAGAGTGTGACAAGATCAAATCAAGTGGAAAAAAGTTGGCCCATTTGACAAAATTTGAAGTTTTGGGGATAGTTGACTTTTGGTAATTTTGCAAAAAAGTCCAACTTCAACAATGCATAACTTCTTCAATTTTGAACTGTTGGAAGTGCTCTTATACTCTTTAGAAAGCTTGAGATGTCCTATAACCAACCCTTTTGGTCTCATCTCATTTTGATATTCCATGCTCAAGTTATAAGCTTTGGCAAAAAAGGCGATTTTGTTAACTTTCAAAAATGACCTATAATGTCCAAATTTATAACTTCTTGTGAGTGCATTTTCTGATCTTGGGGTATGAAGATGGATTGTAGGAAATTGAATACTATTCAAAATGAGCTTTGGATGGGTCATTTATCATAAATTATGAGAAAGTTATGCTTGGTCAAAGTTGAGTTGACTTTTCCTACAAAACCCTAATTTAGCAACTTTTGGGTCTTGATGAATTTTGGGCAATCCGTGATGAATCATGATCAACCCTTGATCAAATGATTAAATAACCTTCAAAATGAGAATGTTGACAAAAAATCTTGAGGTTTGACTGCATTTGGGTCACAGTTGACTTTTGCCCTAGCACAGTCGATTTTTGGGCCTCTTCCCCTGCAAGGCTTGAAATTTGACATGGATGAACTTGATAACATATTAGGACATTGGGGAGCACTTGAGTTCATTTGGATGCAAGGACCTTGATGCAACACAAAACCCTAATTTGAGGTTGACTGCCTTAGGAGATAGCTTGACTGTCCAACTCTTGAGCAATCTTGAGCCATTTGGAGATTCTTCTTGACATGTCTTGGTGTGATCGGTGGATCTGGAACTGACTGTTTAACGCTGGATCGCGAAATGTCACAGAAGCAAGAGTCGCCACCGTCTTTTATTTTCTCCAACATGGACAGGACAAAAGCACAGCAAAATTCCTTCTGAGATAGTTTCTCGGTTCAGGAGGTAGATTTATAGAAAGGGAAGGTGTTAGCACCCTTTCTATCCGTGGTTATCCACGGGCTCTTAGGTACTTGCTCTTATGTTTTCAAAAGATGTTTGCTTTTCAAAATGTGAGTGGGTTTGAAAAAGTTTTGTTTGAAAAATTTCTAAGTAACTCTTGTATCTGTCCTCAAGAGTGTTTGAAAAATTGTTTTGAAAGCTTTTTGAAAGTGTCGGTGTGAAAAGGTTTTTGTTTGTTTTTTTGAAAAGAGCAAGTATCCATGAGTCATCTACCTACCCTAAGGAATTAGGCTGTGTAAATGTCCTTAAGATAGTGCCATCCCACCATTGAGAGGTAGGTAGCACCACCGTTGGAGGTGTTCAGGTCAATTCGTTTGTTAGGGACAGTGTGGTCACCAGAGCAACAGTAGGACACCTTAGAAGCTACCCTTATGCCATTGATCCTTTTTAATTTCGAGCAAACCGTTTCGAGGCAACTGGATCATGTCATAGACATAAGGACTTACTAAAACGTCATATACTCGACGATCACGTTTCGAGGGCAAGGCAACAGTGAGGCGTACCCTAAGAGTGGTGTGTGAATTTGTGTGTTATTTTCATGTTATGTTTTATCTTGTACATATATCATGGTGATCTACGCTTGTTTTTAATTTAGGCCATACATTCTTTCATGCAATTATAATTTAAAAGTGCGAGAATTTAAATGCGGAAAGTAAAATCCTACGCTATTACAAGGCGCGGGTCTATACATCGCCAAATTACAAAGACCCGTTTGATAAAAAAAATGCGGAAAATAAATAAATTCCTAATTACTATTACATGGCTTGAGCAATTACATAATATTCACAATAAAATAACGTGCGAAAAGAATAGAAAATAGAACGTTCGAGGGCGTTGGACCCTTTTGAAATTAAATTAAATTAAAAGTTAATTAATTATTTAATAAAAGAAAAAGAAATGTTTTTTATGTTTTTGGTATTTAATGAAAATAAAGAAAATTAATTAGAAGTTAAATGAAACCCTAGTTCTAAATTATTTTTAATTGTTAAAGAAAAAAAATATTAAAGTTTAACCTAATTTACTAAATAGTTAAGGTATATGTTTATTTACAAAATATTTTATAATTAATAATGATAATAATGAGAAAATTATTTATAAAAAAGATGAAAAAGTTAAAAACCCTAATTTCTACATATTTTAATTTATTAAGAAAAATATTAAAGTTTTGAAACCTAAATTAATCTAATTAATTATTTAAAGTTTATTTACAAAAATAATAATGGTGAAATTAATATTAATAAAATAAACATTTTTTATTTTTCTGGTTTTTATTATGGAAATTATTTTGAGTGAATTAATTAAAACAAATTAAAAAAGAATTGACAATAAAAGAGAAGAAAATTTGAAAGAAGAATAGAATACAAACAAGGGGGTATCTGGCCCAATTTGGAGGTTTATTGAAGCATTTTGGCCCATCAGAATCCAAGGCCTTCGTTGACTTTCCAGTTTGTGTGTATGCTGGTTGACTTGGGCGTATCCTGAAGTTCATGTTATGGTCATTGGATTGATCATCAGGGACACTTGGCAGGCACAAGCATGAACGTGCATGGTGAGCAATGGAATGAGTGCTACGCAGGAAAGCATTGAAACAAAAATTATAGATAATATGGGGGGACCTGGGAATCGAACCCAGGTCCCAATACCTGCAAGACAGCTCACCTACCAACTGAGCTAGTGCGCGCCTTTGTTAATATTATGGAACATAATCATTATAATAGAAAACAAGCGTTAGTGGTGTAAAGCAAAAAATCACGCGCCAATATTTGAATCACCCAGTCATGTCTTGACACGCCAGCTTCGTCTTCATCTTTCTGCAAAAACACAAAACAAGTAGCGGGGGTTTTAAACCCCCACTAAACAAGACCTGTAAAAATAGCGAATAGCCCATGCTGCAATATAAAAAGGGCGCGAGGTATGAGTTTGTCTCGTCTTCATGTCATGAATTCAATGGTACCAGTTTGAAGGTCTAATTTTTCCATATGAAGAAACCCCTAATTTAGAGCTCCTGAAACCCTAATATCCATCAATGGCAGATTTTGATATAGGCATTGTTAGTTCAATTAATTGGTACCATTCGCTTCAGAACATCAATATTAGCAAGAATCAACAAATGAAATACATGAACAATGCATAAAAAGTAAAACACAATTATGGAAAAGTTGGTGAAATGTGAGACTATGTTCTACCAATTCTTGAGGTCTGGAGACTGGTTCTTGATTGCAACACGTTCCTAGCAATGTCAGGAATGTATTGGAAGGCTTGTTGTGCTTTGAAACACCTTGTAACTGCGTTTTCAGTTTTCAACTTTTTGTGTAAATTTTGCAAATTGGTTCTTGGTTTTCTGAGCAGCCCTCTTGTGTCTCTGCATTAGGTCATGTTGTGCCTTTGTATTTGAAGCAAATTAGGTTAAAAAACCAAGCCCAAAGTCCATGTATTAATGTTTTCAATCTTTGATTTTTTCACATCTTTTTCCAATCTTTTTGCCATGGAAACTTGCCAAATATGGATGATTTTGTCCCTTTTGATTGATGCACGAGATCTCTTACATGTGTGGAAGATATTTGCTGCATAAAAAAGATTTGAAAACATGATTTGGTATTTTTCTTATATTTAAATTTAATTAAATGAATTAATGATAATAAAAATTCAAATAATTAATCAAAAATAAGAAAATAACTCCCTTTGAGCTTAATGGGTCGTGCATATGCTTTGGGTAATGATTCATGGAAGAATTTGTGGCCCATTAGCAATTTTGAAGCCTTTTGTGCAAAGTTGACTTTTCAAAATTCCCAAAACTTTCCCAACTTCTACAAGGAATATCTTGCTCAATTTTGAAGTTATGATCATGTTCTTGGACATTTTGGAAAGGTCTTGAAGTCCTATAACCAATTCCTTTGGTCCCATGTCATTTTGATTTACCAATGTCAAGTTATGGTCTTTGACTTAAAGTGCCTTTTTGTTGACTTTTGAAAATGACCTATAATGTTGAAATTGATAACTTTTTGTGAGAGCATTTCTTGGACTTGAAGTGTGAATATGAGTTGTAGGAAATGTCATTCTATTCAAAATGAGCTTTGGATGGAATTTTTATGATAAACCATGAAGAAGTTATGCCCTGGTCAATTTACAGTTGACTTTTCCAACTGTCTAAAAATAGAAACTTTTGCATCTTGAGACTTTTTGAGCCATGCTTTGAGAATCATGATCAAGAATTGATCAAATGATGTTTGTGGCTTCAAAATAAGATGTTGACCAAAAATTTGGACTTTTGACTGTCAAATGACCATTTTGCCCCTGCAGTTGACTGTAGAGCAATTAGGGTTTTGACTGTGCAATTTGATGCTGTGAGTCTTGAAACTTGGCATATGAATGCTTGACAATGTTTGTAGGCATGTGGGACTGGTTTGGACCCTTGGAAACCTCAATTTCTTTTCCATAACCAAAACCCTAATTTGGATTGTGTTAGGAGGCAATTGGACTGTGCAACCCTTGAGAGATTTTGAAGCTTGATCTTGGCAAATCTTGAAGAATATGGGAGGGCAAATTTTGGGGTACAACACTTGGGAAATATGAGAGGGAAAATTTTGGGGTACAACACTCATGCATATTTGAATTTTTTTATAGCGTAATGCTCCATACAATGGAAATGCTACGCGTTTTAGTAGATGCGATGTAATGATGCAATGTAATAATGCATGTTTAGCAATGCACTGGGGAAATCACATCAATAATAGGATGCTGGGAAGACAATGAACTTTTGAATGATTATTCTTGCACATCTGATCTTCTGTAGAGAACATGCGATATGAACTTCAGTAGGAAATCGAGATTCGAAACCATCGACCTCAAACAAACGACAACATTGAAGAAACAACTTCCTGGGGAGTAATACTGCAAAAATAAATTGTAGTTTCATAGAAAATCTTGAATTCTGACCAAACATCCAACTTCCTGGGGGATAAATTCTTTATTTTCCGTTAGAAAGAGGAAAGCTTTGCCGAGGATGAAAACTTTCTCGGGTAAAATATCTTGACGAAGATAACTTCTACTAAGGAGTATATAAACTCTTAAATAAAAATAAATCTCCTCGACCACACTGGGGATAACAACACCATCGGGGATGAAAGAGTCATCACTGACATTCTCATATAAACCACATTGGGGAGATAAGATATTTGCCCCACTAGGGAAATAGAACTCGCTCCACTGGGGAATAGTAGATGAATAACTCCAGCCGGTTCTCGAAATTTGACTTCGACTGGAGACAAAGACTACCTCTTACACTGGGCAGCCGAAAGACTTAGATAGTAACATCAACAATATTCATTGCACTAGGTATAACCATCTCTGCAAGAGTCAAGCCGACAAGAATTTTGTAATTGGAACAGAAATCATTCCATTGCGGATGATGGTCGTCCTCATGAGGATAACAAAAATAGAATCTCCTGTAGATAAACATGAGTCTCTTCAAGAACTCTGATATAGCAGGCCTCATTGGAGAGAGAGGGAGCTCATCCCTCATTGAGTAGGAGAATACATACTTCATGAGGAGAATAAGTGCAAACCTCACTGGGGAAGCCGTAAAATGTTGACTTCAAGGGGAGTATATCAACAATCTCCAGTTAGTTAGTAAAATGATTCTTCCTAGAAACCTGGAAAGAAACAGACTGCACTGAAAAGGAGGAATACTCGGGCAAGAGTGTGCCTCTTGGGGAAAATACTGCAAAAATAAATTGCAGTTTAGGGAAAATTTCGAACTCTGATCTAACTCCCAACTTCTTTAGGAAAAAAATCCAACATCTCTTTCCAAGGATAAAGAGAATCTTGCTGGGAACTAGGACCTTCCGACGTAAGTCTTTGATAAAAGTGACTTCGATTGGGGAATCGCAAAAAAATTTTTTGAATAAAATAATTCTACCCAGGCCACACAGAGGATACTACTATCGAGGGTAACAATCTTCACTTGAGGAAGAGAAGGGCATCTTTGAACCATAATCTTGAGGTTTGGAACTCTACCGAGGAAATATTTCATCCATACCCCATCACTGAGATAAAAGAATTTTAAACGGCATTTGTCCATGCACTCTGCCCCAAAAAAAATAGGAGACCTGCTCCGCTGGGCATAACAAACATGTTAATCAAACATCTCTTCAAGAAAACCTGACTTGGGAAAAAACTTCCCTAGGGAGAAAAGATACGAACTTCAGAGAGACGATGAACGACAACCTCCATAAGGAGATAAATACCTACCACAAAGATATATGGTATTGACTTCAAGAGGATATAACAAAGGTCTACAATCCAATGAAATGATCTTTCCCGGATTTGTCAAAGTTGGGTAGACTATGCTGAAGAAGAAGTTTATACAAAACCTGTTGAAATGCATTTCTTCATAGATAAGTCTTATGGGAGGGAAAAACTCTTAAAAAAACTCTCATTGAGAGTACTGACTTTAGTGGGGATTACGCATGGACATACTTTCACTGGAGATAAGGAATTATGTTTGGGCGAGAGTACGCCCTTATTAGGGATACAGGATTCTGTCTTGAGAAGAAGTGAGCATTCACTGGAGAGATTGAATCCCATTCTACAGAAATCCTCATGTTGGTTACATACAGACCTTTCTTGATTCACTTGCTGGTATGCTTCTTGTCATAAAAGACCAACAATACTTGCAAAATAGAAAATCGTGGCAATATGCCCCATGCGTGGAATGGCAAACTTCACTGATGAATAAGCAATTTGAACTACCAATCAATGGGTAAAAAAAATGCGATGCAAGATTACAACTTCATCATGTCAACTCTGAGGAGGAATGCCACTGAAAAGTGGACTTTGGAGAAGATGTTGCAAAAATAAATTGCAGGCCACTGAAAATAAATCACCTTAACTTCAATCAACTTCTGAATTTCCAGGGAGAAGAACCATTCTCCTCTTGCAGAGAAATGAGGATGCTTTGCTGGGGAATAAAGATCTCAGAAGAGAAACCCCTTGGTAGACAGACTTTTGTCAAGTAGCAACGAATCTTTTACTGGGGAGAGGCGTCCTCCTATGAAACGACACTTCCATCACGTCTTGTATGGGTAAACAACCTCAAATGATCCTTGTGTTACTGCTCGTGTCCTACTGAGGATAACAATCCAACTTCGAGTGGAGATAATGATCCCGACTTCTGTAAAGGAACATCAATAAATGGACCTAAGTCTCTAATGAGCTGAGGATAACAATCCCGACTTCTCGACATGATTTTCAAATTCACGGGTCATTTAGCTTGCGTATGGACTTGATTTGATCAACCCTTGAAGAGGAGAAAATGCCCCTGCATAATGCCTTGCCCCAGTCTATAGGGCCTTTGAAGATAATTGTCCCGAGGCGACTTTCTTATATATGTACCAGCAAAATAAGTTGCCCCAGTATGGCGAACTTCAGAACATTTCTCCTGGCTGACCGGTGTTGGAAGCGCTTTCAACCATGCTTGAGTGAATTCCCATCCATCTGTAGATTCTGAAAAGATTCTCCTCTAATCAACGCATTCTCAGAGAGATTGGTCAAATATAACATAATTTCCCCAATTTGACTGCACTTTGAGGGATAAAATCCTGACTTGAATGCCTCAGATTGACTGAACACTTACTCAATAGAGTATTCAACAAGCTTGCCCCTGCTCAACAGAGTCTCGACAAATATTTTCTTTATCTTATACTCACGGAGAGATGAGAAACTTAAGGATTTTCGAAAACAACACAACCTTGGGGTGGTTGGCTTACGTCTTGAAAGTAGGTTAGTACACAGTCGTACTTCTCAACTTGAACTGCTTCATTCTCGAGCAAATACTTGAAGCAATACGTCCCTTAGGACCAATTGACAGCAATGCACCACTACTCGACACAGACTCTGGGCAATCAAACTTTTGCAATCTGCTTCAGATCATTTCTCAAACTGGTATTCTTTCACTCAACAGTCAACAGAAGTTTTGCCCCAGATTAAGAC
Source organism: Vicia faba (assembly GCA_948472305.1). NCBI lineage: Eukaryota > Viridiplantae > Streptophyta > Magnoliopsida > Fabales > Fabaceae > Vicia > Vicia faba. Next base: position 244,999,701 of record OX451740.1, on the reverse strand, counting down.
CATCCTCACAAATAACTTACCTTTCAACGGTATCCTGAAGCAATTTGTCCCTTGAAATAACCAAACTTTCATATGATGCTCATTATGCAAGCTTACTTGATGTTTAAGCACTTGTTCATATGCAAAGAATGTTTATTCTAAGAATGATAATTCTAATGCAAAGCTCATGTTTGTCTTGAAGTTAAAAACTTTTATTGAAAATATATTGAAAAATCAAATTTTTTTGTACAAAATATAGTAAAAAGATGGAGTGATACCAACAAAAAAAATATTAGCAAACCTCCTAGGAGTCAGGTTACCATACCCTCATTACGGTATCGCTTTCGAATTAACCCTTGCTTCAGTTAGGACTTTTAAGGGTTGTAACATGGCCTGGTTCACGGTTTTAGAAAAAAGGATTTAAGGCTCCAAATTATTTGGTGCCCACCCCCTTCATGATGTTCTCCAGTCCTAAATTCAGTTAAACCAATACGAGCGCTCATCTCTCAAGAAGAGTTTACAATGGTGGAAGAGTCAAGCGAGGTTTTTTGGACACAACAGTCACTCACCTCTTTCGTTCTTAGTGCTTCTGGACACATGACTTTATTCTTTGTGAAGGATCTTTATTTAGTAATCCCTTTTTGCTTTTCGCGCTTTTTGCTTTCTTTTTGTTTTCCCTAACTTTTTCCTGGGCAAATTCCTTTTGAATTTTGATTCTGAAGTCCAGCGGGAAGCCCTGACTTTTGCCTAAGCGACTCGTTTTCCAAGTTTTAACTTAGCGGGGCTTTTTGTCTCTTGATTTCATCATTTCCTCTTTTCTGAACCAGTCATATGACTTCGAGTCGTTTTCGACTTTGTTGGAAGTAATCATGACTGTCTGAATCTTTGGTAGACGAGGGGTAACTATCGTTGTATCGTCATCTTTTGACCCCTTGATGTGCGGGAGATAACCATTGTGGTATCGTCCTCTTTGATTCATACTGCTGATATATAAGAGTTAACCATTGCGGTTTTTTACTTTCCTTAGCCTTTTGATGGACAACCATTATTGTATCCTTAGATGTGCGCTCCTGATGAGTTATGATCGCTCGATCGGATCAATTGAAATCTACCCTATCCCAGGTTAAACGTGAGGTTTTTTTTCTAACAATAAAAGAAACTCCTACTTCAAGGCTCAATGGGGTTAACGAGGGTTTCACTTCCTTATATCTCCGTTGTTTAGGAATTGAAACAAGGCATGCACATCGTCAGCAGGGTTTTTATTCAAAAGCACACTGTTGTACCCCAAAATTTGCCCTCCTATTTTTCCACAAGAAATCACAGCTTCGGGCTTTTCCCGATTTTTCAAATTGGCGTAAGAATCAGTCAAACAGACTTTTTCTTATCAATCTATCATTGCATACATATATCATACATATCATTGCATAGCAGGTTTCTCCTTTGCAGGTCTCCTTACCTTCCTACTGTTTATTTCAGTAAGATGGATATGGAACAAACGGTGAAAGATCTCCAAGCTCAAAACGCTCAATTCCAGCAAATGCTTCTGGCTATGGGTAAAGGGCAAGAGGATCTGAAAGCTCTCCTTCTCAAAGACAAGGGGGCCAGTCTTGAAGAAGACCACGATGTGGAGATTTATGAAGCTGAAGTTGACTACTCCGAGGAACAATATCCTCCCGCTGATGACAAGTACAAACAGTTGGAGGATCGTCTCGATGCTATGGAGGTTCAACAAATACCTGGCTTGGATCTAGGAGACTTGGGTTTGGTTCCTGGATTGGTCATTCCACCAAAGTTCAAAGTCCCTACCTTTGCTCTGTATGATGGAGTCTCTTGCCCTCAGATGCATCTAAGATCTTATGTCCGCAAGATTCAACCATACACAACTGATCCAAAGCTTTGGATCCATTTCTTCCAAGAAATCCTGGTAGGGACTCAACTCGAGTGGTTCTATCAATTGGAGAGTTCTCGCATCCACACCTGGGAGGATTTAGCTAGGGCTTTCTACAAACAATATCAGTACAATGCTGATCTTGCACCAACTCATGTTCAACTGCAGAACATGACCATGGGTTCTGACGAGAGCTTCAAAGGATACGCTCAAAAATGGAGAGATTTGGCTGGTAGGGTGCAACCCCATTTAACTGACAGAGAGCTGATTGACATCTTCATGGGGACTTTGAAAGGGCCTTTCTTCAATCACTTAGTTGGAAGCTCTTCAGCCGGGTTCACCGAGCTAATACTAACCGGCGAAAGGGTCGAAGCTGGCATCAAAAGTGGGAAAATCCAAGGAGCTACTCCCTCTGATGTTCAGAAAATCCCCTACAATAGGAAGAAAGAGTCCAATGCAGTGACTGGTCAAAAGAGTCGTCTTGATCAACATGCTGGGGCAATCCTGATCTCTGATCCCACTACTGTTCAACAAAAACGGGGCAAGAGGCGTAGGGTGAGATATCAAGAAAGGCAGTACACTGACATCAACATGCCTTTGTCTCAAGCATTACAACATTTGCTGAAGTTGAAGCTGATCACGCTGAAGGATCCTCCTCAAAATCCTGATACTTCCTCTTCCAAGTACAACCCGAGTGTGAGATGTGCCTACCATTCTGACAGCCCTGGGCATGACACTGACAACTGTTGGACTTTGAAGAATCAGATTCAAGACTTGATTGATGCCAAGGAGATCAAGTTTTGACCCTCCGAAGACTCCAAATGTGATCACTGTTGCTATGCCAAATCATTGAGAGCGTCTTTGTTTCTTTGAATTTTCAAGTTGTAATCTCTTTTTCATTCAAACAATTATCTATTAATGTCAAACTTTGTTTCATTAATGCATTGCATATGTTTGTCTTGATTTGATCCACTCATTTTCATTACACTTGAACTATGCTTTCTGCTTTCTTTATGATATTTGACTCTTGATAAAAAGCTGCAAGCCTTTAGAGGGAGGATGACGAAACAATACCATAATCTCATACAGTATGTTTTTGAACAGACCTTGCTGATGATGTACAGGCATTTCTTTCAATTCCCAAACACTGGAGTTATAAGGAAGATAATCCCTAGTCAACCCCTTCAAGCCAAAGAAGTAGGAGTTTTCTGTTCTAAACAATCAAAACCTTTGATATAAACCTGGGGCAGGGTAGTCTCTCAGTTAATTCAAAAAGGTGCACATTGAAGTCGCAAACTCTCAGTTCATAATACAACGAATGACAAGAAAAGCATTCCTCTGGAATCAAAAGACAGTGATGGTCCCCTATCTCATAGGCATTCAATCTCTCGAAAACGAAAAAGCCCACTAAGCCAAAACCTACAAAGGAAGCTTAAGAAAGCTGGGGCATCCCGCTAACTGTAATCTCGAAAACAGGAACAGTCAGGCAAAAGTTAGGGATAACAAATCAAAATCGAAAGAAAGAGGTCATTACAAATCCTTAACAACATGAAAAATGTTGCAAAAAAAGAGGAGCTGATGACTGTCTTCCAAAATTCAATTGGGGAACCATCACCCAAAAAGTCGTTCCAAACTCAAATAGAGTGCGACACACAATTAACTGAGCTTAGGATTGAAGAACATCACGAAGAGCGGGTGGGTACAAATACACTTTGAGCCTTTATCATTTGTTTCTTAAACCGTGAACCAGGCCACGTTACAACCCTTCAAAAGTCCTAATTTAAGCATGGGTTAGTTCGAAAGCATACTGTTAAAAAAGGTATCCTGACTCCTGTAAGGCTTTGCTCTAAATCTTGTGTTGATTTTGTCTTATGAAAAGTTTTCTGCTAAAAAACGCATTTTTCAAAACTTCGAGACAAACATAAACTTTGCATTGCTTGAATATCACTGTTTGCATTTGGATTTTTGTTTGACAGCGGAGAAGTTCACACAACGAATATCCGATGAACGAAAGCTCTCTCAGTGAGTAAAATAACTTCAAAAAGGATGACACTTCCGTCACAAAAAATCTCCTATCAACAAGGGGACTTGACATGTCACCATCCAGCACGCCTGGGGCAGTCCAGTCAAGGTTTCAACAGATCTTTCAAAGTTCAGTTAACCTGGGGCAGTCCAGTCAAGGTTTCAACAGATCTTTCAAAGTTCAGTTAACCTGGGGCAGTCCAGTCAAGGTTTCAATAGATCTTTCGAAGTTCAGCACACCTGGGGCAGTCCTGTCAAGGTTTCAACAGATCTTTCAAAGTTCAGTTAACCTAGGGCAGTCCAGTCAAGATTTCAACAAAATCTCAATTGCAGATTAACCTGGGGCAAATCTCCGTCACCATCACTTGGGGAATTCGAATGTCAATCTCAAGGGTTACGAACAGTCCAAGTTTCCTGGCAATATCACATGCATCTGATACTGGGGGCAGTGATGAAACCTCTCTAGCAAACCTGCAGTCATGGGTTTATTTCCCCAACATTTGTCAAGGATTTATTCTCCAGCACAAATTACATTTCAACAGCATTCTTAACGTATGCAGATTGATCGACAGATAAGGTTCCTTCATCTTGAAGTAGTAATCATCAAGGTTCCTTCATCTTGAAGTAGTAATCATCAAGGTTCCTTCATCTTGAAGTAGTAATCATCAAGGTTCCTTCATCTTGAAGTAGTAATCATCAAGGTTCCTTCATCTTGAAGTAGTAATCATCAAGGTTCCTTCACCTTGAAGTAGTAATCATCAAGGTTCCTTCATCTTGAAGTAGTAATCATCAAGGTTCCTTCATCTTGAAGTAGTAATCATCAAGGTTCCTTCATCTTGAAGTAGTAATCATCAAGGTTCCTTCATCTTGAAGTAGTAATCATCAAGGTTCCTTCATCTTGAAGTAGTAATCATCAAGGTTCCTTCATCTTGAAGTAGTAATCATCAAGGTTCCTTCATCTTGGAGTAGTAATCATCAAGGTTCCTTCATCTTGAAGTAGTAATCATCAAGGTTCCGTCATCTTGAAGTAGTAATCATCAAGGTTCCTTCATCTTGAAGTAGTAATCATCAAGGTTCCTTCATCTTGAAGTAGTAAACATCAAGGTTCCTTCATCTTGAAGTAGTAATCATCAAGGTTCCTTCATCTGTTGAAGTAGTAATCGTCAAGGTTCCTTCATCTCTTGAAGTAGTAATCATCGAAAATTCCCATCATCACCTGCTGGAAATTACAACCACCAACAAGATAACAGACAACTGAAAAATCTGTTTCTCTCAAGAATGAAGATTCTCATTCTCAAAGTGGCACATAACCTGGGTTCTCAATTCCCCAAATGGAGTTTAACTTCAGGATCCTCAGCAAAACAAGAGCTTTCTCAAAACTGATTTCCCCAGCCAGAGAGCCTTCCAGAACTTAATTCCCCTCAGAGTCAAGTTTCAAAATCCCCAGCGGAGCTAAAACTTCCAATTATCAATCCCCAAGCAGAATGGAGACTCTCATTCTCAGTTCCTCACGGAATATTCGAATATTCTCCAGTGAAGATCCCCTCAAGACAAGAATCCCCAGTAGATTGGCATACAACCCAAGCTCCTGATTCCCCAACAGTGGTCCCAGGACTTCTCACCCTCAGCAATCAAAGATTCTTGCCCTCCCCAGCAGCAGTCAAGGATTCACTTTCCCCGACAGCAGTCAAGATTCTTTTGTCTCCAGCTATCCAGGATTCATCTATCTTCAGCAAGATAGCTCATCAGCTTACATGCACATTCATTACATTCATATCATAAACATTGATATAACATACATTGCATCATACATTTCATACAACATGATTTTGTGTTTCAGCTAATATCTTACCCTTTTTCAGGATAAAGATTAGTAAGCTTCAACTTCCAAACTTCTGAAAACAGTTCACGGGTTCTCCAGTAACGGATGTTAACCTATCACTTGTTTAGACTCTTCTCAACCTCTGAAAACAGTTTACGGATTCTCCAGTAACGGATGTTAATCTATCGCTTGTTCAGAATCAAGACTTCTGAAAACAGTTCACGGGTTCTCCAGTAACGGATGTTAACCTATCTCTTGTTCAGACTCTTCTCAACCTCTGAAAACAGTTTACGAATTCTCCAGTAACGGATGTTAATCTATCACTTGTTCAGACTTAAGACTTCTGAAAACAGTTCACGGGTTCTCCAGTAACGGATGTCAACCTATCGCTTGTTCAGATGCAACTTTTGAAAACAGTTTACGGACGCTTCCCAGTAACGGATGCTGCTCTATTGCTTATTCAACTCCCAGACTTTTGAAAACAGTTTACGGATGCTTCCAGATCCGGATATCAATCCATTGCTTATTCAAGACCCCCAGTTCAGAGATGTTCCAAAGCATGGATACCTTTCTGATACTCACTCACCAATGACATACAGTTCAACAAACATTTCCAGATGGCATCTTTAAGCCCATTTCCAGATGGCATCTTTAAGCCCATCCTCCTACCAGCAACTTCCAAATGCCATCTTTAAGCCATTTCCAGATGGCATCTCTAAGCCCATCCTCCTACCAGCAACTTCCAGATGGCATCTCTAAGCCCATCCCCCGACAAGATTCTGTCACATCTCCAGATGGCATCTCTAAGCCCATCACCAAATGGCATCTTTAAGCCCATTCCCTCTACCATCACATCACCGAGTGCAAATTTTTTGGGCACTCTAGTGTCCAATCTCCTTTTAACCTTGAGTCGCGAAAGGCAAACCTGCCAATCTAACTCTTCAGGTTCAAGAAGATTGAACAGGGGCAACTGTTGTACCCCAAAATTTGCCCTCCTATTTTTCCACAAGAAATCACAGCTTCGGGCTTTTCCCAATTTTTCAAATTGGCGTAAGAATCAGTCAAACAGACTTTTTCTTATCAATCTATACAAAATTAGGGTTTTCATGGATTCTGGAACAGTTCAAGCAGATTGCTAGGGTTTTGTTTGAGTTTGGCTCAGGTTTTGATCAGGCGAACGCTTCTTTGGCGTTTAATCAAGAATCAGGGTTTTGGGCGCACATTCTCAGGAAGAATTAATTCTACAAAGCTTTTCAAGTTATTCTAGGATATGAGCTGAGGCATTTGGATTGAGAGTTTGCAGTGTTTGATTTAATCAGTAAAAGGGATAAGCATGTGGATGTTTGTTTGATTTGACTGTGCAATGCTTTGATTATTCGGAATTCCAGACGTTTATTGATTATTTATTATTCTGAGTTAAAATGGTTGGGATTTATTTCCAGTTATTATAATTTAAGAATTATAAATAATTAAATAAATAGTTGAAGAAATAAAAGAGAATTAACTGATCAAAAAAAGGGTTTTTATTCATCTTTAATTGTTTTGTTACAAATTATTATTTGAACAACTGTAAATTTATTTACATCTTTGTTTACAATAATAATGTTACAAATAATTGAAATGAAATGAAATTGCATCCTATTTTTCTAAATCTTCATCTTCTACTGATGCTCCTTTGATCAATTAATTTTTACCTGCAAAAAAAGAAAAGAAAGAAGAAAAGTCAAATGCAGATAAAATTAAAAGCAGACAGTTAAAAATCATCATTAAAAGCGACTGGCCGGAATCAGTTTGCCCTCTCTGCAAATCACAAGATTTCTCTTGGTTCACAAGGAGGGATGGAAATAGTGCTTGCAATAAAATATGAAATGCACAAATTTACAAATTGCACAAATTCAAATATCAAACAGGCTGCATGAAATGCCAAACAAACTATGAAGTCCAAACTGAATTGCCTAACCAAATCAAAAAGGCAAACTGAATGTCAAAGCAACTGTCCACAAGCTGCCAAAAGGATATCAAGGCTATCAAAAGGGCTATCAAAGAGATATGCAGAAAATCTTGAAAGAAGTACAAAGTATGCAGAGCTAAACCACAAGTGCAAGCAACATCCAAATTCATCATTTTCAACCAGTCACTTTTTCAGAATAGTACATCATAAGCAATAAAAAATGCTTAAATCTGAAGAGATAAGAGAAAGAGAGTAAAATAAGTACAGGCTTACAGCAGGCTTGAGGCTTAAGGACAAAAGATATAAAACAAGATACCAGCACAGTTTCAAAGAAAGAGGCAGAAAATATCACAAAGCAAAATACCAAAAACTGTAACAGAAGCAACAGCCTGCCTCCATAAGCTTCAAACATTTCAAAATCTGTTTCAACACCAAGCTCACCAAAAACTAAACAGCCTTAACCTGTTTCAAACCTAAAGCTTCAAACCTCAAAACCACACAAAGTCTTGTAAACCAGACCTGTTTCAAAACTAAACAAGCCTAAAGCCTGCAGTAAAAGCTTGTAAGCCTTAACCTGTGCTAAACCAAAAGCACATAATCTGTCAAAGTTCCAAACCTGCAACAAGCCATACAAGCTTAAACCTGCATCAAGCCTAAACCAGTAAATCCACAAACCAGAGAAAGCCTCAAAACCATACAAGTTTACAAACAAAACAAGCTCTCAAAGCATACCAAACCTGCTGAGCCATACAAACCTGCATAAGTTATGAACACAAGCCAATAACCTGTGTCAAACCTTAAACCACAAGCCATCAAGCCTAACCTGCCTGTAAACCTGTCCAAGCCTGAACTAACAGCATAAGCCACAAACCAGAGAAAGCCTCAAAACTGAATAAGTGCGAATACAAACGCAAAACTCAAGTCAGTTCTCCCACCGTATCACACACACCATTTGAAGTATTTGACATATTTCTAACCATTCTCCCTCCAGAGGTATTTTGCTTTATTTAACAAGAGTTAAGTATCAAAAATCAAAGAAAAACATTCATGAGTGAATACGAATGGATTAATTCAAGACAAACATATTCAATGCATTATGATTAATATTCAAAAATAAGCAAGTTTTGCATACAAGAAAGTACTGAACCAAAACAAAAGAGATTGCAAATGAGAATGCAGATGTAATTTGAAATTTCCATGTTGAGGAGACTAGTCTCCGTATGGACTTGTTGCTTCGGACGATGATCTTCCGGCCTTGACATTTACTTAGTCAAGGGAGACCTCAAATCTGAATGTCTGACTCGAAATTGATAGCCTTTGCATCAAGCAAGTCTTACACTTCATCTCTGAATGGTTTACAATCTTCAGTTGAATGGCCAGACGCCCCAGTATGGTAATCACATTGAATTCCTTCACCAATATGTGATGAAGGCTTTATCCAGCGAACTTGCATAAATTGCATCACAAAGTATCTTCTACCATAGAGAAGAAATGCCAACCATCTTCTACTACACAGAAGAGAAATCCAGCCGCTGAATTCCGGAGCGTCTCCTACTACACAAAAGAAGCGACGTCTTCTATTACATAGAGGCGACATCCGGCAACCATACCGAAGAATCTTCTACTACACAAAAGAAAGTAAACTTTATCTCCTACTTCACAAGAGATAGGTTTTAGCAACCGAATTACGGAGAATCTCCTACTTCACAAAAGAGTCTCCATCTTCTACTACACAGAAGAAAGTAAACTCCATCTCTTACTTCACAAGAGAGAAGTTTTAGCAACCGAATTACGAAGAATCTCCTCATTCACAAAAGAGTCTCCGTATTCTACTACACAGAAGCAAAATTCAGAAACTGTAATAAAGAATCTTCTACTACACAGAAGAAAATAAACTCTGAATATAGAATTCGACCTTTGAGGTATTTTTATTCTACACAACAGCAGATATCCAAGAACTCGATATCTTATACTTCTTCATCACAAAAGCATCACCCCATCTTATACTTACACATAAGAAGCATCCAACTGAGGGAAAAGAGTTTGAAATGGTTTTCCAAACATGGACTGAACCTTGGAAAAGAAGCCAAACACGTACCAAACTTCATACTTCAGCCCCTTGCAGTATTCAATATCCTAACTGAATGCCCCAGAATGGGAGACACATCTAGCATTTGCATCAAAATTAGGGGAGAAATTTGTTGGAGGATGACCCAAAGCACAAAGCTTAATCAACTAAGATTCCAACACACGAGGAAGTAACTGGATACAAGGCATTGATATTGTATCAACCTGCTTCTCAAGCTTTTTATGTCTCTGCTGGTAAGTTTTACCCCATGGTGTGATCGGTGGATCTGGAACTGACTGTTTAACGCTGGTTCGCGAAATGTCGCGGAAGCAAGAGTCACCATCGTCTTTATTTTCTCCAACATGGAAAGGACAAAAGCACAGAAAAATTCCTTATGAGATAGTTTCTCGGTTCGGGAGGTAAATTTATAGAAAGGGAAGGTGTTAGCACCCTTTCTATCCATAGTTATCCATGGGCTCTTAGATACTTGCTCTTATGTTTTCAAAATGTTTGTTTGCTTTTCAAGTGTGAGTGGGTTTGAAAAAGTTTCGTTTAAAGTTTCAGATCGACTCTTGTATCAGTCCTCAAGAGTGTTTGAAAAGTTGTTTTGAAAGCTTTTTGAAAAGTGTCGGTGTGAAAAGAGTTTTGGATTTGTTTTGAATTAGAGCAAGTATCTATGAGTCATCCACCTACCCTAAGGAATTAGGTTGTGTGAATGTCCTTAAGGTAATGCCATCCCACCATTGAGAGGGAGGTAGCACCACCGTTGGAGGTATTCGGGTCAATTCGAGTTTAGGGACAGTGTGGTCACCAGAGCAACAGTAGGACACCTTAGAAGCTACCCCCATACCATGTTCATGGACATGTGGACTTACTAAAATGTCCTATACTCGACGACCACGTTTCGAGGGGCAAGGCAACAGTGAGGCGTACCCTAGGAGTGGTGTGTGAATTGTGTGTCATTTTCAGTTATGTTTTATCTTGATCATGCATTGGGTGAGCTACGCTTTGATTTTATTTGGGCCATTCATTCTTTCATGCAATAGTTAGCAGTTAAGGGGTGCGGAAATTAAAGTGCGGAAAATAAAGGTCCTACGCTATTACAAGGCGCGGGTCTATACATCGCCAAATTAACAAAGACCCGTTTTTGAATAAAATGCGGAAAATAAATGAAGTCCTAATTATTATTACAAAGCTTTGGCAATTACATAATATTTGAAACGAAAAAAATAAGGACAAGCGCGCGAAGAGAGATTAGAATCGAATATGCGAGGGCGTTGGACCCTTTAAAGAAATTAAATGAAATTAAAAAAGACTAATTAATTATTTAATAAGAAAAGGAGTTATTTTTTATATTTTTGTATTTAATGGAAATAAAGAGAATTAATTGAAATTAGAAAGTAAATAAAACCCTAGTTCTAAATTATTTTTAAATGTTAAAGAAAAATATTTAAGTTTTGACCTAATTTACACTAATTATTTAATTACATGAGTATTTACAAAATTAATTAATAGTTAATAATAATAATAAGCAGAAAAAATTATTTATTAAAAGAAAAGGTAAAAATGCTAAAAAAACCCTAATTTCTATGTATTTTAGTTATTAAGAAAAAAACATTAAAATTGGAACCCTAATTTTACTAATTAATTATTAAAGATTTATTTACAAAATATTAATGCATTAAATATTAAATAATCATTTTTTATTTTCTTGATTTCTGATTTTTTTTTTGTGTTATGAAAATTAATTTTGTATAATTTAAAGGAAATAATTAATAAAAAAACAAATAAAAGAATAGAAAGAAAAATAAATAAAAGTTGAAAATTGGACAAACCATGGGGGTATCTGACCCCTTTGGGAGGTTAATTGCAAGGAATTTGGCCCATTAATCCCAGGCCCTTTTTGACTTTCAGCGTTTGCGTGCAGATCCATTGACTGGCGTGCATGGTGGAATTCATGTGATGGCCATCAGATTGAGATTCATGGACATTTGGCAGGCATCAGCGTGGACGTGTATGGTGGACTTTAGATGAGGCGCTGCATGGAAACGTATTGAGAAAAATAATATTGAAGAAGTGGGGGACCTGGGAATCGAACCCAGGTCCCAATACCTGCATGCCAACACAACAACCAACTGAACCAACGCGCGCTTCTGATATTATTATGGAACGTGAATAACATATGTGAAAACGCGCTAGTGGCCTAAAGCAAAACAAAAACGCGCTAAATTCAAACTGTCCAGTCATGCTGAGACACGTCCACCTTCTTCTTCGTTTTCTTGAGAATACAAAATAGATAGCGGGGGTTTTAAACCCCCACTAAATGGCACCTACAAAAATAGAGAATAGAGCATATGCAAACATAAAAAGGGCGCGAATAGTGGATTAGTTTCGTCTGGATGTCCTGAATCCAATGGTCCTGGTTTGAGTGGCCAATTTTACCATATACAGAAACCCCTAAAATTGGAGCTCTGAAACCCTAGGGAACGTCCATGGTGGATTTCTGTTTAGGCAACCATTCTTCAATTGAATGGTACCGTTAGCTTCAGAATGGTCATGTTAGTATAAATCAATCATTAAAAGTCATGAATCATGCCTAGAAATCAAAACACGATTATGGAAAATATTAAGAAAAGTCAGACTCTGTTATACCAATTCCTTGTGCGTGGAGACTTGATTTCAATTGCAATAGTTTCCTGGATGTATTAGCAAGCTTTTGGAATCCTTTTCAGGCCTTGAAGCAACCTCTATGTATGAAAACAGTTTTCAGTTTTTTTATCAAAAATGCAAGTTTGTTGCTTTGTTCTGAGCGCAGCTTGTGTGTTCTAGGCATTAGGTTTCAATTGTGCATATATGTGTGAATGAATTAGGTTAAAAGTCAGCCCAAAATCCATTGGTTTAATGATCTTGAATACTTGATTTTCCATGATCTTTTTTCAATCTTTTTCATGCCTTTCTTATGCCAATCATTGCCAATCATGTAGAAACTTTCCTTATTGAATGATGCACAAAATATTGAGTGAATTCTATGCACAAAAAGATTTGAAAAGTATGATTTAGTATTTTTCTCATAATTAATTTCAATTAAATGAATTAATAAGATTAAAAATTCAATTAATTAATTAAAAATAAGAAAATAACTCCCTTTAAAGTCAATGGGTCGTGCATAGCCTTTGGGTAATGATTCATGGAAGAAATTGAGGCCCATTAGCAATTTTGAGGCATTTGAAGCAAAGTTGACTTTTCAAAATTCCCAAAAATTTCCCAACTTCCACAAGGCATATCTTGCTCAATATTTAAGCTTTGATCATGTTCTTGGACATTTTGGAAAGGTCTTGAAGTCATATAACCAATGTATTTGGTCCCATGTCATTTTGATTTACCAATCTCAAGTTATGGTCTTTGACTTAAAGTGCCTTTTTGTTGACTTTTGAAAATGACCTATAATGTTGAAATTGATAACTTTTTGTGAGAGAATTTCTTGGACTTGAAGTGTGAAGTTGAGTTGTAGGAAATGTCATTCTCTTAAAAATGAGCTTTGGATGGAATTTTTCTGATAAACCATGTGGAAGTTATGCCTTGGTCAGTTTGCAGTTGACTTTTCCAACTGTCCAAAAATAGAAACTTTTGCATCTTGAGACTTTTTGAGCCATGCTTTGAGAATCATGATCAAGAATTGATCAAATGATGTTTGTGGCTTCTAAATAAGATGTTGACCAAAAAATTTGACTTTTGACTGTCAAATGACCATTTTGCCCCTGCAGTTGACTGTGAAGCAATTAGGGTTTTTGACTGTGCAATTTGGTGCTGTGAGTCTTGAAACTTGACATATGGATGCTTGAAAATATTTGTAGGCATGTAGGACTTGATTGGACCCTTGGAAACCTCAACTTCTTTTCCAGAACCAAAACCCTAATTTTTGATTGTTAGGAGGCAGTTGGACTGTGCAACCCTTGAGAGATTTTGAAGCATGATCTTGGCAAATCTTGAAGAATATGGGAGGGCAAATTTTGGGGTACAACAGTTGCCCCTGTTCAATCTTCTTAGACTTGAGGATGTAGATTAGCTGGCGTGCCTTTCGTAATCCGAGGGTATAAGATGATTGAACACTAGAGTGCCCAGAAATTTGAACTCACATAGTAGAGTGTCAGCAGTATGATGGTGGGAATGGGCTTACAGATGCCATTTGGAGATTGATGGATAGGAGGATGGGCTTATAGATGCCATCTGGAAGTGTGACTGAACTTTATCGGGAATGGGCTTACAGATGCCATTTGGAGACTGTTGGTATGTGAGAGATGGGCTTATAGATGCCATCGGGAGGTCGTCGATCGCGTAAGAGATTCCTTAGCGAGAATTTGCGTACATGAAAAAGAAAGATAATTACCTGGCCTGTTACAGGAGTTGATCTTCCAGCTCTTTATGTAGATGCGCCCTGGCGAGATACAGGAATCGAGTCCGGAGAAAATAGTCGTCAACAGATACACCCTGGCAAGATACAGGAATCGGATCTTCGAACTCTTCAGACGCACCCTGGCAAGATACAGGAATCGGGTCTGGTAATGCTAGTCGTCAACAGATACACCCTGGCAAGATACAGGAATCGGATCTTCGAACTCTTCAGACGCACCCTGGCAAGATACAGGAATCGGGTCTGGTAATGCTAGTCGTCAACAGATACACCCTGGCAAGATACAGGAATCGGATCCTCGAACTCTTCAGACGCACCCTGGCAAGATACAGGAATCGGGTCTGGTAATGTTAGTCGTCAACAGATACACCCTGGCAAGATACAGGAATCGGATCCTTGAACTCTTCAGACGCACCCTGGCAAGATACAGGAATCGGGTCTGGTAATGCTAGTCGTCCACAGATACACCCTGGCAAGATACAGGAATCGGATCTTCGAACTCTTCAAACGCACCCTGGCAAGATACAGGAATCGGGTCTGGTAATGCTAGTCGTCAACAGATACACCCTGGCAAGATACAGGAATCGGATCCTCGAACTCTTCAGACGCACCCTGGCAAGATGCAGGAATCGGGTCTGGTAATGCTAGTCGTTAACAGATACACCCTGGCAAGATACAGGAATCGGATCCTCGAACTCTTCAGACGCACCCTGGCAAGATACAGGAATCGGGTCTGGTAATGCTAGTCGTCAACAGATACACCCTGGCAAGATACAGGAATCGGATCCTCAAACTCTTCAGACGCACCCTGGCAAGATACAGGAATCGGGTCTGGTAATGCTAGTCGTCAACGGATACACCCTGGCAAGATACAGGCATCGGATCCTCGAACTCTTCAGACGCACCCTGGCAAGATACAGGAATCGGATCTGGTAATGTTAGTCGTCAACAGATACACCCTGGCAAGATACAGGAATCGGATCCTCAAACTCTTCAGACGCACCCTGGCAAGATACAGGAATCGGGTCTGGTAATGCTAGTTGTCAACGGATACACCCTGGTAAGATACAGGAATCGGATCCTCAAACTCTTCAGACGCACCCTGGAAAGATACAGGAATCGGGTCTGGTAATGTTAGTCGTCAACAGATACACCCTGGCAAGATACAGGAATCAGATCCTCAAACTCTTCAGACGCACCCTGGCAGGATACAGGAATCGGGTCTGGAATCGATCGTTAACAGATACACCCTGGCGAGATACAGGAATCGGATCTTTAATTGCGATTGTTGATAGTAATTATCTTTGTATTAACCTCTGTCCTGAAAAGACAAAACGTTAGTTGTATGCGATGTCATGATGTATGACATGCGTGATGAGATTATATGTTCATGATGCGTATATGCATGCTATAATGTATGGAAATGCGATATTTATGAATGTATGTTTTCGTCTTTAGGAAAATAAATCCTTGACGGATGCCGGGACGTTAAATCCTGGGCTGATGTAGAGATTTTGTTTCCACTGGGGAGTGATGGTTGCAAGAATACCGGTCGGAGAAGATGACTCTGTTGGGGAATAAACTTGGAGATTGGATTACTCTGCGGGGAGAAAATTACTCTAGCGACCTTGCTGGGGAACAATACTCAATGGGAAGAGAGGTATTTTGCTGAGATGTTTGATGATAATTCCGCTGGGGATACCGTTGTTATGTTGGAAGTTTTAATAGACTCCGCTGGGGATGAGAAGACTTCGCCGAGGACGATCTTTCCGTGGCTTTTGGCTGAGGATAACCCAGTTATACCCTGGTAGAGAAATAACTTTTGAATAAAGCCGGGAGATGCGTTCGTGCTCTGCAGGTGGCAAGCTTCCAGAATCTACTGGGGATAAGCTTCCTGCTGGGGAGATGATTCAGTTTTCCTGGGGAAATCTTCAGACTGGACTCTCCTGGGGAAATTTTTTAGATATATTGGGGAAGTGGCTCTTCTGAATGTCTGATATACCGCTGGGGAACAATCTTAGATCAAGAATGCCGGGGATGCTTGTTAAGAATGTTCGTATATTGTGCTGGGGAATGTTGAGATCTGTTGGGGATGCCCAACTTCCTTAAGGCTGATGGTATAGCTTTGCTTGGGGAGAGTGTATTGACTTGCTGACTCACTCTCTGAGGAATTAAGATATACTGGTTATGTTCTTTAGCTGAACTTACCTTGGTACCTTGGTGGACAGAACAATTAGATCGCTTAGACGACTCATTATTGCCCCTGTTTCTAATGTTACCTGTAATTAATCCTTTGTTTCGTATGCAAATATTTATGAGTTAGTAATTATTGTCAAATGCATATATCACAAATTGAACCTTGGACGTTCTTCGCAAAACAAAACAGAAAAAGGAAAAACAATTGGCAATTGATTGAAAAGTGAATTTATATTGATCTTTGAATTTGCCCGTAAATAGGCGTTTTATGTACAAGAGGCTAACGTCCTAGTAGGAGAACGCCGCCGAACAAAAGAGTTTATACAGTTTGTGAAAAGGGAAAATAAAACAGCTATGTGAAAAGAATAATCCCACTGGGTTCCGACTCTGCTATCGCCTTTATATCTTCGAGCGTCTCATCACTTGATGACCTAGCTGAAGATGAAGCTGATTGATTGATGCCGTCTGAACTTGATGTTGATACCGGATTCTGGATGCAAAGTGATCCAATGAGACATAGTATTACGCTTTATCCCTAATTTTTGCCTGGACCGCCCTTTCGGGTTTTCAGTCCACCGGGATACCCATTTTTGCCCAAGCCTCATTTTCAGGTTTTCGACTTGCCGGGTGTACAGATTTTTTCATTTCATCCCTCATTTTGCCCGAACCCTTTTGGTTCGCCGGGAAGCCCTAATTTTTGCCTAGGTATGTCAACCTAGCGGGTCTTTTATCATGCGTAATATCTTTTTACTATGTCTGCATTGGCGGGGTGAGGAAGGTCGTCACCATCCATGGTGGTTAGGATCATGGCTCCTCCTGAGAACACATGTTTAACCATAAATGGCCCTTCGTATGTAGGGGTCCATTTTCCCCTGGGATCACTCTGAGGAAGGATGATACGTTTGATTACCAGATCCCCAACTTGATACTCTTGTGGTCTGACCTTCTTGTTAAATGTCCTGATCATCCGTTTTTGGTACGTCTGACCATGACAAATAGCAGTGAGTCTCTTTTCGTCAATTAAATTTAACTGATCAAGCCGTGTCTGGATCCAATCATCTTCACTCAGATCTGCATCCTTCATTATCCGGAGAGAGGGTATCTGCACTTCGATTGGCAAGACTGTCTCCATGTCATAAACCAATGAAAAGGGAGTTGCCCCAGTTGACGTCCTTGCTGAGGTACGGTACCCATGTAGAGCAAACGGTAACATCTCGTTCCAATCTTTATAGGTCACTGTCATCTTCTGCACAATTTTCTTGATATTCTTATTCACTGCTTCTACAGCCCCATTCATCTTCGGCCGGTAGGGAGAAGAGTTGTGGTGTTGTATCTTAAATTGTTCACAGAGCTCAGTGATCATCTTGTTATTGAGATTGGTACCGTTGTCTGTAATGATCCTTTCCGGGATGCCGTATCGACAGATCAGGTTGTGGCGAATGAACCGTGCCACGACATTCTTGGTTACAGTGGCGTAGGAAACTGCTTCAACCCATTTGGTAAAGTAATTGATTGCTACAAGGATGAAGCGATGCCCGTTGGATATTGTAGGTTTAATCTCGCCGATCATGTCAATGCCCCACATAGCAAAAGGCCAAGGTGCTGTCAGGACGTTCAGAGGAACTGGAGGAACGTGCACCTTGTCTGCGTAAATCTGGCATTTATGACATGTCCGAGAATGTTGGTAGCAGTCGACTTCCATTGTGGACCAGAAGTATCCTGCCCGAAGGATCTTCTTTGCCATGGTGTGTCCACTAGAATGTGTTCCAAAGGTACCTTCGTGCAGCTCCTCCATGATCCTTTCTGCTTCAGTCTTATCCACGCAACGCAGTAAGGTCGAATCATGGTTTCGCTTGTACAAAATGCTGTTGCTAAGGAAGAACTTCGCTGCGAACCTTCTCAGAAACTTCTTGTCATTGACAGATGCACCTTCAGGGTATTCCTGAGCTTCCAAGTATCTCTTCACCTCGTAGTACCAGGGTTTTTCAGTCACTGTCTCAACCTCAAGATCACAACAGTATGTCGGTTCGTCCAATTTCCAGATAATGACCCGGGGAGCCTCATTATCCCATTTGACTTTGAACATGGAAGACATCGTAGCTAACGCGTCCGCCAACTGATTCTCCTCTTTTGGAAAGTGTTCAAAAGTTATTTCTGTGAAATGCGGGATCAATGTCAACACGCACTCTTTGTAAGGAATAAGATTCGGATGTTTCGTATCCCACTCGCCTTTGATCTGATTGATCACGAGAGCGGAATCTCCGAAGACACTCAGAAACTTGATCCTTAAGTCAATCGCGGCTTGAAGACCCATGATGCATGCCTCATACTCCGCCATGTTGTTGGTGCAGTTGAAACATAGTCGGGCAGTAAGTGGAGTATGAGTGCCTTGAGGGGATATGATCACAGCGCCAATACCATTACCCAAAGCATTGGAGGCTCCGTCAAAGTGCATAGACCATCGGGATCCTTCCTCAGGTCCTTCATCTGGTCCAGGTACTTCACAATCAGTCACTATCATGATGCTCTCGTCCGGAAACTCGAAGTTCATTGACTGATAGTCGTCTACTGCCTGGTGTGCCAAGTGATCTGCCAATACACTTCCTTTGATAGCTTTGAGTTGTGTACTGGATGTCGTATTCTGTCAAGATCATCTGCCATCTTGCTATTCTCCCAGACAGAGCGGGCTTTTCAAATATGTACTTTATTGGATCCATCTTTGAAATCAACAAGGTAGTGTGAGTCAGCATATACTGTCTCAGCCGACGAGCAGCCCATACCAAAGCGCAGCAAGTTTTCTCGAGCAGTGAGTATCGGGTCTTACAGTCGGTAAACTTTTTGCTAAGGTAATAAATGGCATGCTCTTTTCGGCCAGACTCGTCATGCTGCCCCAGCACACACCCCATTGAGTTGTCGAGTACTGTCAGGTATAGTATCAGAGGTCTCCCTTCAACCGGTGGCATAAGGATGGGTGGTTTTTGGAGATACTCTTTGATTCTGTCAAAAGCGGCCTGACATTCATCATTCCAACGTACTACCTGATCTTTCTTCAGCACCTTGAAGATTGGTTCACAGGTAGCAGTTAGGTGTGAGATGAATCGGGCAATGTAATTCAGGCGTCCTAAAAAGCCTCTGACCTCTTTCTCTATCTTAGGAACTGGCATCTCTTGAATGGCTTTAACCTTGGCAGGGTCCACTTGAATACCCTTGTCGCTTACAACGAAGCCTAGCAACTTTCCATATCTAACCCCGAAGGTGCACTTGTTCGGGTTTAACCTCAGCTTGTACAGTTTCAAACGGTCAAACAATTTCTGTAGATGGTCAAGGTGTTCCTCCTCCGTTTGAGACCTTGCGATCATATCGTCGACATATACTTCTATCTCATGATGGATCATGTCATGAAATAAAGCAACCATGGCACGTTGGTAGGTTGCCCCAGCATTTTTCAACCCGAATGGCATGACCTTGTAGCAGAAGGTGCCCCACTGAGTAACAAAGGTAGTCTTTTCCATGTCTTCAGGAGCCATCTTGATCTGATTATAACCTGAAAAGCCATCCATGAAGGAGAACACCTTGTGCTGAGCAGTATTGTCAACCAGAACATCAATGTGAGGTAGGGGGAAGTCATCTTTGGGGCTGGCCCTGTTCAGATCCCTGTAGTCAACACACATTCTGACCTTACCATCTTTCTTCGGTACCGGCACCACATTAGCAACCCACTGAGGGTAAGAAGTCACTGCAAGAAAACCGGCGTCAAATTGCTTCATAACCTCAGCTTTGATCTTCTCAGACATCTCTGGACGCATACGGCGGACCTTTTGCTTAACCGGAGGGCAGTCTTCCTTGGTAGGCAAGTGATGGACGACAATGTCGGTATCCAACCCGGGCATGTCTTCGTAGGACCAGGCAAAGATCTCCACATAATCATGTAACATCTGAATCAACCGTTATTTTATGCTGAGCTCCAGATTGGCACCAATCTTAACCTCCTTTATGTCCGTCTCAGTACCCAGATTTATCGTTTCCACTGGCTCTTCGTGCGGTTGAATTGCCCTCTCTTCCTGGAGTAACAGTCTTGCAAGCTCACCAGGCACTTCGCAATCATCTTCACCTTCGTCTTCGGCTAAGTTAATCGGATTTTCGAAGTCATAACTGGCAGTAGCAGAGTCGTTACCAGTGAGATCCAGAGTGGATTGAAACCTGTGTAGGTGAGTGTGTGTAAATACAGTTGTTTTGCAATATATAAAGAAAGAAAGAAAGAAAGGGAGCACAAGATTTGAAATGCGAAAAAACGTCCAAGATCTTTATTCATGATATATGGAAATGACAGTTATAAGCCCTCACAAATAAAGCCAACGGTGCCCCGGGTAAGACACCGGGCCATAAAGTTTTAATTCATTGTTTATTACAAATAACAAAAACAAAGGAATTCATTACTGCGTAACAAAAGTAACAGGTGTATGATCTTTTGCGGTCCAATTTCTAGGTCCACTGTCGGCCGTCGGATAAATCCAGCTGTCGAACTCAGATTCTTCCACCTCATCATCATCCCTGATAGCATTCACTCCATGAGCAGGCAGGAGAGCTATCACTACATTGGGCTTCTCAGGTGCCTCAAACTGTACCTCCTTTGCATCAATAAGGTCTTGCACCTTGTTCCTCAGGGCCCAGCAGTCATCAGTAGAATGCCCCGGGCTATCAGAGTGATAAGCACAGCGGGCATTTGGATTATACTTGGGGGATGCAGTATTCACAACCTTTGGAGCCTCTCTGATGGTCACCAAGTTGGTTGATAGCAGTTGCGGCAAGATTTGTGACAAGGTCATACTCAGCCGAGTGAATTCTCTTCTGGGTCTCTCAGCCCTTGGTTGATTAGCTTACCGAGGAGCGGCAGCAGGCTTAGCAATCACCACCGTGTTGACAGATTGGCGGCGCTCTGGTTTGTCTTGTCTCCTAGGTCCATACACAGCACTGGCCTCCTTTTTAAAAGGTTTCTTCTCAGAACTTGAAGATGCACCTTTCTGAATCTTTCCGGACTTCATACCATCCTCTATCCTTTCCCCAGTCAGAATGAGGTCTGTGAACCCTGCGGATGAATTGCCAATAAGATGGTTGAAGAATGGCCCGGAGAGGGTCCCCAAGAACATATCTACCAATTCACGGTCAGTTAATGGTGGCTGCACCCTGCCAGCCAGATCCCTCCACTTCTGCGCATACTCTTTAAAACCTTCTCCTGATCCTAGCGACATACCCTGGAGTTGGGTACGTGTAGGAGCAAGGTCGGCATTATATTGATACTGCTTGTAAAAAGCAGTAGCCAACTCATCCCAGTTACGAACCTTGGTTCCATCCAGCTGATAGAACCATTCGAGATGAGTCCCTGAAAGACTCTCCTGGAAGAAGTGGATCCACAAGTTCTTATCCACTGTATACGGCTGAATCTTCCGCACATAAGATCTGAGGTGTAGCTTAGGGCAAGACACCCCGTCATACTTGGTGAAAGATGGTGCTTTAAACTTGTGAGGTATGATCACACCGGAAGATAAACCCAAGTCTCCGAAATCCAAACCAGGAACTTGTTGAATTTCCATAGCGTTCAGACGGTCTTCCAACTGCTTGTATCTGTCTTCAGCTGGAGGATACTACTCCTCATTAAAATCAGTCTCGTTGTCAGAGACTACCGGACTTGGAGCCCTTCCCCCCTGGGGACTGTCTTTGCCTACAGAAGAACCAGCTTCCTCATTCTGCAGTGTGTTACCAAACCTCCGGCCCGTGTTGAACAGAATAGTTCTCTTCTTCTTCTTCTCCTTCTTCAGGAGCAAAGCCTTCAACTCTTCTTGACCTTGAGCCAAACCCATGATCAGCTCCTGAAATTGTGCGTTCTGCGCCTGAAGGGCCTTGATAGACAGCTCGGTAGATGATTCAGGGTTCATGATGCTGAAATAAACAGCGAAGAACAGTAAGCAACCTGAAAAGAAGAGTACCTGCTATGCATATGATGAATGATATGTGTTTATGCAATGCATTCAAGGATTCGAAAATTCAAAATTGTTGTAGACAAAAAGGAACACACGTTATCATTAAGGAAATAATTTTTTGGTACATCAAAGCCTCATGGGCACACATTACAAAGCAAATCAATCCCAAAAGACACTATGCATCCTCTTCGGAGCAATGTAGGTGTTGAGATTCCTCTCCTCGTGCAGTAGGCGGGTGAGCTCCAAGACCTTCTTTTCACTAGCATGTAGACTGGTCTCAAGAGAATTCCGTTCTTCCTTAAGCTGGATCCAGCTCTTCTGCATCTCTTCCCAGGACGTGGGCATGTCAGGATGTTGAATGGTGTAGAACACCTCTCCTTCCAAGACTGGCTCTTTGATCACAGGGAGAACATGAGGATAAGGCATTACTAACTTCTGGGAGCGGGCTCGTACCCACTTGAGATAAGGCTCCAACGGGATGGAATTCCTGTGCCCTAGGGTCTTGTTGTCTATCCTACTTGTCATGAGGGCCATCCCTCCGAGCATAACCAAACTGTCTCCAAGCCAAGCATGGGTTGTAAGTAATACCTCCTCTGATTCCAAGTAAAGGAACATTAGGGTACTCCCCGCAACGATCAATGATAGTGACATCCTCTCTAGACCGAGAGCACCAATGTATATCAGCATGTGTAAGAGTCATCAATCGTTCTGACCATCTCAAACCCCGCTCGTTCTTCAAAACTGATTGTGGAAGGTGCAAAATAAACCACCTTCCCAGGAGAGGAGTTCAGCACATAAGAACACCTCTTTTCTCATGGTTCGAGTGTAACATGAGTGAAGGATGTCCCCAAGCAACGTAGGTATAGGATTCCTGGACATGAAGATCTGGACAGCACTAATATCTATAAGCTGATCTGGATTAGGGAACAACACCAAACCATAGACAAGGAGGGCCACAACTTCTTCAAAAGCTTGTAGTTCAAGGGAGTTCCAACATTCTTGGGCCTTCTCAAACAGAAACCTGGCTAAGAACCCTTTGATACCACTTCTAACTTCCCAATGTCCCTTGAGGTCAGATGGTTGTAGGTGTAAGGCTTTAGCAATCTCTTCAAGTTTGGGTTCCGTTTCCGTACCGTTGTAGGGTAGTTGATCAAGGATAGGGATCTTCAGAAGCCGGGAGAACTCTTCCAATGTAGGCACCAGTTGATAATCCAGGAAAGTGAAACAGTGATGCAGAGGGTCAAAGAACTAGAACAGGACCTTTGTCATATCTTCCTCAATGTTGGTGTTGACCAAGCTGATGAGTCTTCCATGACTCTCACTGAATGAAGAGCTCTCGGGAATCCTGGATATAAGCTCCTTAAGCTGAGGGGGGATCCTTACAAGGCTGATCTGAATTATCTTTCTGCGAACAGTTTCCATGTCCTACAAAACAAGAACAAAGATGAAGATTCGAACCCCTGAAATGGTTAGTCAATGCATATGATGCTGTATGATGTTATGATGCTATGATTAAACACACCACAAATATTCACAAAGGCAAACATGATAAGGCACACAAGTCACACCACAACCCTTAGAGTTTAGGCCAGCATGGAGTTTTGGGGAACTACCCTCTTGAAGTTGGTGGGCTCAACCTGTCCTATCAGAAGTAACCGGGTTCTAAGGATCCCAATATCACTGGATTGCTTTCATTGTTCATCGTTTCGATTTAGCCACTGAACTGGCGACCGAAATATTCCAAGAAAACAACCCTCAATTGAGTGTTGTATCGAGTATCAACCAACCTCGGACTGCACCAAAGTCAGTTATCTCACTACCCTAAAGAGGCCAAGATAGTTCAATTAAGGTTCCTAAGGTCAGTTGATGCTTCACGACACCACGCGGAGGCCCCGTACTCTCCTTCACTGAACTCAAGGGTTACCGGTACACAACAAAGTGCCACATCAACGTAGCAGACTGTTTCAACCATGTCGGTAATACCCCGCACAGTTCCCTCACAGTCTTGTTGCTACTTTCTAAGAAGGTATCCCCCCAGATCCGGGTTAGGATCTATAGAACTCCCAAGACAGTCCCACAATAATAAAGCAAACAAGTCAAAGCAATTGAAAACACAGTTATGAACTATCCTAAGGTACACCTCACTTTATAAGAGTCCCCAGCAGAGTCTCCAGTTCTGTGATCGGTGGATCTGGAACTGACTGTTTAACGTTGGTTCGCGAAATGTCGCGGAAGCAAGAGTCGCCACCGTCTTTATTTTCTCCAACATGGAAAGGACAAAAGCACAGAAAAATTCCTTATGAGATAGTTTCTCGGTTCGGGAGGTAAATTTATAGAAAGGGAAGGTGTTAGCACCCTTTCTATACATGGGCTCTTAGATACTTGCTCTTATGTTTTCAAAATGTTTGTTTGCTTTTCAAGTGTGAGTGGGTTTGAAAAAGTTTCGTTTAAAGTTTCAGATCGACTCTTGTATCAGTCCTCAAGAGTGTTTGAAAAGTTGTTTTGAAAGCTTTTTGAAAAGTGTCGGTGTGAAAAGAGTTTTGGATTTGTTTTGAATTAGAGCAAGTATCTATGAGTCATCCACCTACCCTAAGGAATTAGGCTGTGTGAATGTCCTTAAGGTAATGCCATCCCACCATTGAGAGGGAGGTAGCACCACCGTTGGAGGTATTCGGGTCAATTCGAGTTTAGGGACAGTGTGGTCACCAGAGCAACAGTAGGACACCTTAGAAGCTACCCCCATGCCATGTTCATGGACATGAGGACTTACTAAAACGTCCTATACTCGACGACCACGTTTCGAGGGGCAAGGCAACAGTGAGGCGTACCCTAAGAGTGGTGTGTGAATTATGTGTCATTTTCAGTTATGTTTTATCTTGATCATGCATTGGGTGAGCTACGCTTTGATTTTATTTGGGTCATTCATTCTTTCATGCAATAGTTAGCAGTTAAGGGGTGCGGAAATTAAAGTGCGGAAAATAAAGGTCCTACGCTATTACAAGGCGCGGGTCTATACATCGCCAAATTAACAAAGACCCGTTTTTGAATAAAATGCGAAAAATAAATGAAGTCCTAATTATTATTACAAAGCTTTGGCAATTACATAATATTTGAAACGAAAAAAATAAGGACAAGCGCGCGAAGAGAGATTAGAATCGAATATGCAAGGGCGTTGGACCCTTTAAAGAAATTAAATGAAATTAAAAAAGACTAATTAATTATTTAATAAGAAAATGAGTTATTTTTTATATTTTTGTATTTAATGGAAATAAAGAGAATTAATTGAAATTAGAAAGTAAATAAAACCCTAGTTCTAAATTATTTTTAAATGTTAAAGAAAAATATTTAAGTTTTGACCTAATTTACACTAATTATTTAATTACATGAGTATTTACAAAATTAATTAATAGTTAATAATAATAATAAGCAGAAAAAATTATTTATTAAAAGAAAAGGTAAAAATGCTAAAAAACCCTAATTTCTATGTATTTTAGTTATTAAGAAAAAAACATTAAAATTGGAACCCTAATTTTACTAATTAATTATTAAAGATTTATTTACAAAATATTAATGCATTAAATATTAAATAATCATTTTTTATTTTCTTGATTTCTGATTTTTTTGTGTTATGAAAATTAATTTTGTATAATTTAAAGGAAATAATTAATAAAAAAACAAATAAAAGAATAGAAAGAAAAATAAATAAAAGTTGAAAATTGGACAAACCATGGGGGTATCTGACCCCTTTGGGAGGTTAATTGCAAGGAATTTGGCCCATTAATCCCAGGCCCTTTTTGACTTTCAGCGTTTGCGTGCAGATCCATTGACTGGCGTGCATGGTGGAATTCATGTGATGGCCATCAGATTGAGATTCATGGACATTTGGCAGGCATCAGCGTGGACGTGTATGGTGGACTTTAGATGAGGCGCTGCATGGAAACGTATTGAGAAAAATAATATTGAAGAAGTGGGGGACCTGGGAATCGAACCCAAGTCCCAATACCTGCATGCCAACACAACAACCAACTGAACCAACGCGCGTTTCTGATATTATTATGGAACGTGAATAACATATGTGAAAACGCGCTAGTGGCCTGAAGCAAAACAAAAACGCGCTAAATTCAAACTGTCCAGTCATGCTGAGACACGTCCACCTTCTTCTTCGTTTTCCTGAGAATACAAAATAGATAGCGGGGGTTTTAAACCCCCACTAAATGGAACCTACAAAAATAGCGAATAGAGCATATGCAAACATAAAAAGGGCGCGAGTAGTGGATTAGTTTCGTCTGGATGTCCTGAATCCAATGGTCCTGGTTTGAGTGGCCAATTTTACCATATACAGAAACCCTTAAAATTGGAGCTCTGAAACCCTAGGGAACGTCCATGGTGGATTTCTGTTTAGGCAACCATTCTTCAATTGAATGGTACCGTTAGCTTCAGAATGGTCATGTTAGCATAAATCAATCATTAAAAGTCATGAATCATGCCTAGAAATCAAAACACGATTATGGAAAATATTAAGAAAAGTCAGACTCTGTTATACCAATTCCTTGTGCGTGGAGACTTGATTTCAATTGCAATAGTTTCCTGGATGTATTAGCAAGCTTTTGGAATCCTTTTCAAGCCTTGAAGCAACCTCTATGTATGAAAACAGTTTTCAGTTTTTTTTTATCAAAAATGCAAGTTTGTTGCTTTGTTCTGAGCGCAGCTTGTGTGTTCTAGGCATTAGGTTTCAATTGTGCATATATGTGTGAATGAATTAGGTTAAAAGTCAGCCCAAAATCCATTGGTTTAATGATCTTGAATACTTGATTTTCCATGATCTTTTTTCAATCTTTTTCATGCCTTTCTTATGCCAATCATTGCCAATCATGTAGAAACTTTCCTTATTGATTGATGCACGAAATATTGAGTGAATTCTATGCACAAAAAGATTTGAAAAGTATGATTTAGTATTTTTCTCATAATTAATTTCAATTAAATGAATTAATAAGATTAAAAATTCAATTAATTAATTAAAAATAAGAAAATAACTCCCTTTAAAGTCAATGGGTCGTGCATAGCCTTTGGGTAATGATTCATGGAAGAAATTGAGGCCCATTAGCAATTTTGAGGCATTTGAAGCAAAGTTGACTTTTCAAAATTCCCAAAAATTTCCCAACTTCCACAAGGCATATCTTGCTCAATATTTAAGCTTTGATCATGTTCTTGGACATTTTGGAAAGGTCTTGAAGTCCTCTAACCAATGTATTTGGTCCCATGTCATTTTGATTTACCAATCTCAAGTTATGGTCTTTGACTTAAAGTGCCTTTTTGTTGACTTTTGAAAATGACCTATAATGTTGAAATTGATAACTTTTTGTGAGAGCATTTCTTGGACTTGAAGTGTGAAGATGAGTTGTAGGAAATGTCATTCTATTCAAAATTAGCTTTGGATGGAATTTTTCTGATAAACCATGTGGAAGTTATGCCTTGGTCAGTTTGCAGTTGACTTTTCCAGCTGTCCAAAAATAGAAACTTTTGCATCTTGAGACTTTTTGAGCCATGCTTTGAGAATCATGATCAAGAATTGATCAAATGATGTTTGTGGCTTCGAAATAAGATGTTGACCAAAAATTTTGACTTTTGACTGTCAAATGACCATTTTGCCCCTGCAGTTAACTGTGAAGCAATTAGGGTTTTTGACTGTGCAATTTGGTGTTGTGAGTCTTGAAACTTGACATATGGATGCTTGACAATATTTGTAGGCATGTGGGACTTTATTGGACCCTTGGAAACCTCAACTTCTTTGCCAGAACTAAAACCCTAATTTTGATTGTTAGGAGGCAATTGGACTGTGCAACCCTTGAGAGATTTTGAAGCATGATCTTGGCAAATCTTGAAGAATATGGGAGGGCAAATTTTGGGGTACAACACATGGGTTCACTTGGAGACCATAAACTAGCTGCTAGCAAGAAAATCCGATAACACGGAGCTCTGGGTGAGACCCACAGAGTATCTCATAATTTGAAAAAATGTCCCATAGGCTGGGGATGAATGACAACTCTTGTTGCAACAACGTATACAAGATCACTTTTCTTTGCTGACATTGTCTTCAAAACTTCCATACCTGACTCAACTAAGTCTTCAACTGACTATTTTTCCCCTTGAGGATTTCTGACTACAGGCCATTGCTTGCATATCCCCCATAAATAGCCCTATCTGATTCTTTTCATCTCATCCAATTCCCCACAAAGTTGTTTCATAACTTGAATCTGATCACGAAGCAGCGAGAAGTCAAGATTGGCAGTTCTGAAAAGAAAATACTGAGTCCAAATAAGGATTCCCCATTCTGAGTACCTTCTGAGTACCTACTATGGATGCATGAAGATGCACGAAGATACACGAGGTGAATGAGTGGATGCAATGCTATGTTCAAACATTTTTTTTATACATACAATCTTTCACTTTTTGTGTGTGTAAAATAAACATGCTATGATGCAAGGTGCAATGACATAGGTTCAAAAGTTCAGCATAACAAATGTACAATCCTCTGGATAACTGACGTATAAATCTGCTGAATAATCTGAATATCATAGGGTCAAAGGTTCGGTACCAATTTCAGAACACAACGAAACCAAGTACCATGAATAACCGTTGTATAATCTCTGGATAAGATGAATATATCAGGATCAAAGGTCCAGAACATAACCAAAGAACCATCCTGAATACCGAATCCAGAAACTCAGAAAATAAATCTGAGACCCACATAGTCACCAACAGAACAACAATCACTATCAGAACATAATCATCATCTGTACCTGTAATAATCAAGTCTCACCCCTCTCACGGGTGAAAACTAGGTCAGGGTAAGGTCGGGTAACCCAGAATCGAGGGTACTCGTAAGAAACTATCGCCATATCACCTACGTGAAAATGATAGCCCCTCATTTGTACCTCATCTGAGTGTGGACGACATGACGGCAATAGTGAGACCTAAGTTAACTAGCCGTTCATGTTCCACTTTATTCCTAGTATCTTAGTTCACTCTGGCCTGGGTATTGGGCCTTTTACCTCATAGTAACACCCACCCAATCATGAAAACAGAGCCAACATAGCAGTATCACCAATATCGAAAGCAATAAAATGCAATGCAAACACATGCACAAATAAACATGTACAAAATGAACAAGCTATAAAGCATAAAAATAAACACCCAAAGAAAAGAAAACAAGAGCTAGGATCGACTCCGGGATGGACCAGTGTGATCGGTGGATCTGGAACTGACTGTTTAACGTTGGTTCGTGAAATGTCGCGGAAGCAAGAGTCGCCACCGTCTTTTATTTTCTCCAAGTGGAAAGGACAAAAGCACAGAAAAATTCCTTATAGAGATTGCTCTCGGTTCGGGAGGTAGGTT
Source organism: Vicia faba (assembly GCA_948472305.1). Lineage (NCBI taxonomy): Eukaryota > Viridiplantae > Streptophyta > Magnoliopsida > Fabales > Fabaceae > Vicia > Vicia faba. The sequence goes on along the minus strand of OX451740.1, from coordinate 244,969,991 downwards.
ATAGAAAGGGAAGGTGTTAGCACCCTTTCTATCCATGGTTATCCATGGGCTCTTAGATACTTGCTCACTTGTGTTTTCAAAATGGTTTGTTTGCTTTTCAACTGTGGGTTTTAAGAAAAGTTTCTTTGAAAATTTCAGTTCGACTCTTGTATCGGTCCTCAAGAGTGTTTGAAAAAAATTGCTTTCGAAAGCTTTTTGAAAAGGTGTCGGTGTGAAAAGTATTTTTGATTTGTTTTTGAAATTAGAGCAAGTATCTAGAGTCGTCTACCTACCCTAAGGAATTCGTCTGTGTAAATGTCCTTAAAGTAGTGCCATCCCACCATTGAGAGGTAGGTAGCACCACCGTTGGAGGTGTTCGGGTCAATTCGAGGTTCGGGACATGGTGATCACCAGAGAAATAGGAAGATACCTTAGAAGCTACCCTCATGCCAGGTTCCCGGATCATGAGGACTTACTAAGACATCCTCTACTCGACGATCAGCTTTCGAGGCAAGGCAACAGTGAGGCGTACCCTAGGGGTGGTGTGTGATCTTGTGTGTTAGATTCGTTTATTTTTATCTTGTCATGGTATAGGTGATCTACGCGTTTGTTTTTATTTATTGTCATTCATTCTTGCATGCATTTATTTAATAGTTAAAAAGTGCGAAAAAGGTAAAGTTCTAAACTATTACAAAAGGCGCGGGTCCACATCGCCAAAATTTCCAGAACCCGATTTGACGGAAAAAATAAAGAATTAAAGTAAAAGTGCGAGAGATAAATATTTACATGGCTTTGGGAGAGGTACATAAATATTAAAAGAAAAAGAAATAAATACGAGACAAATGTGCGAACTGAATTAAGATTGGAAACGAGGGCGTTGGACCCTTTTTTAACGAAATTAAATTATTATTAAGTTAATTAAATTAAAGAAAAAAGGAAATTATTTTGGTTTTTTGTATTTATGAGAATTTAATGAGATTAATTGAAATTAAAATGCTAGCCCTAATTCTAATTGTTTTTTTTAGTTTATTAAGAAAGTATTAAAGTTAAACCTAATTTAACCTAATTATTTACATGCAATTTTAATTTATAAAAATAATAGGAAATATTTAATTATTATGAAAGAAAAGAAAAAAGGATAAAAATTATTGCAAACCCTAATTCTACCAAGTTTTAAGTTTATTAAAAAAAAATTAAGATTAACCCTAGATTAAAACTAATTAATTAATAAAGGTTTTATTTACAAGAATATCAATTAAATAAATATATTTTAAATTTTTGCAATTTTCTGATTTTTATGTTATTTTATATTTTTTTATGAAAAAAAAACAAATTAAGTAAAAGAATTTATAGGAAACTAATTAAAATAAAAAAAAATAGAAAATATGAACATAGCAAACCTTGGGGGGTCTGTCCCCTAATTTGGAGGTGTAATTGTAGCATTCAGGCCCAAGGTCCTAAGGCCCTTTTTGACTTTTTCAGGAAGCATGTGGCACGTTTGACTAGATTCCATGTTGTTCTTTCAATCAGCGCCCTTGGATTGGTCTCTCTACACGCGTGGCAAGCTTGGGACTATGGATGCATGGTGTTCCTTAGCGTTGAAACTGCATAGAAGTATTAATTGAAAAATAACATGGAAAGGGTGAGGGACCTGGGGCTCGAACCCAGGTCCTGAAGGTCACCAATACAACTGCTTGCCACTGGGCCACCTAGCGCGTTTTGAATATATAATAGTAAACAATTAATATAAAATAAACAAACGCTAGTGGGAAGTTTTTAGCGCGTAATTCAAATTAACCAATCAGATGATGCCACAGGGTCTTCTTCTTCCTTATTGCGTTTTTTCACCTGAAACATAAAAGAGTTAGCAACGGTTTTGAATCGTTCCAAAAGGCGCCATTCTAGAAAATAGCGAATAGGCCATATGGCCTCATAAATTAGGCGCGAGGGTTGGGTCTAGATCGTCCAAGCACGCTTGTTTCAATGGTCCAGGTCTCGAGTTTCAATTTTTCTTTGAATGTAAAGCCCCAAATTTCCAAGTCTGAAACCCTAAAATATACCAATGGCATCTTTGCATACAGTGTGTAAAAACTCAATTAAAATATAGAGTGAGCTTCAGAATCATGAGAGCAACACAAAACATGCATTAGATTTTGAAATCACGCCATGAATGGTAAAACACGATATATGCAAAAAAGTAAAAAAACTTGAGTTCTATTCACCAATTATGGGCGTTATGAATGTGGAAAACGATTCAAATATGTTGCTTGATGTCTCAGGAAGCCAATGGAACAGATATTTTGCCTTGAATCGCCTTGTATCCCTGTTTTCAGTTTTGGAGTTTTCTTGAAAAAAATTCAAGTTTGCATATGGCTTTTCTGCGCAGCTGGGGGTTTTTAGGAGTAGGGTTTTCATCCTTATATGTATGTGAGTGATTAGGTCAAAGAAAATTGATCCAAGAATCCTTGAATTGATGAATCAATATTTGATTTTTATGGCATTAGTTTTCAAATCTTTTTCATGCTTTTTGGCTTCAATCACATCCAATCACCTTTGATTCTTTCCTAACCTGATTTGCACGAAATATTGAGTATATATCATGCATAAAAAGATTGAAAAACCTAGGTTTAGTATTTTTTATATATTTTAATTAATTAAATGAATTTCTAGCATTTAAAAATTCAAATAAATAAAATAAAAATGATAAAAACTTCCCTTTGGGCCAAATGGTCGTGCACATGCCTTGGATGATGAATTGTGGAAGAAAAAGAGGCCCATTAGCAATTTTAGGTCTTTTGAAGCAATGTTGACTTTTCAAAATATCCAAAAATTTCCCAACTTCCACAAGGCATAACTTGCTCAATTTTTAAGCTTTGCTCATGTTCTTGGACATTTTGGAAAGGTCTTTGAGTCCTCTAAACAATGCCTTTGGTCCCATGTCATTTTGATTTACCAATATCAAGTTATGGCCTTTGACTTAAAGTCCTTTTTTGTTGACTTTTGAAAATGACCTATAATGTTGAAATTGATAACTTTTTGTGAGAGCATTTCTTGGACTTGAAGTATGAAGAGGAGTTGTAGGAAATGTCTTTCTCTTCAAAATGAGCTTTGGATGGAATTTTTCTGATAATCCATGTGAAAGTTATGCCCTGGTCAAGTTACAGTTGACTTTTTCAACTGTCCAAATATGGAAACTTTTGCATCTTGAGACTTTTTGAGCCAAGCTTTTGAGAATCATGATCAAGCATTGATCAAATGATGTTTGTGGCTTCAAAATGAGATATTGACCAAAAATTTGAACTTTTGATTGTCAAATGACCATTTTGCCCCTACAGTTGACTGTAGTGCAATTAGGGTTTTTGACTGTGCAATCTTGTGTTGTAAGTCTTGAAACTTGGTATGAGGATGTTTGACCATGTTTATAGGCATGTGGGACTTGATTGGACCATTGGAAACTTCATTTACTTTGTCAGAACCAAAACCCTAATTTTTGACTGTTAGGAGGCCCTTGAACTGTGCAACCCTTGGGGAATTTTGAAGCATGCTTTTGACAAATCTTGAAGAATATGGGAGGGCAAATTTTGGGGTACAACAACCAGAAATAGGTCAATCTGTCCCCAGTGAAGTCGCCAGCTGAAACAACCGGCTGAAAATCATTAAAACAATGAAGTCGCCGTCGAACGTCTTTTATCCCACGTGTAGGGAAAGGTAAACATCGAGAAAACCTGAGAAGGGATAAGTCATGGTCTTGCGACCGAGAGATTGGGTAAGGGAGTCTATTACGCAAGGGGAAGGTATTAGCACCCCACGCGCCCGTAGTACTCTACGGTATCCACTCTTGTTATCTATCTTATGGGTGTGTTTAATCTATGCTTATTGTTTACTATACTACTGAAGGGAGAATGCATGCGAAAGGAATGAGAAAAGAATGTAGGGAAAATAAAATTGTGCTCGCTTGGGTCCTACCCCAATGCCTACGTATCCCTTTTAAGGAATCAGAGCAGCCATAGTTCGGCTAACAAGTTTTTATTGGTTATATTTTTTAATGAACAATATTAATTTCGCCTTCTGCCGCAACTCGACCTTTGGAGACTTACGCGTCAGCACAGAAGTGAATTAACATGTCCTTTTGAAAAGTTTGAAAGAAAAGCCCGAAGGCGCAAAAGAGTTTGCATTGATTGATATCTTTTACCTTAAAGAAGGATTTGGAAGTTGTTAGATGTTTTAATATTTTTTCAAAGAAAAAGGAAGTTTTTGTTTTAATGCATGGATGCAAAAGAAAGAAAAACATCTAAGGGAGACTAGTATAAATCTATCCCTAATGTTATCATACACTGATTGATCCTAAGATTGAGTTTTAAAGGGAAATATCTACCCTACGTTAACATGCTTGGATAACAATCCTAATGTCTATCTCAACTCATCATCTATAAATGAATCAAGAAGTCCTAAAGGAGCATAGCAAGAGTCTATCACCTCAATACTTGTGTTTATCTCGAATCATCATCTATAGTCGAATTGAGAGCTCCTAAGGGAACATGCAGAGGGCATATCATCTCAAAACATGTACACAAAGATGAAATTAAACAGGTAAGCCAATAAGCTCAAGAGAGTTAGCTCAAGAAAGCACAACTAGAGAGAATCTATCTAGGCTGCCATTACCTAAGAAAGTCTAACAAAACTATCCTATAGGGAACATGCAATGAGAGCGAAGTCGTGATCTCAATTTCTAAATTGAGTGACTCATCGATCAACAAGAAATAAAGGAAAGCAATGGAATCCTATAGGGAGCATGCACTGAGAGCGAAGTCGTGATCTCAATTCCTAAATTGAGTGACTCATCGATCAACAAGAAAGTAAACAAACACAAGCACAACAGCTAGCAAATGAAGTGCGGAATGCCTGATACAGGTCTTTAAACAGCGACTTCGAGCGCACGCTCTTTATTTCCTACTTCTCATGATATCTAGAAAGCGGTAAAGTGCGGAAATGAAGAATAAAATAGATTTGTGACGATACCGAACAGAGAAGTTTCGTTACCTCTTCGAAGCCACGCAAGTGATAAGAAAACTCTACAGAAGTTGCTCCGCATGAGTGATCAAAAATTAACCTCCAAGCATTCAACATTGCAAAAGTTGCATCAATATTCTATCACAAAATCTTAACTAAAAATGACAACGAAAATGATTATTAAACATGAAAATAATAAAAAATTCTAATAAAATTCTAAAGAGAATCTAAAAATATTTCCTAAAATATTCTACTATTTTTGTATCATTTTTACTATCAATTGAGAGAGAAAATTAAACTAGAAGAAAAACCAAAATCTTAACGAGATTAGAAAAGTCAGGGGGTGCTGAGCCTGAAACTGGGGCTATGGTTTGACTAGAAATGTGCTAAGCCTAATAGCAATTGGCTCATGAAGAGCTCTTTACTGGAAGAAAAAAAACAGGCTTCAAAAAAAACTGTGGGCCAAAGGAGATGGTTTATTCGGTCCAGTTAAGTCCAAATCCACCAACAGCAATTTCCAGCATATATCATTTCTCAATTATTTCATGTATATGATTTTAATTGATTAATAAAATAAATATAATGAAATAGAAGAACCAAACGCTAGCGTTTTGTGAGCATCATGTCTTGTGACCTTTCTCCTGCTCTGCCATATAAATATCCTTCTTCTCTCACGAATAAGACATCTGCGGTGGCTCAACTTTCCTCACCGAGAATCGCCGGTGTTAAGCTCTGTTTCATTCTGATCGGCATCAGCGTCAATAGCTTCGAGAATCTATGTTCATCTCTTCCGTACCTTTCTTCTTCAATCTCCGTCTCAAATCGTCTCATTTGTCGCCATCATCTTCATTTGTGTCTGATCTCCGCCTTTATCATCTGATTTCGAAGCTTCGGCGACGTCCTTTGCTTCGCAGTTTCAAACGTGTCTCCGATCTCACTTTGATGACGTCCTCTGCTTCGCGGTTTCAAACGTGTCTCCGATCTCACTTCGACGACATCGGTGATGAGAACTCGGGTTGAATCGTCCCTTATTTTCTCAATTTTTTGAGTTTATAATGAAATCTTTGAGTTTTGTCGTGAAGTTATTGTTGTTTACACTTTGCAATGAAGATCCTAAAGCTACAAGGAAGTTATGCGGTGATGCCTTTCACTGTGATGCGGTGCGTGAATTTTATTTGCAGTGACGAAGAGTGACGAAGATACGCTCAAAGATGATAATGAAGATGCCGAGTCTTGCTGAAGATTGCAGAAGTTCATTGAAGATTGTTGAACCTTGAAGATGCAGAGAGAGTGCAAAAGGTGAGAGGAATTTTCTGTGATATTTTTAGTGATTCTTCTTCTTTTCTTTTCCTCTGTAAGTTTCAGTGTTCGTATATCGTTGCCGTTGCAGAGTTACTGCGTTGAAGAGAAATTGAGTGATGATGTGCGTTTGTGAAGCGTTGTTTTGTTTCAGAAGTGATGAAATCTGTATGGAGAAGTGTAGAAATTGATGATTGACGTTGAGAGAATCTTGGAAAGGTTTGAAGCTTGTTTTTGAGGATTTGTGGATTTTGAATCATGAAGTGAAGCCATAGCAGAAAGAAGGCGTGAGAGCTTTTTCTGTGATTCTTCTCGATGATGGAAGAAGGAAGGTGAGAGGAGCAGAGAGAAGTTTGAAGATTCTTCTGCAGAATTTTTGAATGAAAATCTTCAGGTCAGAATTTATGTTTTCTATCTACTGTTAGAATTTTTCTGGCGTCAGTTTTTTTTATAGAATGGCTAGAGGTTAGCAATCAATCCCTTATTTTCGGTTGGTTGGGAGTTGGAGTTGTTTATGAAGTTGGAGTTGTTTATGTAGTTAGAAACTTCTGAGTTAGTTAGAAAATTCTGTTATGTAGGTTGTTAGTAAGTTGTTGGAAATTAGTTATGGGAATTAGTCGACAGTTAGAGGGTTTGTTATAGGTGTTGGAATTCTGTTAGGAAGTTTTGGTTGGCAGTTTAGTTACTAAGTTGTTGAGCTGAGCTGTTAATTGATTTATGCTTTCTATCTTTCTATGCAGGGCCTAACAGGTGGATGGGCTAGGGGCTGCGCAAGCAAGTGCTTTGTTGATGATGATAATATAAAAGAGGAGGTCACTAGATGGTCCATAAGTTTACCATAGCTAGCTTAAAGCACTATAAATCCATGAATGCTCTGTATCTTGCTTGTCATCAAGCTTTGCATTCCCATCATCAGTTTTCCATAGGTGATGCAGGGGTCCAATTAACTGCAAAGAGCAATTGACTAGTAACTTCAAACGTGGTCAGTACAGATTGAATAACTCCACGCCCATACAAACAATTCAGCAGAACAGGATTGCAAGAATCTGTCCTCTCTATTAAAATAATATCAGAAAAAATCCATGACTTTTTCAAAATAACGGCATTTTGTTGATATTGAAGCTTCAGTTACATGGCCACCAAAATTCATGTGATCTAAAGAAATGCATGCAAAAGTAGAAGCCACTGATTTTGAGGTTTTTGCAGGGTTGTTATGATGTGGACCTATTTTTGGCACGATTGCTTGTATTGACTTGGTTTTTTTTTTGTGAATGTGCAGAAAAATTGATGAGATATCAAAAATTCAGAGATTCACGGCCGAAGCGTAGTGATGATCGATTAAAGATCTGACTTGAATCAGTAGTGGAGATTGAAGATGATGCAAAATATGGTTGATGTCGAGATGCCGCAAAGCTGATGCAGGAGAAGATTATGGTTAAGTTGGTAAGGGTTGTTTTTGTTTTTGTCTTGGTTAGAAAACTCTTTCCATATCTCATCCCTTTTCTTGATAGCATAGCTGTTTGATGAACATTTGGCAGCATTAATAAGTATGCAGCTTCACGGGCACCTGTTGTAAAAAGATAAATGGCCTGATTAACACGGCGAAGAGGGGAAATGTCAACAGCCTGCCTCCTAACAACTCCAACAGACCCGATTCTAGTTGCATCTTTGGTCATTGATATGGTATTTGGAAATGTAGCATACAAAATGATCATGATGGCAAAATGATGAAGATGGAATTTAGTGTAGGACGTAACTCTGTATTTTTTGTGTATTTTGCTCAATGATGTAATGTAAGATGGTGTAGTGAGTTGTAATCTGGTATTGAATTTTTGTAATAGAACTTGCAATGTGAGGATGAGAATATATTTCTAAACAATGGTTCCATCTTTTGGACAAAATAGAAGTTTGAACAGAGTCTTTGGTGTAAGCTCATTCAGTGTTATGGCAAATGATGTCAAATTGTAACGAGTGAGATTATGTGATGGCTTGGTCCTTTTCCACAACAATGCTCCACTGGATGAAGTATAATATTTAGGCTTGACATTCATATCACCATCAAAATAGTAAATGTTGTCATCCTACTTGCCAAATATTGTGGCTGCTTCTTTTTTTTTTACCCATTGTATCTTTAACAAATATAATTTGCCAAGGATAGGATTGTATTTTATTCGGGTTCTTCAATATTTCTTGGATGAGTTTTGTGGTATTTGGTATCTTGGAGATGAAATATGACTTGAATCTTTCTTTCCCTCCAAAAGCTTCTTTTAACCTTTCAAATTTAGCTTCAAATTGCATACTTTAATATAACACATCATGAGATCAGATACTCTCAGTCAATCAAAGGAACTCAAGTAAGATATTGTCAAAATCTTGGATGCAACTATGATCCAATACACCACGTTCACCTCAAAGCCAAAGAGATAACTTGTATGGCCTAAGCAATGTGACATCTTGATCCTCAAGCATCATAGCTAATTGAAAGAATTTATTTGAATCAATGATAAACAAAGATCCAACGGTAAAGTGGGCACCAGTATATCCACATTTGTTTTCTGTACGAAGTTTCCGATCACCTAGCTTGTGACTTAAGTAATAAGTTCCCTCTTTCGATTTACAAAGAAAGGTCGAAAGAAAATCCTAGCTATTCATTGACGAAGAACCTTTGACTATTAGCCCCGCCAAATTCATCCGACAAACCCACGCATAGGGAAATAAACCCTAATCAAAGGATGACTTTGAGCACAAGGAGATAATGAATGCCCGATTTAGTAGCTCTTAGATGACCTCGTAGAACAACTTGGAAGTGAACATGGGGATACAGAAAGAAATATGACCAAGATGGCCATGACTTAGAAAACCTAATGAACCTCAGTCGATGAAATGCTGACAAGTACAAACTTGGTGAAAAAATGCTGACAAGCACAACCTTGGTGGAGAAATACTTTGATTCTTGTCTTGAATGTATTTGAATGAGTAATGACCCCCCTAACTTGAAGAGGACGGAACCTTCAATAAGAATAGTTGCAACCCTAGTTCCATATTTCACTTCTTAAAAGATAATCAGAAGAATCATGCCTTATTGGATACAAACACCTTATCCGTTGTGAAACCCTAATATCGCACAGCCACCGAACTTTGAACCTCAAGCGCTTTATTGAATGAAAATGTATGTTAATGACCTAATGGAATATATACAGACGAATGCAAGAGTCTAAGCCAGATAAAAGAAATTAAGAGGGCAAATTTTGGGGTGCAACATCTATGACCCATCAATCACCTCTTAATCTGTATGATGCAGTGAGCTTGAACATACAGTCAGGGTGGACACACTTGATCTTGTACCTTTCTGGGTTGACACGGTCCACCTTAAAATCGACCGAGTTGAGCATGTGGAATTTTTTTATGGCTCTGATGCATTCCTCTCTGTTACGAAACTTGTTGTGATCGGTGGAAATAGAACTGACCGTTTTAGCTGGTTTCGCGAAATGTCGCGGAAGCAAGAGTCCCCACCGTCTTTTATTTTCTCCAACATGGACAGGACAAAAGCACAGCAAAATTCCTTATGAGAACGTTTCTCAGTTCGGGAGGTAGATTTATAGAAAGGGAAGGTGTTAGCACCCTTTCTATCCATGGTTATCCATGGGCTCTTAGATACTTGCTCTTATGTTTTCAAAATGTGAGTGGGTTTGAAAAAATTTTCATTGAAAGATTTCTGAATAACTCTTGTATCTGTCCTCAAGAGTGTTTGAAAAATTTGTTTTAAAAGCTTTTTGAAAGTGTCGGTGTGAAAAGATTTTTTGATTTGTTTTTGAAGAGAGCAAGTATCCATGAGTCATCTACCTACCCTAAGGAATTAGGTTGTGTAAATGTCCTTAAGGTAGTGCCATCCCACCATTGAGAGGTAGGTAGCACCACCGTTGGAGGTGTTCGGGTCAATTCGATTGTAGGGACAGTGTGGTCACCGAAGCAACAGTAGGACACCTTAGAAGCTACCCTTATGTCCTAGATCCTTTTTTAATCCGAGGCAACCGTTTCGAGGCAACTGTTTCGAGGCAACTGGATCATGGACATAAGAGCGACCGCTAAAACGTCCTATACTTGACGACCACGTTTCGAAGGTAACGAGTGAGGCGTACCCTAGAAGTGGTGTGTGTATTTGTGTATTGTTTTCATGTTAACAGTTATCTTTGATCATGGCATTGTGAGCTACGCTTGTTTTTAATTACCATACATTCTTTCATGCAATTTAGAATTTAGGAGTGCGGCAAATTAAAATACGGAAAGATAAAAGCTACGCTATTACAAGGCGCGGGTCTATACATCGCCAAAATACAAAGACCCGTTTTTGATAAAGATGCGGAAAGTAAAAGAAAAGCGATAAACCTAATTACTATTACATTCCCTGAACAGTTACATAATAATCAATAAGAAAAATAATGCACGAAAAGAATAAATTGGAACGTCCGAGGGTTTTGACCCTTTGCTTGAAATTAAACTAAATTAGGACCTAATTAATTATTTAATTAAAGGAAAGAAAGTGTTTTTGTGTTTTTTGTATTTATGAAAATAAAGAAATTAAAATTAAAAGGAAACCCTAGATCTAAGTTTATTTTAATTATTAAGAAAATATTAAAGTTAACCTAATTTACTAGTTAATTAATTTACATATTTATTTACAAAAATAATAATAATAATAAATAATGATGAAAATAATTAATTAAGAAAAGATAAAAAATGTCAAAAACCTAATTCTATATATTTTTTATTTATTAAGAAAAGAGATTAAAATATAAACCTAAATTAAACTAAAGTTAATTGTTAGAGTTTATTTACAAAAAATGTTAGTGGTGAAATTAACAATAATTAAATATATTTTACAATTTGATTTTCTGTTTTTATTATGGAAAAAAATTATTTTAGTGAATTAATTATAGAGAAAGGAAAAAAGAATTAGAAAAGAAAAGAAAATAAATTTATACAAACCAAGGGGGGTGTCAGGCCCATGTGGAGGTTTTTTGGAAGTAATTCAGGCCCATTAAGACAAAGCTCGTTTGACTTCCCATGATTGTGTGCACATTGGTTGACTGGGGTACACCCTGGATTTCATTCTGAGGCCACTGGATTGGACCTTGAAGCCACTTGGCAGGCTAGCGCATGAGCATGTATGGTGGAACGTTTGATGGAAGCTGCATTGGAATACAATAGAACAAAAAATATCAATTATATGGGGGGACCTGGGAATCGAACCCAGGTCCCAATGCTTGCAATACACATCCTCAACCAACTGAGCCAGGCAACGCGTTTGTAGTGTAAATGGAAAACAATAATTATATAAAAAAACACATGTTAATGATATCAACAAAAAAAATACGCGCGCAGTTTGAATCACCCAACCACGCTTGGACAGCTATTGTCTTCTTCATCTTTTGTACCTGCAACATGAAACAAGTAGCGGGGGTTTTAAACCCCCACTAAGTGAAAGTGTGAAAAATAGCGATTGCGCCCACAGATAAGATAAATTGAGCACGAGGGTGTCATTTGATTCGTCTTGTTGCAACGAGTTTGTCTATGTTGGTTTGGAGGTCTAATTTCACAGTATATGCAAAGCCCTAATTTTCAAGCTTTGAAAACCCTAGATGTCGTTCATGGTAAATCTTGATTCAGGCAACATTAATTCAATTGAACTATGCCAATCGCTTCAGAAGGTCACCATTAGTGTAAATCAAACAAGAAAAAGGATTAAAAGCACGTGAATCATGCTATGCAATTTTGAAAAACAAGACAAACCGAATGGCTTACGTTCTTGGATTCTTCACGTGTTAGGATTAATTCTCGATGCCAATAGACTCCTGGAAGGTCCAGCAATGTGTTAGAATCCTTTTTATGCTTTGAAACATGCTGCAAGTACAGTTTTCCAAATTTCTTGAGTTTTTTCAAGTTGGTTATGGAGTTTTCAGCAGCTTTTTCGTGTATGTATCAGTAGGGTTTCCTTATGCATATGTATGTGATTGATTCTAGGTCAAAAATAAGCCCACAAGTCCATGGATTAATGACTTGAATATTTGATTGCTAATTGTGATCGGTGGATCTGGAACTGACTGTTTAACGCTGGTTCGCGAAATGTCGCGGAAGCAAGAGTCGCCACCGTCTTTTATTTTCTCCAAATGGAAAGGACAAAAGCACAGAAAAATTCCTTAAAGAGATCGCTCTCGGTTCGGGAGGTAGGTTATAGAAAGGGAAGGTGTTAGCACCCTTTCTATCCATGGTTATCCATGGGCTCTTAGATACTTGCTCATTTGTGTTTTCAAAAATGGTTTGTTTGCTTTTCAACTGTGGGTTTTAAAAAGTTTCTTTGAAAATTCCAGTTCGACTCTTGTATCGGTCCTCAAGAGTGTTTGAAAAGTTGCTTTCGAAAGCTTTTTGAAAAGGTGTCGGTGTGAAAAGTATTTTTGATTTTGTTTTTGAAATTAGAGCAAGTATCTAGAGTCGTCTACCTACCCTAAGGAATTCGTCTGTGTAGATGTCCTTTAAAGTAGTGCCATTCCACCATTGAGAGGTAGGTAGCACCACCGTTGGAGGTGTTCGGGTCAATTCGAGGTTCGGGACATGGTGATCAGCAGAGCAATGGGAAGACACCTTAGAAGCTACCCTCATGCCAGGTTCCCGGATCATGAGGACTTACTAAGACATCCTCTACTCGACGATCACCTTTCGAGGCAAGGCAACAGTGAGGCGTACCCTAGGGGTGGTGTGTGATTTGTGTGTCGTTTTCATTTATTTTTGTCTTTTGTCAAAGTGATCTATGCGTTTGTTTTTATTTTATCATTCATTCTTGCATGTCATTATTAATAGTTAAAAATTGCGAGAAATATAAAGTTCCTAAACTATTACAAAGGCGCGGGTCCACATCGCCAAATTAAACCAGGACCCGATTTGACATAAAATAAAGAAATAAAATGTGGGAAATATAAAATGTCCGAGTTACATGGCTTTGGGAGAATTACATAAATATTTAAAAGAAACGAAATAAAACGCGCGAATTGAAATAAGATTGGAAACGAGGGCGTTGGACCCTTTTGAAGTTAAATTGAAATTAAAAATTAATTAATTATTTATTGAAATAAAAGAAGTGTTTTTTAGGTTTTTTGTATTTATGAAATAAGAAAATTAAAATTAAAATTAAAAGAAACCCTAATTCTAAGTTATTTTTAATTATTTGAGAAAAATGTTAAAGTTTAACTTAATTTACTAAAGAATTTATATACATGTTTATTTACAAAATAAATTAGTAATTAATAATAATAATAATGATGAGAAAATTATTTATTAAAAAAATGATGAAAAAGTTAAAAAACCTAATTTCTACATATTTAATTTATTAAGAAAAATATTAAAGTTTTGAAACCTAAATTAATCTAATTAATTGTTTAGTGTTTATTTACAAAAATAATAATAGTGAAATTAATATTAATAAAATAAACATTTTGATTTTTATGATTTTCCTGTTTTTTACTATTTTTTATATTTTATGAAAATAAGTTAAATTAAAAGAATTAATTAAAAAAAAGAAATAATTGAAATAAATAAAATAAGGAAAAGAAAGAAAATACAATACCTTGGGGGTTTCTGTCCCCTTTTTGGAGGTGAATTGGAGTGATTTGGCCATTTGTGTTCTGGCCTCATCATGCATAAGTTGTTCTACTTTGGCCATTTGGCTTTTGGCTTTTGGCCATTTGCGTTTTGGCTTTTGGCCATTTGTGTTCTGGCTTCAACATTCCTTTAATGTCTGGCTTAATGTCTGCCTCGCCATGTATTGGTGTCATGCATAAAATGTTCTGTTTTGGCCATTTGGCTTTTGGCCTTTTGGCCTCAACGTTCCTTAATGAACCTGGGATCCTGTCTAAATCTGCAGTGTTGAACCTCAAGAATACATTAAATAAAATCATAAAAATTCAAATAAAACCAACATATGAAGAAATTTAATGTTTAGGCACAATATGGCATGTATGAATGATTATACCCTTTTGATCATGGAGATCAAATCAATCTTACCCTTATTGAAGAATTAGTGACCGGAATGCTTTTATGCCTTACTGGAAAATTAGGATCATGGAGATCAGGCCAGCCTTACCCTTACTGAAGAAGTAATAAGATGTTGGTTTGTAACTGAGATGGCTTTGTTTGTAGTGAGAGAGGGATTTGTAATAAGGATTTCAAGGTTTTAGGGTTCTTGAAAGAGTTTGATATTCCAACAGTGTTGTGGCAAGGTTTTTTCTCTCTTTTTCTCTTTCTTTTTTTTCTTCCCTGGTTTGTGTGAAAAGACGGTGATTATATAATGGAAATTAGGGTAAAGCAAATGGGCTTTGAATGTGCAATTGGGCCTCTAATATTCACTTGAATTCGTCACTTTCCAGGCAATATCGCAGGGACTTAAGTGTATTTTTTGAAGTTGAAATGTGAAGACAAAATGTAGCCGATATCGATAACTAACTCCTGTCCGAAAATCGACTCAATCAGATAAACGGTGAATTAGTTATGAATTTTTGAAGTTTCAGCTCAGACGAACTTATTTTGGGCTCCGGTGTCGACTCTGACACGTTCTTCAATAAAAAACTGGTATTGATCGGTGCATAATTTGGTCTCGACTTTTGAATCAAAGTTGTAGATCTATGAGTCAGGGACCTTGTGTAAAAATATGAGCCCAATCCGATAAAAATTGACCGAGTTATGAATTTTCGAAGTTTCGGCCCAGCTGAAATAATATTCAGCATTCAGGATTTTCAGCGTGTCACGCACTCTGAGCAAAAAACGAAGGCCTTTTGAATACCGTTTGAACTCAATACCTTCTGTGAAAATGTAGCCAACTCAATTTGTGAAATTTTGGCGCCAGAACCAGCTCGATATGATGAAAATCGACCAAGTTATGATTTTCTGAACATGACGCAGATAAACTTCTGTCACAAATTTTCTGTGCGAAAATACTTGATAAATCCACATTTTTGAAGACCTTCTGATCGAAATTGGCTTCCAGCCGTGAGAGATGAAAACGTAGATAATGTCAAGACGAAATTTTGGCCACTGGAACGGGTTCAAAACAAGCCACGATCTTCAAGTTATGAATTTTTTAGCGCGTAAAAACTGCACTTTCAGCACACTTTTTCACCATATTTCTTCGAGAAAACTCACACAGTCGGATACCTTCTTTAAAGAATTGACTCTTGAGCCGAAACTGAATTTGAGAATACGTTATCAGAGATATCTTGGCGAAAGGATACCTGAATATGACGCGCCGGGTTGGACTTGTGAATTTTTCTTGAGATATTTTGAGAAATATGGGAGGGCAAATTTTAGGGTACAACAGTTGCCCCTGTTCAATCTTCTTAGACCTGAGGATGCAGATTGGCTGACGTGCCTTTCGTAATCCGAGGGTGGAAGATGATTGAACACTAGAGTGCCCAGAAATTTGCGCTCACATAGTAGCAGTGTGATGGTGGAATGGGCTTATAGATGCCATTTAGAGATTGATGAATAGGATGATGGGCTTATAGATGCCATCTGGATGTTGATCGCGT
The DNA here is from genome assembly GCA_948472305.1 of Vicia faba. Classification (NCBI taxonomy): domain Eukaryota; kingdom Viridiplantae; phylum Streptophyta; class Magnoliopsida; order Fabales; family Fabaceae; genus Vicia; species Vicia faba. The sequence goes on along the minus strand of OX451740.1, from coordinate 244,954,128 downwards.
AAGAGATTCCTTAGCGAGAACTTGCGTACCTGCAAAAGAAAAATGAGTACCTGACATGTTGCAGGAGCTGGTCTTCAGATGCTTTGTGTAGATATGTCCTGACTGGTTACAGGAATCGGATCTTCGAATTCTTCAGACGTGCCCTGGCGAGATACAGGAATCGAGTCTGGTAATGTTAGTCTTCAACGGATACACCCTGGCAAGATTCAGGCATCGGATCCTCGAACTCTTCAGACACACCCTGGCAAGATACAGGAATCGGATCTGGTAATGTTAGTCTTCAACGGATACACCCTGGCAAGATTCAGGCATCGGATCCTCGAACTCTTCAGACACACCCTGGCAAGATACAGGAATCGGATCTGGAATTCATAAAGGTTGGTGAGTTGTCTCTACTGACAGGTTATTTCCATGGACGGGTGGTCTATAACGACGAGTGTCTATAACAACGAGTGTCTATAACGACGAGTGTCTATAACAACGAGTGTCTATAACGACAAGTGTCTATAACAACGAGTGTCTATAACGACGAGTGTCTATGACGACGAGTGTCTATAACGACGAGTGTCTATCACGACGAGTGTCTATAACGACGAGTGTCTATAATGACGAGTGTCTATAACAACGAGTGTCTATAACGACGAGTGTCTATAACGACGAGTGTCTATAACGACGAGTGTCTATAACGACGAGTGTCTATGACGACGGGTGTCTATAACGACGGGTGTCTATAACGACGGGTGTCTATAACGACGAGTGTCTATAACGACGAGTGTCTATAACGACGAGTGTCTATCACGACGAGTGTCTATCACGACGAGTGTCTATAACGACGAGTGTCTATAACGACGAGTGTCTATAACGACGAGTGTCTATAACGACGAGTGTCTATAACGACGAGTGTCTATAACGACGAGTGTCTATGACGACGAGTGTCTATGACGACGAGTGTCTATGACAACGAGTGTCTATGACGACGAGTGTCTATGACGACGAGTGTCTATGACGACGAGTGTCTATAACGACGAGTGTCTATAACGACGAGTGTCTATAACGACGAGTGTCTATAACGACGAGTGTCTATAACGACGAGTGTCTATAACGACGAGTGTCTATGACGACGAGTGTCTATGACGACGAGTGTCTATGACGACGAGTGTCTATGACGACGAGTGTCTATAACAACGAGTGTCTATAACGACGAGTGTCTATAACGACGAGTGTCTATAACGACGAGTGTCTATAACGACGAGTGTCTATAACGACGAGTGTCTATCACGACGAGTGTCTATAACGACGAGTGTCTATAACGACGAGTGTCTATAACGACGAGTGTCTATAACGACGAGTGTCCATAACGACGAGTGTCCATAACGACGAGTGTCCATAACGACGAGTGTCTATGACGACGGGTGTCTATAACGACGGGTGTCTATAACGACGAGTGTCTATGACGACAGGTGTCTATAACGACGGGTGTCTATAACGACGAGTGTCTATAACGACGAGTGTCTATGACGACGGGTGTCTATAACGACGGGTGTCTATAACGACGAGTGTCTATGACGACGGGTGTCTATAACGACGGGTGTCTATAACGACGAGTGTCTATAACGACGGGTGTCTATAACGACGAGTGTCTATAACGACAAGTGTCTATAACGACGAGTGTCTATAACGACGAGTGTCTATAACGACGAGTGTCTATCACGACGAGTGTCTATAACGACGAGTGTCTATAACAACGAGTGTCTATAACGACGAGTGTCTATAACGACGAGTGTCTATAACGACGAGTGTCTATAACGACGAGTGTCTATAACGACGAGTGTCTATGACGACGAGTGTCTATGACGACGAGTGTCTATAACGACGAGTGTCTATGACGACGAGTGTCTATGACGACGAGTGTCTATAACGACGAGTGTCTATGACGACGAGTGTCTATAACGACGAGTGTCTATAACGACGAGTGTCTATAACGACGAGTGTCTATAACGACGAGTGTCTATAACGACGAGTGTCTATAACGACGAGTTGTATCAGAGAAATCTTTAGGCATTAATTTAACTGGATTTGTATTCTTTGACTGGGTTGGTCTCTTTTGACTGTATGCGTCTACATAGCTGATCTTTTAACTGTATCCTTCCTGAAAGGTAAAGGTCAGTCATATGCAATGCATGATATGAATCAAGCAATGATGTTCTCAACACATGAGATTGTATGATATGATGCGTATATGTATGTATCATGATGTATAACAATGTGATGTTTATGAATGTATCTTCGTCTAGGAAAATAGATCCTTGACGGATGTCGGGAAGTCAAATCCTGGGCTGATGTTGAAGAGTGAGATTCTTCGTTTCCGTTGGGGATGATGATTGCAAGAATACCGGTAGGAGAAGATAACTCAGTTGGGAAATAAACTTGGCGAATAGATTATTCTGCGGGGAGAAAAGTACTCTAACGATCTTGCTGGGAAACAAAACACTGTGGGGAAAGAGGTACTTTATTGAGGTTGATGAGGATAACTCCGCTGGGGATATCTTTGCTGTGTTGGAAGTGTTAATAGACTTCGCTGGGGATAAGAAGACTGTGTCGACGACGATCTCTCCGTGGCTCTTGGCTGAGGATAACCCAGTTATATCCTGGTAGGGAAATAACTCTTTGAATAAAGCCGGGCGACGCGTTCGTGCTCTGCGAGGATAAGCTTCCAGAATCTACTGGGAATAAGCTTACTGCCTGGGGAGGTGAATTCCAACTTTCCTGGGGAAACTGGGTTGGACTCTCTTGGGGAAGTTTTGAATTGCACTGGAAGTAACTCTGTTGAATGTTTGATATACCGCCGGGGAACAATCTTTAGGTCAAGACTGTCGGGGATGCTTGTTAAGAATACATGTATACTGCGGGGAATGTTGAGCTCTGCGGGAGGATACCCAGCTTCCTTAAGTTTGAACATAGCTTTACTTGGGGAGAGCGTATTGACTTGCTGGCTCACTCTCTGGGGAATTGAGATATCTGGTTATGTTCTCCAGCTGAACCTACCTTGGTACCTTGGAGGATAGAACAATTAGATTGCTTGGGCAACTCATTATTGCCCCTGTTTCTGAGGTGGGAGAGGACGACCTATGAGGTGCTGATAGTTGTTGATGGACAAACCTTCTTCTGGTAGACAGGTGACAAGATGATAGGACATAGTCGTACGCTTTGATCCCTAAATTTTGCCTAGACCGCCCTTTCGGGTTTTCAGTCCATCGGGATACCCATTTTGCCCAAGCCGCCTTTTCAGGTTTTCGACTTGCCGGGTGTACATTTTTCCATTTCATCCCTTCATTTTTCCCGAACCCTTTTGGTTCGCCGGGAAGCCCTTATTTTTGCCTAGGTATGTCAACCTAGCGGGTCTTTGATTTTGCGTAGTATTCTTTTCGACTATGTCCGTTCTCTTAGAATGTAGGGAGTTGCCCCTGGCTGTTTGTGTTGCCATATTACCAGAAGATGTCTGATCGTGCAAAATTTGTTGCTGGAATGCCCCAAGTGACTCAGGAGGAGATTTGCCCCAGGCTATTTGGCCTTTGAGAGATTCTCCGAATCTTGATTGGATTGCCCCAGATGGTAGACCATGATCATGTCATGCCCCTTGATTGGAGGTGCTTCTGTTCATTAGGCATTCGTCGTGCGAATTTTCCTGTTGTTCAAACAAAAAGTCATATGCAAACAAAGTTATGTTAAAAATGCAAAACCTATGTCTGTCTTGAAGATTTTGAAAATGCATTCTTTTTTCATAAAACAAATGAATGTTTGTAAAACGTGATGTCAACTCGTTATTTTACCGCAAGCCTTAAGGAGTCAGGATACCTTTCGTAATAGTATGCTTTCGAACTAACCCATGCTTCAGCTAGGACTTTTAAGGGTTGTAACGTGGCCTGGTTCACGGTTTAAGAAACAAAGGATAAAGGCTCAAATTTTATTTGTACCCACCCGCTCTTCGTGATGTTCTCCAAACCTAAACTCAGCTGATCATACGTTAGACCTTGTTTGAGTCTTTGCTCTGATTTTCCGGTGATGATTCGGATGTTGATAGTTTATTTTGAATAGGCAGTCATTCCCTTTTTTGTTGAGGGTTTGTAAGACCTCTTTCTTGTCTGATTTTTGTTATCCCTTTCTTTTTTGCCTGACCTGTTTCCTTTTTTGGAATTACAGTCAGCGGGATGCCCCAGTTTTGTAAGTCTCCTTCATGGGTTTTGACTTAATGGGTTTTTATTTTGAGAAATGATGACTGCCTTTCTTCATTGATTATTCGGAATCATCACTGTCTTTCTTTGTTTTGTAAGGACCTCTTTGGTGCCATTCGTTATGCACTTGGATCAACTGAGAGACTACCCTGCCCCAGGTTATGATAAAGGGTTTTAATTTTCGAAAAGAAAAACTCCTACTTCTTTGGCTCAGAGGGGTTGACGAGGGATTATCTTCCTTATAACTCCAGTGTTTAGGATTTGAAACAATGCCTGTACCTCATCAGCGGGGTCTGTTCAAAAGCATACTGTAATGATCGCGGTATCGTTTTCGTCATCCTCCCTCAAGAGGCTTAGAATTATTAATTAAGAGTTGATCATCAGGAAAAAATATGAAAATAATTTGCATTTAGTGAATACGAATATATTGTTTTAGAACAGACATATGCGATGCATTAATGAAATAACAATGTTTAACATGAGTAAATGTTTGAACAAAAGAGAATTGCAACTTGAACATTCGAATGAACAAAAATTTCTCAATCCTAGCCGTGTTTTGGCAAGGGAGCAGTGATCACGTTGGGAGCCTCTGGAGAGCCGAGTTGGACTTCCTTTGCATCAATCAGATCTTGAACCCTATTTCTCAAAGTTCAACAGTCATCTGTATCATGCCCCGGGCTGTCGGAATGATAGGCGCAGCGAGCATTGGGATTGTACCTCGGTGACATTGTATTTTGGTTCTTCGGAGCTTCTTTTAGAGTTACCAGCTTGGTCTCCAGCAACTGTAGCAATATCTGGGATAAGGTCATGCTGAGCCGAGTGAACTGCCTTCTCTCGCTCTTTTGTTGGTTGTGATGTTGAATTTGGGATACTGGAGCCATTTGAGGAGCTCTCCCCTTACCTCCTTGTCTCAAAAGTGGTTGAACGATGACTGGCTTTTTACCCTTAGACTTTTGCCCCAGTTGGTTACCCTGAAGCAGTTGGTTGACGAGAAACCAGAGCTCATCTTGTCTTTGAGCTAACCCTTGAATGGCAGTCACCTGCCCCAGCATCTGGACCTTCAATGCATCCACCTCAGCTTGTAGGTGTTTCAGCCTTTCATCCTCAGCACTGTTCCTGACAAAGGTCTCCATGAGAAGTGTCCTTAGCTCTTCCTGCCCCTTGGATAGATTCAGGAGGATTTTCCCGAACCTGGTCTCTTGAGCAAGAAAGTCCTGGTTGTCTTGTTGGGAAGCCATTGCTGAAATAAACAGCGGGAAAGGTAAGTTACCTGCAACAAGGGTACCTGTCATGCAATGATATGTATGATATGCATGCAATGTTTTCAAGGACCTCGCAGGGTAAACAAGAAAATTGGTTAGAATTTGGGTCTGGTAGCTTGATTGACGGAGCTGCATATTATTGAGAGTCCTTCTTCAAGGGTCAAAGGCTCACCATATCAAGTGGGTCATAGCCCCTGACAACCCTGGCTAGGGGAAAATAAATCCCCTTTGCCCCTTGCTAGACATGTTGGTTTATCATGACCTGCATCACAAGCCCTTGAGATCCTTGAAATGGGTTAGGATGTATGCAATGGTATGATGTTATGATGCATGTGGTAATGTAGGTGACCCTGTTATGAGTCCCAATTAAGAACCACAAACCCAAAACCTGCAAGAAACTTGGTAAAACCTGTCATGAGTCCCAATTAAGGACTAAAACAAACCCTGCAAGAAACTCGGTAAACCTTGTTATGAGTCCTAGTCAAGGACTATGAACAAAACCTGCAGGAAATTCAGTAAACCCTGTTATGAGTCCTAGTTAAGGACTATGAACAAAACCTACAAGTAACTTAGTAAACTTTGTTATGAGCCCCAATTAAGGACTAAAACAAACCCTGCAAGAAACTCAGGTGTCAGACAACAAGCATGCAAATAGTCAAGTACGAAGGCACACAAGTCACACAAGAGAAACCCTTAGAGTTTAGGCCAGCATGGGGTCTGGGTATTACCCTCTTGAAGTTGGTGGGATCAACCTGTCCTATTAGAAGTAACCGGGTTCTAAGGGTCCCAATATCACGGGATTGCTTTCATTGTTCATCGTTTCGATTTAGCCACTGAACTGGCGACCGAAATATTCCAGGAAAGCAACCCTCAATTGAGTGTAGCATCGAGTATCAACCAACCTCGGACTGCACCAAAGTCAGTTATCTCACTACCCTAAAGAGGCCAAGATAGTTCAATTAAGGTTCCTAAGGTCTGTTGATGCTTCACGACACCACGCGGAGGCCCCGTACTCTCCTTGACTGAACTCAAGGGTTACCGGTACACACCAAAGTGCCACATCAACGTAGCAGACTGTTTCAACCATGTCGGTATACCCCGCACAGTTCCCTCACAGCCTTGTTGCTACTTTCTAAGAAGGTATCCCCAGATCCGGGTTAGGATCTATAGAACTCCCAAGACAGTCCCACAATAATAAAGCAAGCAATGAAAGCAATTGAAAACACCGTGATCTTAGTCCTAAGGTACACCTCACTTTAAGTTTAATCCCCAGCAGAGTCGCCAGTTCTGTGATCGGTGGATCTGGAACTGACTGTTTAACACTGGTTCGCGAAATGTCGCGGAAGCAAGAGTCGCCACCGTCTTTTATTTTCTCCAAATGGAAAGGACAAAAGCACAGAAAAATTCCTTAAAGAGATCGCTCTCGGTTCGGGAGGTAGGTTATAGAAAGGGAAGGTGTTAGCACCCTTTCTATCCATGGTTATCCATGGGCTCTTAGATACTTGCTCATTTTTGTTTTCAAAAATGGTTTGTTTGCTTTTCAACTGTGGGTTTTAAAAAGTTTCTTTGAAAATTCCAGTTCGACTCTTGTATCGGTCCTCAAGAGTGTTTGAAAAGTTGCTTTCGAAAGCTTTTTGAAAAGGTGTCGGTGTGAAAAGTATTTTTGATTTTGTTTTTGAAATTAGAGCAAGTATCTAGAGTCGTCTACCTACCCTAAGGAATTCGTCTGTGTAGATGTCCTTTAAAGTAGTGCCATTCCACCATTGAGAGGTAGGTAGCACCACCGTTGGAGGTGTTCGGGTCAATTCGAGGTTCGGGACATGGTGATCAGCAGAGCAATGAGAAGACACCTTAGAAGCTACCCTCATGCCAGGTTCCCGGATCATGAGGACTTACTAAGACATCCTCTACTCGACGATCACCTTTCGAGGCAAGGCAACAGTGAGGCGTACCCTAGGGGTGGTGTGTGATTTGTGTGTCGTTTTCATTTATTTTTGTCTTTTGTCAAAGTGATCTATGCGTTTGTTTTTATTTTATCATTCATTCTTGCATGTCATTATTAATAGTTAAAAATTGCCAGAAATATAAAGTTCCTAAACTATTACAAAGGCGCGGGTCCACATCGCCAAATTAAACCAGGACCCGATTTGACATAAAATAAAGAAATAAAATGTGGGAAATATAAAATGTCCGAGTTACATGGCTTTGGGAGAATTACATAAATATTTAAAAGAAACGAAATAAAACGCGCGAATTGAAATAAGATTGGAAACGAGGGCGTTGGACCCTTTTGAAGTTAAATTGAAATTAAAAATTAATTAATTATTTATTGAAATAAAAGAAGTGTTTTTTAGGTTTTTTGTATTTATGAAATAAGAAAATTAAAATTAAAATTAAAAGAAACCCTAATTCTAAGTTATTTTTAATTATTTGAGAAAAATGTTAAAGTTTAACTTAATTTACTAAAGAATTTATATACATGTTTATTTACAAAATAAATTAGTAATTAATAATAATAATAATGATGAGAAAATTATTTATTAAAAAAATGATGAAAAAGTTAAAAAAACCTAATTTCTACATATTTAATTTATTAAGAAAAATATTAAAGTTTTGAAACCTAAATTAATCTAATTAATTGTTTAGAGTTTATTTACAAAAATAATAATAGTGAAATTAATATTAATAAAATAAACATTTTGATTTTTATGATTTTCCTGTTTTTTACTATTTTTTATATTTTATGAAAATAAGTTAAATTAAAGGAATTAATTAAAAAAAGAAATAATTAAAATAAATAAAATAAGGAAAAGAAAGAAAATACAATACCTTGGGGGTTTCTGTCCCCTTTTTGGAGGTGAATTGGAGTGGTTTGGCCATTTGTGTTCTGGCCTCATCATGCATAAGTTGTTCTACTTTGGCCATTTGGCTTTTGGCTTTTGGCCATTTGCGTTTTGGCTTTTGGCCATTTGTGTTCTGGCTTCAACATTCCTTTAATGTCTGGCTTAATGTCTGTCTCGCCATGTATTGGTGTCATGCATAAAATGTTCTGTTTTGGCCATTTGGCTTTTGGCCTTTTGGCCTCAACGTTCCTTAATGAACCTGGGATCCTGTCTAAATCTGCAGTGTTGAACCTCAAGAATACATTAAATAAAATCATAAAAATTCAAATAAAACCAACATATGAAGAAATTTAATGTTTAGGCACAATATGGCATGTATGAATGATTATACCCTTTTGATCATGGAGATCAAATCAATCTTACCCTTACTGAAGAATTAGTGACCGGAATGCTTTTATGCCTTACTGGAAAATTAGGATCATGGAGATCAGGCCAGCCTTACCCTTACTGAAGAAGTAATAAGATGTTGGTTTGTAACTGAGATGGCTTTGTTTGTAGTGAGAGAGGGATTTGTAATAAGGATTTCAAGGTTTTAGGGTTCTTGAAAGAGTTTGATATTCCAACAGTGTTGTGGCAAGGTTTTTTCTCTCTTTTTCTCTTTCTTTTTTTTCTTCCCTGGTTTGTGTGAAAAGACGGTGATTATATAATGGAAATTAGGGTAAAGCAAATGGGCTTTGAATGTGCAATTGGGCCTCTAATATTCACTTGAATTCGTCACTTTCCAGGCAAAATCGCAGGGACTTAAGTGCATTTTTTGAAGTTGAAATGTGAAGACAAAATGTAGCCGATATCGATAACTAACTCCTGTCCGAAAATCGACTCAATCGGATAAACGGTGAATTAGTTATGAATTTTTGAAGTTTCAGCTCAGACGAACTTATTTTGGGCTCCGGTGTCGACTCTGACACGTTCTTCAATAAAAAACTGGTATTGATCGGTGCATAATTTGGTCTCGACTTTTGAATCAAAGTTGTAGATCTATGAGTCAGGGACCTTGTGTAAAAATATGAGCCCAATCCGATAAAAATTGACCGAGTTATGAATTTTCGAAGTTTCGGCCCAGCTGAAATAATATTCAGCATTCAGGATTTTCAGCGTGTCACGCACTCTGAGCAAAAAACGAAGGCCTTTTGAATACCGTTTGAACTCAATACCTTCTGTGAAAATGTAGCCAACTCAATTTGTGAAATTTTGGCGCCAGAACCAGCTTGATATGATGAAAATCGACCAAGTTATGATTTTCTGAACATGACGCAGATAAACTTCTGTCACAAATTTTCTGTGCGAAAATACTTGATAAATCCACATTTTTGAAGACCTTATGATCGAAATTGGCTTCCAGCCGTGAGAGATGAAAACGTAGATAATGTCAAGACGGAATTTTGGCCACTGGAACGGGTTCAAAACAAGCCACGATCTTCAAGTTATGAATTTTTTAGCGCGTAAAAACTGCACTTTCAGCACACTTTTTCACCATATTTCTTCGAGAAAACTCACACAGTCGGATACCTTCTTTAAAGAATTGACTCTTGAGCCGAAACTGAATTTGAGAATACGTTATCAGAGATATCTTGGCGAAAGGATACCTGAATATGACGCGCCGGGTTGGACTTGTGAATTTTTCTTGAGATATTTTGAGAAATATGGGAGGGCAAATTTTAGGGTACAACACTAATCATATCTTTTTTCAATCTTTTTCCATGGAAACTTTGCCAATTATGGAAGATCTTGTCTTGTTGATTGAGAAACGAATTTCCAGCTTGCCCTAGTCACATTTGCTGCACAAAAAGATCTAAAAAAGCATATCTTTGAATTTTCTTATATTTAAAACCAATTAAATGAATTAATATAAATATAAATCCAATTAATTAATTAAAAATAAGAGAATAAATTATTTTGAGCTCAATGGGTCGTGCATATGCTTTGGGTAATGATTCAAGAAAGAATTTGAGGCCCATTAGCAAATTTGAAGTGTTTTAGGCAAAGTTGACTTTTAAAAGTTCCCAAAAATTTCCCAACTTCTCCAATGCATATCTTGCTCAATTTTGAAGCTATGATCATGTTCTTGGACATTTTGGAAAGGTCTTGAAGTCCTCTAACCAATGTATTTGGTCCCATGTCATTTTGATTTACCAATCTCAAGTTATGGTCCTTGACTTAAAGTGCCTTTTTGTTGACTTTTGAAAATGACCTATAATGTTGAAATTGATAACTTTTTGTGAGAGCATTTCTTGGACTTGGAGTGTGAATATGAGTTGTAGGAAATGTCATCCCCTTCAAAATGAGATTTGGATGGGATTTTTCTGATAAACCATGAAGAAGTTATGCCTTGGTCAATTTGCAGTTGACTTTTCAGCTGTCCAAAAATAGAAACTTTTGCATCTTGAGACTTTTTGAGCCATGCTTGTGGAATCATGATCAAGAATTGATCAAATGATGATTGTGGCTTCAAAATAAGATATTGACCAAAAAATTTGACTTTTGACTGTCAAATGACCATTTTGCCCCTGTAGTTGACTGTGGAGCAATTAGGGTTTTTGACTGTGCAATTTGATGTTGTGAGTCTTTGAAACTTGACATGTGAATGCTTGACAATGTTTATAGACATATGGGACTTGATTGGACCCTTGGAAACCTCAATTTCTTTGCAAGAACCAAAACCCTAATTTTGACTGTGTTAGGAGGCAATTGGACTGTGCAACCTTTGAGAGATTTTGAACCATTTAGAGATTGACCTTGACAAATCTTGAAGAATAAGGGAGGGAAAATTTTGGGGTACAACAGTTGCCCCTGTTCAATCTTCTTAGACCTGAGGATGTAGATTGGCTAGCGTGCCTTTCGTAATCCGAAGGTGGAAGATGATTGAACACTAGAGTGCCCAGAAATTTGCACTCACATAGTAGAATGTTAGCAGTGTGATGTAGGGAATGGGCTTACAAATGCCATTTGGAAAGATGATGGATAGGAGGATGGGCTTATAGATGCCATTTGGAGGTGTGACAGAACCTTGTTGGGAATGGGCTTATAGATGCCATTTGGAACTGTTGGTAAGTGGATAGGCTTATAGATGCCATCTAGGTGTCGATCGCGTAAGAGATTCCTTAGCGAGAACTTGCGTACCTGAGAAAGAAAGATAATTACCTGGCCTGTTACCGGTGTTGATCTTCAATCAGTTACTCACAGATGTGCCCTGGCTAGATACAAGAATCGGATCTTCAAACTCTTCAAACGTGCCCTGGCAGGATACAAGACCCGAGTCTGGAATATAGTCGTCAACAGATACTCCCTGGCAAGATACAAGAATCGGATCTTCAAACTCTTCAGACGTGCCCTGGCAGGATACAGGAATCGAGTCTAGAATTAGTCGTCAACAGATACACCCTGGCAGGATACAGGAATTGGATCTTCAAACTCTTCAGACGTGCCCTGGCAAGATACAGGAGTCGAGTCTGGAAATATAGTCGTCAACAGATACACCCTGGCAGGATACAGGAATCGGATCTTCAAACTCTTCAGACATGCCCTGGCAAGATACAGGAATCGAGTCTGGAATTAGTCGTCAACAGATACACCCTGGCAAGATACAGGAATCAGATCTTCAAACTCTTCAGACGTGCCCTGGCAGGATACAGGAATCGAGTCCGGAAAATAGTTGTCAACAGATACACCCTGGCAGGATACAGGAATCAGATCTTCAAACTCTTCAGACATGCCCTGGCAGGATACAGGAATCGAGTCTGGAATTAGTCATCAACAGATACACCCTGGCAGGATACAGGAATCGGATCTTCAAACTCTTCAGACGTGCCCTGGCAAGATACAGGAATCGAGTCTGGAATTAGTTGTCAACAGATACACCCTGGCAAGATACAGGAATCGGATCTTCAAACTCTTCAGATGTGCCCTGGCAGGATACAGGAATCGAGTCCGAAAAATAGTCGTCAACAGATACACCCTGGCAGGATATAGGAATCGGATCTTCAAACTCTTCAGACGTGCCCTGGCAGGATACAGGAATCGAGTCTGGAATTAGCATCAATAGATACACCCTGGTAGGATACAGGAATCGGATCTTCAAACTCTTCAGATGTGCCCTGGCAAGATACAGGAATCGAGTCTGGAATTAGTCGTCAACAGATACACCTTGGCAAGATACAGGAATCGGATCTTCAAACTCTTCAGGCGTGCCCTGGCAGGATACAGGAATCGAGTCCGGAAAATAGTCGTCAACAGATACACCCTGGCAAGATACAGGAATCAGATCTTCAAACTCTTCAGACGTGCCCTGGCTAGATACAGGAATCGGATCTTCAAACTCTTCAGACGTGCCCTGGCAGGATACAGGAATCGTGTCTAGAATATAGTCATCAACAGATACTCCCTGGCAAGATACAGGAATCGGATCTTCAAACTCTTCAGACGTGCCCTGGCAGGATACAGGAATCGAGTCTGGAATTAGTCGTCAACAGATACACCATGGCAAGATACAGGAATCGGATCTTCAAACTCTTCAGACGTGCCCTGGCAGGATACAGGAATCGAGTCTGGAAATATAGTCGTTAACAGATACACCCTGGCAGGATACAGAAATCGGATCTTCAAACTCTTCAGACGTGCCCTGGCAAGATACAGGAATCGAGTCTGGAATTAGTCGTCAACAGATACACCCTGGCAAGATACAGAAATCGGATCTTCAAACTCTTCAGACGTGCCCTGGCAGGATACAGGAATCGAGTCCGGAAAATAGTCGTCAACAGATACACCCTGGCAGGATACAGGAATCGGATCTTCAAACTCTTTAGACGTGCCCTGGCAGGATACAGGAATCGAGTCTGGAATTAGTCATCAACAGATACACCCTGGCAGGATACAGGAATCGGATCTTCAAACTCTTCAGACGTGCCCTGGCAAGATACAGGAATCGAGTCTGTAATTAGTCGTCAACAGATACACCCTGGAAAGATACAGGAATCGGATCTTCAAACTCTTCAGACGTGCCCTGGCAGGATACAGGAATCGAGTCTGGAATTAGTCATCAACAGATACACCCTGGCAAGATACAGGAATCGGATCTTCAAACTCTTCAGACGTGCCCTGGCAGGATACAGGAATCGAGTCCGGAAAGATAGTCGTCAACAGATACACCCTGGCAAGATACAGGAATCGGATCTTCAAACTCTTCAGACGTGCCCTGGCAGGATACAGGAATCGAGTCTGGTATTAGTCGTCAACAGATACACCCTGACAAGATACAGGAATCGGATCTTCAAACTCTTCAGACGTGCCCTGGCAGGATACTGGAATCGAGTTCGGAATTAGTCGTCAACAGATACACCCTGGCAAGATACAGGAATCGGATCTTCAAACTCTTCAGACGTGCCCTGGCAAGATACAGGAATCGAGTCTGGAATTAGTCGTCAACAGATACACCCTGGTAAGATACAGGAGTCGGATCTTCAAACTCTTCAGACGTGCCCTGGCAGGATACAGGAATCGAGTCTGGAATATAGTCGTCAACAGATACTCCCTGGCAGGATACAGGAATCGGATCTTCAAACTCTTCAGACGTGCCCTGGCAGGATACAGGAATCGAGTCTGGAATATAGTCGTCAATAGATACACCCTGGCAAGATACAGGAATCGGATCTTCAAACTCTTCAGACGTGCCCTGGCAGGATACAGGAATCGAGTCTAGAATATAGTCGTCAACAGATACTCCCTGGCAGGATACAGGAATCGGATCTTCAAACTCTTCAGACTTGCCCTGGAAGGATACAAGAATCGTGTCTGGAATATAGTCGTCAACAGATACTCCCTGGCAGGATACAGGAATCGGATCTTCAAACTCTTCAGACGTGCCCTGGCAGGATACAAGAATCGAGTCTGGAATTAGTCATCAACAGATACACCCTGGCAAGATACAGGAATCGGATCTTCAAACTCTTCAGACGTGCCCTGGCAGGATACAGGAATCAAGTCTGGAATTAGTCGTCAACAGATACACCCTGGCAGGATACAGGAATCAGATCTTCAAACTCTTCAGACGTGCCCTGGCAGGATACAGGAATCGAGTCTGGAATTAGTCGTCAACAGATACACCCTGGCAAGATACAGGAATCGGATCTTCAAACTCTTCAGACGTGCCCTGGCAGGATACAGGAATCGAGTCTGGAATATAGTCGTCAACAGATACTCCCTGGCAGGATACAAGAATCGGATCTTCAAACTCTTCAGACGTGCCTTGGCAGGATACAGGAATCGAGTCTGGAATTAGTCGTCAACAGATACACCCTGGAAAGATACAGGAATCGGATCTTCAAACTCTTCAGACGTGCCCTGGCAGGATACAGGAATCGAGTCCGGAAAATAGTCGTCAACAGATACACCCTGGCAAGATACAGGAATCGGATCTTCAAACTCTTCAGACGTGCCCTGGCAGGATACAGGAATCGAGTCTGGAATTAGTCATCAACAGATACACCCTGGCAGGATACAGGAATCGGATCTTCAAACTCTTCAGACGTGCCCTGGCAGGATACAGGAATCGAGTCTGGAATATAGTCGTCAATAGATACGCCCTGGCTGGATACAGGAATCGGATCTTCAAACTCTTCAGACGTGCCCTGGCCGGATACAGGAATCGAGTCTGGAATATAGTCGTCAACAGATACACCCTGGCAAGATACATGAATCGGATCTTCGAACTCTTCATACGTGCCCTGGAAGGATACAGGAATCGAGTCTGGAATATAGTCGTCAACAGATACGCCCTGGCTGGATACAGGAATCGGATCTTCAAACTCTTCAGACGTGCCCTGGCCGGATACAGGAATCGAGTATGGAATATAATCGCTCACAGACATGCCCTGGCTAGATACAGGTATCGGATCTGGAATTGCGACAGTTGATAGTAATCATCTTTGTATTGACCTTTGTCCTGAAAAGACAAAACGTTAGTTGTATGCGATGTCATGATGTATGAAATGCATGACGTTATGAGATGACTGAGATTGTATGTTCATGATGCGTATGCATGCTATAATGTATGAAGATGTGATATTTATGACTGTATTTTTGTCTAGGAAAATAAATCCTTGACGAATGCCGGGAAGTCACATCCTAGGCTGCTGTGTAAGAGTAGAGCTTTTTGTTTCCGCTGGGGGTGATGGTTGCAAGAATACCGGTAGGAGAAGATGGCTCCGTTGAGGAATAAACTTGGTGGAGAGATTACTCTACAGGGAGATACTCTGTGGGAAGAGAGGTACTTTGCTGAGATGTTTATGATGACTCCGCTGGGGATACCGTTGATATGTTATGTTGGAAGACTTGATGAACTCCGCTGGGGGATAGGAAGACTTCGCCAAGGACGATCTTTCCGTGGTTATTGGCTGAGGATAACCCAGTTATATCCTGGTGGGGAAATAACCTTTGAATGAAGCTGGGGGAGCGTTCGCACTCTGCAGGTGATAAGCTTCCAGAATCTACTGGGGATAAGCTTCCTACTGGGGAGATTGATTGAACTTTCCTGGGGAGACTTTTGAGATTGGACTGGGGAACGGCTCCAATGGATGTTCGGTATTCCACCGGGGAACAATCTTAGATCAAGATTGTCGGGGATGCTTGTTAGGAATGTTTGTGTACTCCGTTAGGGAATGTTGAGATCTTCTGGAGGATACCCAACTTCCTTGAGACTGACTGAGGATAACTCTGCTCGGGGAGAGCGTTGCTGACTTGCTAGAGATACTGTGCCTTTTCGGGGTTGATGGTAGACCAACTCTGCTAGGGGAGAATATTGTTCATCCTCGTCTTACTCTGCGGGGAGTGGAGGCATCTTGGTCGAGTTCTTCAGCCGAACCTACCTTGGTGCCTTGGTTGACAGAGCAACTGGACCGCTTGGACAACTCATTATTGCCCCTGTTTCTGATGTGGGAGAAGGTACCTGTGGAGGCGCTTGATGACTTCCGGTTGACAAATCTTCTTCTGGTAGGCAAGTGACGAGATAACGGGACATAGTCGTACGCTGTGATCCCTAACTTTTGCCTGGACCGCCCTTTCGGGTTTTCAGTCCACCGGGATACCCATTTTTGCCCAAGCCGCCTTTTCAGGTTTTCGACTTGCTGGGTGTACAGATTTTTTCATTTTCATCCCTTATTTTTGCCCGAACCCTTTTAGTAAGCCGGGACGCCCTTATTTTGCCTAGGTGTGTCAACCTAGCGGGTCTTTGATTATGCGTAGTGTTGTACCCCAAAATTTGCCCTCCCATTTCCTCAACATTTTCTCATCACAAGGCCTTTGAAGATCAAGATACAGTTAGGGTTTCCTCTGCTCAAGGCTTCTCCTTGCACTGTGGACTCAAATTAGGGTTTGTGTTTGCCCTAGGATGTTTTGACCTAAAATGCCTAAAATGACTTTCATGCTTCATGTTGGACTCCCAAGTTTACCCATGCCAAGTTTCAAGTCTTGATTCCAAGTTTTACCCAGTCAATTGAACAGTTGACCTAGAAATCAGCTGTATTGGGGAAAAAGTCAACTGTGGCCAATTGACAGTCAAACCTCATGAAATTTGATCCACATCAACATTATGAACTCACATGGACCATTTGATCAAGTTTGGATCACAATTCCACAAGAAATTTGATCAGATCATCAAAAGGGCAAAATGGTCATTTTTAGGGTTTTGACTGCACAAAGGCAATTTTTGACTGTTTGACCCAGCCAATGGCAAACCAAGCTCACATATGGACTCAAGGACCCCATGGAATTATCTTGACATGTTCATCAAGCTCAAAAGATCCCAAGTACACAAGATTGACAGTTGAATTTCCCAGTCAATTGATCAATTTTGACTGTATATTGAAAAGTCAAACTTTGACTTTTTGGTCAAAATCAAGAGTCAAGATTCATTTTTCATCAAAACATTCCAAATCATGAAACTTGTTCACCAAGAAATCACAAAATGCAAATTAGGGTTAGAAAATGGAATTTTTCATAACTTAGAATTTTTCTAAGTTATGGAAAACCCTAATTTTTTCCCAACTTTACCCCATCTTTTCACCATGATCCATTGGGATTCAAACAAAAGTCAAAACATGAAAGATGTAGCTTGTTGCATAATCTACAACTTTGATTCACAAAGTTTTCTCATTTAAAGCTTGTATCTCAAGTTATAATTTTTTGAATAAGGGCACTAAACCATCTTTTAACTTAGTGAAATTTGACCTATTTTGACAAGGTTTTCTACCCTACTTCAAGGCCACTTTTCATACCCTTCCACTTAGAATTTTGATTTTCATTTCAAAGATGGATTGTAGTACACATTCCAAGCTTTCCAAAATGTCCAAGAACTCATCAAACAACCTCATAACTTGAGAGATTCGAATTTCACAAGTTGGCAAAAATTCACTTTTGTTCTTCATCAAAGCATGTTCATAAACTTGGCAAATTTGAACTCAGCATAGTTTGTGCTACTTTACAGGTCCTAAAACCAAATTACACTCCTTAATTTAATGCAAAACCATTGAATCAAGTTGTTATTCTAAGCCTTTGGTCATTACACAAGGAATTAAGCCTAAACTAGAAAAAGCATTATTTCCATTCTTGAAAAGAAGAACTTTATGTCAAGTTTGCAATCCAAGTGGTACAATCAAGATCTTCTTGGCACAAGTTTGTGAGCAAATTGCACTGATCAAGGCAAGGGATAGCAGCATAGTTAGAGGGCCTGTACTGACCTAGAAAGCAAAGTGGCATTTTGTAGCTTAAGTGTGAAGAAAAGTCCATAACTTATGCTAACTCTCTCTTCAGCATACATACACAACACAAAAGTGATCAAACACATTCCATAGACCACATTCAAGCTTTGGCACGAGTCCTAAACATCTAAAGCACCCTCTATCTCAAAATCACCTCAAAACTGCACAAACAGGGGAGCCCCTGCAGTTTGAGTGCAAACTCCCAATCCCTTCAAGCATTTTGATTCAAACCTTTTCCTCTACCTTCCCTACAATATATACAAGCTAACCATGTCCTAAAATCAGACCTGTAACACCTCCAAGCCACTTCACCATTTTTAATTTTCTGTTTTGCAGTTGGAGTTCATTAGCTCGATTCAGGGAGTTTCAAGGCAAAGTAGGAATTGGAAAAGCTTCCTTACACTTCAAGGAAGCTGTACAAGTCATCATTTCACTCTGAAACATCCTCCATTGCCAAGCTCGATTCCAACTGAACAGGTACATTCATGGAGTTCTATCTCCCTTGTTAGGCATTGTTAGCTTTAGATTTTTGAAGAAAACATGTCACAATCATAGCCCTGAACATGCTCATATGTTTAGATTTCATTTATATTTCGTGTGCTTAGAGAATTTCATGTCTGAACATTGATGAAAAGTTAGGTCAGAAAAGAGGGGGAGAGAAATTCTCCCTCATCTTAGAGAGATAGGTCATGTTCTTTATATGGTTGAAACCGTCTCTTAATGCTCTACACTTTTCATGTTATGAGTTTTGCTTGAAAGTCCAGGAATCCAGAGATAAAAAACGCGTGTTTTAGCTTGAAGAAGGCTGTACAGAGGTTGAAGAAGAAGTGGTATGGGCTGGGCCTGGATTTATTTTCTTTTCACACCCCATTTTCATGTTTACACCCCCCTGAGCCCATTTGTTCATTTCTTAACATTTTTGACTTTTTCTTTTTTGGTTGACTTTGTTTATTTTTTTTCATGACATTAGAAAATTAAAAATATTTTTTTCATCATTTTTTGCATTTATTGCATATTTATTTGTTTATTTTCTTTATTTGTACATAAATAGATATATATACCATTATTAAAATAAAATAGAAGAAAGATGTAAATACATTTTTATTTTTATTTACTTTCTGAAAATATTTCACACAAAAATACTCTTTTATTTATTTTATTAAAATATTAAATAAATATTTATTTTGTGTTTAATACATATTTAGGGTTTAATATATATATATATATATATATATATATATATATATATATATATATATATATATATATATATATATATATATATATATATATATGTGTGTGATTATTAATATATTTGAGACAAAAATATAAAAATACTTGATTTTTTTTTATTTTATTAATATTTGATATAAAAATACCTTTTTCCATAATACACTTCATTTTATTTTATTTTTATAAATAATAAATAAATAGTTGTATTAAATTAAATAATACCTTTTTTTCTTTAAAAAATTAGGGTTTTTACCCTAAGTTCAAAATACTCAAAAAATAATACATTTTTATTTTCTTTTCCCTTTTACATAAATAATATTTTCTCATACACATAAAAACCTTCTTTTTGCATTTCACATATTTATTTAATTTACATTTAATTATGCATTATTTAAATTGCAAATATTCAATTGATGTAATAATTTAGATTTAAATTCTTGTCAATATCCCCCATTTGAACATTTGTACCCCCCTTCCCATATTTGGTTTTGTAATAGCTTAGTAACTTTAATTTCGCACTTTATTGCTTTCTAATGATAACATGTTAGAATTAGGGTTTGTATGCGAAAAACGATAAAAAATAGTTTGACCTAATACAAGATAAACAAGCATGAAAATGGACACACAAATCACACTTGCACCCCCTAGGGTATTCCACTTGTTGCCTTCAAATAAATGGGCCATGTTGCATGTTAAACTTCTTTGGGCAAAAACAAACAATTTGAATGATCATAGTCCCTCGACAAAACTTTTCAAAAACAAACAAAAACAAATGATCAAGTCCCTTAGAGAAATTGCTCAAAGACATTTAACGTCGTTGCAATTATGGTCTAAAACGATGACCCGCGCCTGTCCCTTTCACATCCTAACACAAGGTTGCCCACCAAATACAATGGTGGAGCAAACTTGTTAAAAGGGTTAAAGTATAGCAATAATCTTTTGAGAAATTTAGGAGTAGATAACCTCTTAGTTACTTGAATCAACTTGCAAAACAAAACACTTGCCTTCTTTTCAAAAAACCACAATCCACAACACTTTCAAACAAAACTTTCAAAAAACAAAATGAAAACTTTTTTTCAAAAGACATACATCTTTGTATACATCCCCACATGGATCATTACAAAGGTTGCCACCACACTGGCCTCTTTTCAAAACATTTTCAAACCCACACACTCAAGCACCATTTAAAACAATTGAAAACAAAGGGCAAGTGATCTAAGCAAGTAACTAAGAGCCCATGGATAACCATGGATAGAAAGGATGCTAATACCTTCCCTTTCTATAATCTACTCCCCGAACCCAAGAAAACATCTCAAAAGGTTTTTGCTGTGCTTTTTAACCTTTCCTTAGGATAAAATAAAAAGTCGGTGGCGACTCTTGCTAACCGCAACATTTGCGAATACAAACGCAAAACCTCAAGTCAGTTCTCCCACCGTATCACACGTAGTATTTTTTCCGACTATGTCCGTGCTCTCAGGATGCGGGGAGTTGTCACCGTTAGTAGTGTTTTGCCGTGCCCCCAGAAGATGTTTGATCAGGCAAGATTCGTTGCTGGAATTCCCCAAGCGACTCAGGCGGAGATTTTCCCCAGGCTATTTGGCATTTTGAGAGATTCTCCAGATCTTGACTGGACTGTCTCAGATGATAGACCATGATCATGTCTGCCCCTTGATTGGAAGTATTTTTGTTCACTAGATATTCTTTGTGCTAATTTCTTTGTTGTTCGAACAAACAGTCATATGCAAACAATGTTATTTTAAAAATGCAAAGCTTATGTCTGTCTTGAAATTTTTTGAAAATGCATTTTTCAGTAAAACAAATGATTTTTTTTTTGTAAACTGTGATGTCAACTCGTTATTTTACCGCAAGCCTTAAGGAGTCAGGATACCTTTCGTAACAGTATGCTTTCGAACTAACCCATGCTTCAGCTAGGACTTTTGAGGGTTATAACGTGGTCTGGTTCACGGTTTTTAGAAACAAAGGATAAAGGCTCAAAATGTATTTATACCCACCCGCTCTTCGTGATGTTCTTCAAACCTAAACTCAGTTGACCGTGCGTTAGACCTTGTTTGAGTCTTTGCTTTGATATACCAGTGATGGTTCGGATATTGACAGTTTATTTGGAATAGGCAGTCATTCCTTTTTTTGTTGAGGGTCTGTAGGACCTCTTTCTTTTTTTTGATTTTGTTATCCCTGTTTTTTTTTTTTTGCCTGAACTGTTTATTTTGTGATTACAGTCAGCGGGATGCCCCAGTTTATGTAAGTCCCCTTCATAGGTTTTGACTTTAATGGGCTTTCATTTTGAGAAATAATGACTGCCTGTCTTTATGATCATTCGGAACCATCACTGTCTTTTGTTTTGTAAGGACTTCTTTGGTGCCATTCGTTGTGCACTTGGATCAACTGAGAAGACTACCCTGCCCCAGGTTATGATTAAGGGTTTTAATTTTCGAAAAGAAAAACTCCTACTTCTTTGGCTCGAAGGGGTTGACGAGGGATTATCTTCCTTATAACTCCAGTGTTTAGGAATTGAAACAATGCCTGTGCCTCATCAGCGGGGTCTGTTCAAAAGAATATTGTAATGATCGTGGTATCGTTTTCGTCATCCTCCCTCAAGAGGCTTAGAATTTTTCAATTAAGAGTTGATTATCACAAAAATATGAAAACAGTTTGCATATAGTGAATACGAATATATTGATTCAGAACAGACATATGCGATGCATCAATGAAATAACAGCGTTTGACATGATAATTGTTTGAACAATCAAAAGAAAATTACAACTTGAAAATTCTAATGGACAAAAAGTCTTCTCATTTCAGGACTTGTTACTTCAAATGGTGAATCCTATAGGGATGGTAGAAGCACTCAGCCTGACCCACTTGGGTGAAACCCACTGCTTCTTCATTAATCAGGTCTTGGACCTTGTTCTTCAGAGCCCAGCAGTCGGCAGTGTCATGCCTAGGACTATCGGAGTGGTATGCACATCTTCTGTTGGGATGATAGTTAGGAGCAGAGATGTTGGGATTCCGGGGAGGAGCCCTTAGTGTGATCAGATTCAACCTCAACAGGTGTTGTAAAGCTTGAAACAGCGACACATTGAGCTGGGTGAATTTCCTCCTGGACCTGCCTGGCTTACTCTGATCAGCCTGTTGCTCTGGGCGGGGTTGTGGTTGGACCTGTGAAGTGGTAGCAATTTGGGGAGGTCTATTCTTCACCATACCAGACTCTTGTCCTCTTGGAAGCTGATCAATGACCTGGTCCCTGACTTGGGCTGGTTGCTTCCTGTCTTGATGAAGCTAACTGATCATGGTCCTCAACTCTTCTTGCTCCCGAGCTAAGCCTTGGATGAGAGCCATTTGCCCCAGCATCTGGGTTCTCATTGTATCTACCTCAGCTTGCAGACGTTTCAGTCGTTCGTCCTTGTCATCTTCGGGACTTTTCTTGGCCAAATTCCCCATGAGGAGTGTCCTCAACTCTTCTTGCCCCTTGGATAGGCTTAGGAAGATCTCCCTGAACTGAGTCTCTTGAGCATGAAGACCCTGGTTATCTTGTTGGGAAGCCATGGCTGAAATAAACAGCGAAGAATGTAAGTGACCTGTCAAAAGGGTACCTGTAATGCAATGATATGTATGATATGCATGCAATGTTTTCAAGGACCTCGCGGGGTAGACAAGAAAATTGTTAGAATGGTAGCTTGATTGAAGGAACTTCGTGTTGTTGAGAGTCCTTCTTCAAGATTCAAAGGCTCACCATATCCAGTGGGTCATAGCCCCTGACAACCTTGGCTAGAGGAAAATAAACCCCCTTTGCCCCTTGCTAGACGTTTGATTCATCATGACCAGCATCATAGACCCTTGAGATCCTTGAAATGGATTAGTCCTTATGTAAGATGCATGCAATGGTATGATGTTATGCTATGCGTGGAGTAATGTAGGTAAACCCTGTTATGAGTCCAGATTAAGGACTGTAAACAAAACCTGCAAGAAACCCGTGTTGTTAGATAACAAGTATACAAGTAGTTCATGTACGAAGGCACCCAAGTCACACAAAACAGCCCTTAGAGTTTAGGCCAGCATGGGGTCTAGGTATTACCCTCTTTCAGTTTGTTGGTTAAGACCTGTCCTATCAAAAGTAACCGGGTTCTAGAGGATCCCAATATCACTGACTACCCTCAATCGGTCATAACTCCAGCATCGCAATCTTTTCTTGCGGCCAGAACCATCGCGATAGTTTAGCCTCAATGGGTGTAGCATACTGCTACTGTTCTATGGCCAAGTTGGGTCAAATTAGGGTTCTAAGGTCGGTTGGTGCTTAATGACTCCTCAGAAGACCCATATTCTCCTCGTTGCAACACAAGTGATATCGGTACAGACCAATGTGTCACACCAATGTAGCCACTGCTTCACCCGTGTCGGTCTATGCCGGACAAGTCCCTCACAGCTTATGCTACCTAAAAGGGTATTCTCCAGATCTGGGTTAGGATCTATGAAACTCCAAAACAGGCCCACAATTTTAAAGCAAACAAAACAAGCAATTGAAAACATAGAATGATCTAATCCTAAGGTACACCTCACTTATAAAGTTTCCCCAGCAGAGTCGCCAGTTCTGTGATCGGTGGAAATAGAACTGACCGTTTTAGCTGGTTTTGCGAAATGTCGCGGAAGCAAGAGTCGCCACCGTCTTTTATTTTCTCCAACATGGACAGGACAAAAGCACAACAAAATTCCTTATGAGAACGTTTCTCGGTTCGGGAGGTAGATTTTTAGAAAGGGAAGGTGTTAGCACCCTTTCTATCCATGGTTGTCCATGGGCTCTTAGATACTTGCTCTTATGTTTTCAAAATGTTTGCTTTTCAAAATGTGAGTGGGTTTGAAAAAAGTTTCATTGAAAGATTTCTGAATAACTCTTGTATCTGACCTCAAGAGTGTTTGAAAAATTTGTTTTGAAAGCTTTTTGAAAGTGTCGGTGTGAAAAGATTTTTTGATTTGTTTTTGAAGAGAGCAAGTATCCATGAGTCATCTACCTACCCTAAGGAATTAGGCTGTGTAAATGTCCTTAAGGTAGTGCCATCCCACCATTGAGAGGTAGGTAGCACCACCGTTGGAGGTGTTCGGGTCAATTCGATTGTAGGGACAGTGTGGTCACCGAAGCAACAATAGGACACCTTAGAAGCTACCCTTATGTCCTAGATCCTTTTTTAATCCGAGGCAACCGTTTCGAGGCAACTGTTTTGAGGCAACTATTTCGAGGCAACTGGATCATGGACATAAGAGCGACCGCTAAAACGTCCTATACTTGACGACCAAGTTTCGAAGGCAACGAGTGAGGCGTACCCTAGAAGTGGTGTGTGTATTTGTGTATTGTTTTCATGTTAACAGTTATCTTTGATCATGGCATTGTGAGCTACGCTTGTTTTTAATTACCATACATTCTTTCATGCAATTTAGAATTTAGGAGTGCGGCAAATTAAAATACGGAAAGATAAAAGCTACGCTATTACAAGGCGCGGGTCTATACATCGCCAAAATACAAAGACCCGTTTTTGATAAAGATGCGGAAAGTAAAAGAAAAGCGATAAACCTAATTACTATTACATTCCCTGAACAGTTACATAATAATCAATAAGAAAAATAATGCACGAAAAGAATAAATTGGAACGTCCGAGGGTTTTGACCCTTTGCTTGAAATTAAACTAAATTAGGACCTAATTAATTATTTAATTAAAGGAAAGAAAGTGTTTTTGTGTTTTTTGTATTTATGAAAATAAAGAAATTAAAATTAAAAGGAAACCCTAGATCTAAGTTTATTTTAATTATTAAGAAAATATTAAAGTTAACCTAACTTACTAGTTAATTAATTTACATATTTATTTACAAAAAAAAAATAATAATAAATAATGATGAAAATAATTAATTAAGAAAAGATAAAAAATGTCAAAAACCTAATTCTATATATTTTTTATTTATTAAGAAAAGAGATTAAAATATAAACCTAAATTAAACTAAAGTTAATTGTTAGAGTTTATTTACAAAAAATGTTAGTGGTGAAATTAATAATAATTAAATATATTTTACAATTTGATTTTCTGTTTTTATTATGGAAAAAAAATTATTTTAGTGAATTAATTATAGAGAAAGGAAAAAAGAATTAGAAAAGAAAAGAAAATAAATTTATACAAACCAAGGGGGGTGTCAGGCCCATGTGGAGGTTTTTTGGAAGTAATTCAGGCCCATTAAGACAAAGCTCGTTTGACTTCCCATGATTGTGTGCACATTGGTTGACTGGGGTACACCCTGGATTTCATTCTGAGGCCACTGGATTGGACCTTGAAGCCACTTGGCAGGCTAGCGCATGAGCATGTATGGTGGAACGTTTGATGGAAGCTGCATTGGAATACAATAGAACAAAAAATATCAATTATATGGGGGGACCTGGGAATCGAACCCAGGTCCCAATGCTTGCAATACAAATCCTCAACCAACTGAGCCAGGCAACGCGTTTGTAGTGTAAATGGAAAACAATAATTATATAAAAAAACACATGTTAATGATATCAACAAAAAAAATACGCGCACAGTTTGAATCACCCAACCACGCTTGGACAACTATTGTCTTCTTCATCTTTTGTACCTGCAACATGAAACAAGTAGCGGGGGTTTTAAACCCCCACTAAGTGAAAGTGTGAAAAATAGCGATTACACCCACAGATAAGATAAATTGAGCGCGAGGGTGTCATTTGATTCGTCTTGTTGAAACGAGTTTGTCTATGTTGGTCTGGAGGTCTAATTTCACAGTATATGCAAAGCCCTAATTTTCAAGCTTTTAAAACCCTAGATGTCGTTCATGGTAAATCTTGATTCAGGCAACATTAATTCAATTGAACTATGCCAATCGCTTCAGAAGGCCACTGTTATACCCCAAAATTTGCCCTCCCATATTCCTCAAGAAATTGCCAAGCCAAGCTACAAAGTTCCCCAAGGGTTGTGCAGTGCAGCAGTCTCCCATACAGTCAAAACTAGGGTTATGAGGCTGATCAAGAAAAGGAAGTGTTCAAAGGCCCAATCAAGTCTCATATGCTTACAAACATGGTCAAGCATCCTCATATCAAGTTTCAAGGCACTCAGCTCATGATTGCACAGTCAAAACCCTAAATTGCACTACAGTCAACTGTAGGGGCAAAATGGTCATTTGGCAGTCAAAAGTTCAAATTTTTGGTCAACATATCATTTTGAAGCCACAAACATCATTTGATCAATGCTTGATCATGATTCTCAAAATTTGGCTCAGAAATCATCAAAGATGCAAAAGTTGCTATATTTGGACAGCTGAAAAAGTTAACTGAAATTGACCAGGGCATAACTTTCACATGGATTATCAGAAAAATCCCATCCAAAGCTCATTTTGAAGAGAAAGACATTTACTACAACTCATCTTCATACTTCAAGTCCAAGAAATGCTCTCACAAAAAGTTATCAAGTTCAACATTACAGGTCATTTTCAAAAGTCAACAAAAAGGGACTTTAAGTCAAAGGCCATAACTTGAGATTGGTAAATAAAAATGACATGGGACCAAAGGCATTGGTTAAAGGACTCAAAGACCTTTCCAAAATGTCCAAGAACATGTGAAAAGCTTAAAAATTGAGCAAGTTATGCCTTGTAGAAGTTGGGAAATTTTTGTGAAATGGCAAAAGTCAACTATCCTTGAAAATCCAATTTTTGACAAAAGGGTCCCATTTTTCCACTTGGTCCATCCTTGTCATGCCACACACGTGTCCCATGATCAATTTCAAGACCAAATATTGATTCTTCTATTTTATTTAATTTTTAATAATTTAATTCATTTTAAATCTTTGAAAATTCAAATAAAATTCAAAAACCAATGGAATAGTGTCATGTGAACTTGAACAATTTCCTTGTATCATGGGCCAACTCAAAAACTCAGGCTAGGGTTAAGTTTCACACTAGGTCTAGGTTTTGGCTAAAAAGAAGGAAAAATGGTCAATGGTAAAAACCCTAAGACTTGTTCATTCATGGGCTTGAATCTAGGTCAGTTAGCAAGCTAATTTCCATCCATTATAATCACTAAGTCAAACCCTAGGCTGAGGA
This sequence comes from Vicia faba, assembly GCA_948472305.1. NCBI lineage: Eukaryota > Viridiplantae > Streptophyta > Magnoliopsida > Fabales > Fabaceae > Vicia > Vicia faba. Next base: position 244,926,643 of record OX451740.1, on the reverse strand, counting down.
CATCATAAGCTGCGCCCAAACAAGCTTTTGCACATCAAAAATTTTGGATAAAAAGACAAAACTGAAATCAAGGTTGGGGGAGAGCTTTAGGCCTTAATTCTTTTTCCATTAGCATCCTGAGGCATCACTGAACACATCCCAATTCCTAACATCAATCAAAACGCCAAGAAACGGTAGCTACAACTCAAACTGTGCCGTAAAAAAATTTCAAATCGCATATCATAATCTATGCATCCTTGTGCATTTTTGTTCATGAATCCTTATTCAATGTGAAGTTTGCAAGCTGACCATAGCTTTTAATTGAATTTTCGTGCACTTTTAGCCAAGTTACCATGCTTGTTCTTTAGGGTTTTCAGAAGGAAAATTTAGGGGTTTCATAATAAAGCAAAATTGGCCCTCAAGACCATGACTGTTACAATCAGCAAGCCTGGACGAGTCTGAAACACTATTCGCGATCAATTTATATAGGCCATGGCGCTAGTCGCTATTTTTCCATAGCCTGCCTAACACCACGGTTGCAAAACCGTTGCTCATTTGTTTTGTTTTACAGGGGACGTGAAGACGAAGGCATCGTGGCAAGGTGTGATTCGTCCATTTGAATTGCGCGCGTTTTAATGGCTATGCGTTGGTTTTGTTTTTTTATTATTTGTTTACTATAATATGTTAACTAACATTCAATGGCTCAGTGGCAACACGTGATACATGTGACTCTCATGACCTGGGTTCAAAACCCAGGTCTCACACATTTCTCACATTATTTTTCAACTTGAGTTCACATGCAGCGCTAACATTGATGCCTACCATACACTTCAAAATCAGCTCATCCACGTGTCCCAGAGTACCCACATCAAAGGCTGGGATTGAAGAATATGCTATGCTTCAGTCAAATGCAACACACTTTCAAAAACTTTCAAAACAAACTTTTCAAACACTCTGACGTACGAGTTGAACTGAAACTTTTCAAAGAATATTTTTGAAACCCACATTGAAAAGCAAGCAAACATTTTGAAAACACATTGAGCAAGTATCTAAGAGCCCATGGATAACCATGGATAGAAAGGGTGCTAACACCTTCCCTTTCTATAACCTACCTCCCGAACCGAGAGCAATCTCTTTAAAGGAATTTTTCTGTGCTTTTGTCCTTTCCATTTGGAGAAAATAAAAGACGGTGGCGACTCTTGCTTCCGCGACATTTCGCGAACCAGCTTTAAAACAGTCAGTTCCAGATCCACCGATCACAGCCACCATTAGTGTAAATCAAACAAGAAAAAGGATTAAAAGCACGTGAATCATGCTATGCAATTTTGAAAAACAAGACAAACTGAATGGCTTACGTTCTTGGATTCTTCACGTGTTAGGATTAATTCTCGATGCCAATAGACTCCTGGAAGGTCCAGCAATGTGTTAGAATCCTTTTTATGCTTTGAAACGTGCTGCAAGTATGATTTCAGTTTTCCAAATTTCTTGAGTTTTTTCAAGTTGGTTATGGAGTTTTCAGCAGCTTTTTCGTGTATGTATCAGTAGGGTTTCCTTGTGCATATGTATGTGATTGATTCTAGGTCAAAAATAAGCCCACAAGTCCATGGATTAATGACTTGAATATTTGATTGCTAATCATATCTTTTTTCAATCTTTTTCCATGGAAACTTTGCCAATTATGGAAGATCTTGTCTTGTTGATTGAGAAACGAATTGTCAGCTTTCCCTAGTCACATTTGCTGCACAAAAAGATCTAAAAAAGCATATCTTTGAATTTTCTTATATTTAAAACCAATTAAATGAATTAATATAAATATAAATCCAATTAATTAATTAAAAATAAGAGAATAAATTATTTTGAGCTCAATGGGTCGTGCATAGGCTTTGGGTAATGATTCAAGAAAGAATTTGAGGCCCATTAGCAAATTTGAAGTGTTTTAGGCAAAGTTGACTTTTGAAAGTTCCCAAAAATTTCCCAACTTCTCCAATGCATATCTTGCTCAATTTTGAAGCTATGATCATGTTCTTGGACATTTTGGAAAGGTCTTGAAGTCCTATAACCAATGTCTTTGTTCCCATGTCATTTTGATTTACCAATATCAAGTTATGGTCCTTGACTTAAAGTGCCTTTTTGTTGACTTTTGAAAATGACCTATAATGTTGAAATTGATAACTTTTTGTGAGAGCATTTCTTGGACTTGGAGTGTGAATATGAGTTGTAGGAAATGTCATCCCCTTCAAAATGAGCTTTGGATGGGATTTTTCTGATAAACCATGAAGAAGTTATGCCTTGGTCAATTTGCAGTTGACTTTTCAGCTGTTCAAAAATAGAAACTTTTGCATCTTGAGACTTTTTGAGCCATGCTTGTGGAATCATGATCAAGAACTGATCAAATGATGATTGTGGCTTCAAAATAAGATATTGACCAAAAATTTTGACTTTTGACTGTCAATTGACCATTTTGCCCCTGCAGTTGACTGTGGAGCAATTAGGGTTTTTGACTGTGCAATTTGATGCTGTGAGTCTTTGAAACTTGACATGTGAATGCTTGACAATGTTTATAGGCATATGGGACTTGATTGGACCCTTGGAAACCTCAATTTCTTTGCAAGAACCAAAACCCTAATTTTGACTGTGTTAGGAGGCAATTGGACTGTGCAACCTTTGAGAGATTTTGAACCATTTAGAGATTGACCTTGACAAATCTTGAAGAATATGGGAGGGCAAATTTTGGGGTACAACACTTGTCCTTCTCTTTTAAGTTTCCATCCGACTGCATATAAGGATTGAAAAATAAATCAGAAGACGGTTCATCTCCGCCCATGTTGAAGTTTGTCATGTGCGGAGGTGGTGTGTAGATCTCGTTTGCAGGAATACTAGGTATGCCATCATCGTTGGAATCATCATTCACCATTTCATCAAACTCTAACTCGTCATCTTCTTCTTCTTCATCAACTGCATCTACCTCTGCTTGTTCGGTCTCCAAAGGATCAACCACTTGTGTCACCTAAGGCTCTCGCAGCATAATGTACAACTCCATAGAGTCGTACCCGGAATACACATGGCTGGAAAACATATTCTGAAGATCCTCGTCATCTTGAACCTCAACATTATAAAATATTATTTGGTTGTTTCTAAAAAAAACTGGATTTTGATAAAATATTTGTGTCACCGGGCCTCGTCCATGTTTGGCCTCCAATCGTTTTTTGAAGTACGAGAAATTGGCTTTCCCGTTTAAAAGAAATCAGATGTTGTCTGTGTCTTTAAACAAAAACCCAGAGGTGGGACAAATGTATGTCTCACCGTTGAAATGTGCATTGATGACATATTAGGGTGCAGAGGCCATTGTGTATGGTTGTGTGAAGGTCTGAAGGTTTGAAGGTTGGAAGGTTTGAAGTTTATGACTTATTCGAAGGTTTGTATGTTTGATTGTTTGAAGGTTTGAAGGTTTGATTGTTTGAAGGTTTGAAGGTTGCAAGGTTTGACAGATTAAGTGAATCGGAGTTTTGATAAATGTAAGACTAAATAGGTCATACTGAATTTGAATTAACTAAGGCTGTAACTTCCAAGGCTGCCACCTAGTTGCGCCTACTCTTCACCTACATTGTTACTTGTAAGTCTCCTCCCATCACCTCCAATAGTGTTACATGCATTCAGGCATGGCATCCCCAAGGCTATCACCTAGCTTGCGCCTACTCTGCAACCCATGACACCTCTTATTCGCCAATGGGGATGGTGACAACTTTAATTTTTGAACTCTTTCGCCAAGTCCAATGGCGCCTCCCTTAATGTCCAATCGTGTTACATGCATGCAGAGATGCCTTCTCCAAGGCTGCCACCTAGATGCGCCTACTCTGTAAGAGTGACACTTATCATGCATGCATGCACCAGCTACCACCTCACTTACTCTATGAAATTTTTTTGCCTATAAATACAGAGCATAACATACTTCTCTCACACCCACAATCGTCTCACTCTCTGCTACAAAGTCTTTCATAATCTCTTACACTTTCTAAGTCTTTCATAATCTCAGGCATTTTCAACAATGGCTCTTCTCACAATGGGCGATTCTCACAGAGGCACAAGGGATAACATTGCCGCATTTGTAAGTTTCTATTTTAGTTGTACATTTTTTATACTTCAGGTAATGCTTTGTTCATCTTACTTAATCTTACACATTTTACATTATTAACTCAGGATACCAAAAGATTCAGAATCCGGTCTCACAACTACCTGGCTCCCGACCCATTTATCATACCATATCTGGAATACGCAGGTTTCGGACATGTTATAAAGATCTCCAACTGCACAATTGATTCAAAGTTCATTCTTGCAATGTTGGAAAGGTGGAGACCAGAGACCCATACATTTCACCTACCAATAGGTGAATGTACCATCATGCTAGAGGATGTGTACGTGTTACTGGGTCTCCCTGTCGACAGTAAGGCTGTTAACGGGTCGGTTCAACAACCCAATTCTCTGTGTGAAGAATTGTTGGGCAGGGATATGGTTGAAGGTGGTGGTGCGAGAGGTCAGGGTATACTACTCACTGAGCTTAAAAATCATTATGCAAGTTTGGAATTAAACGAAAATTCCTCCGAGCAAGACAGGGCAATAAAAGTTAGAACTTATCTAATGATACTATTTGGAACCTTTTTATTTCCCGAAAGTACGGGAAATAGTGTAAATTTTATGTATTTACATTTACTTAGAGATTTTGAAAAAACAAGAAAGTATAGTTGGGGTTCTGCAGTTTTAGCCCACCTATACAGTTCATTGTGCAAAAATGCAGTCAAGGAAAAATGTACATTTATGGCTGCACTTTTTTACTTCAAGCCTGGGGTTGGTGGAGGATGGAGTCCTTAAACCCCGTCAACAACAACACATTCGTTTTCCCGTACGCAACAAAGTAAGTCATCAAGTTATATCATTTATTACTATTCATCTCTTCACCAAATATATGCTAAAAATAAAATATTTTTCATTTCCTTTAGGTATTGCGTGAGGGGTATGGATTACCGCAAGAATCCAAGATTCAATGTCGCACTATACCGCAATATGTTGGATCCCCTAGGCCCGGATGATGTACGTCGTACCTTTCAACTTTTCTACATTTAAATTATTTATATATTACGTTTTCATTAACATGATTTAATTTTTTACGCAGTTTGTCTGGAGACCATATTTGGGTTTGGGCCATGAACCAAACCCCGAGGATGCAGCAATTTGGAGCGCCAAGACTGCAATCATACGGTTCAATGTTGTCGAGATGCACCACAGTGACCGTGTAAAGATGCAGTTCAGAATGCATCAAGAGATACCAAGTGATCCGACTTGTTTGTCCCCGTGGCATCTCAAAAGGGTCGACGCCCAGTGGGGTCTTACCAACTGGAAAGACTTTGCTCCAGAATGGTGTAAGATGTGGCAGAGGCGTCACCGACATGTCTTACTATTCCCGGTTTTCCTCAATCATGGTAATATGCGACACACAGATAAGTATTTATCTTCGTACAGGTCGGTTAGTAACCCTGAAATGCACGTGTCTCATCCAAGGTATTTGGTTGACCCGCGAACACAATGGGCACAACCCTCGTTTCCCCAACAACAAACCCAACACACATCAACCTCCCACCAACCCCTAGACGAAACAGAACCACAAACACCCAACCACAGTCCCCACCACAACACAATTACACCCAAATGCCCCATAACCAACCACAATCACCACCTCAATACCAATACCCCCATATGCCTCACACCCAACCGCAATTCCAATCACAATACCAACGCACCCGCATACCCCACACACAATTTCAGTCTTATGTATATCCCAATACGGGCCCCTCAACATCCAGCCTTAGCCCTGATCTGGGAATGTCGAAAGATTATGAACCAACCGACCCAACTTACCATCAACCACAGTATCACCAAACCACCCAACATCCTCAATACCAAATACCCCAAGATCCATTTCCTTTCTACCCCCGTACTCAGACGATCAATGCTACAGACGCACCATAGAACCCCACCCACCGCCAACACGACCAAACTTTGAGGGTATGGGTAACCGACTGTACCAAAGAGGATCTTCTAGATATGGAGATCTGACTGATTTCATGGATCCGGAACGCATTGACTTCGCTGGGCCATCGACCATGCCACAGCAGGAAACGCGACGACACACAGCACAGGAAAGGCGAGGACGGGGATGCGGAACCAGAGGTCATTACCCGGTTCCAGGGGACCACTGATTTATCTGTTTTTTTTTATCTGTTTTTTTTATGTAATACTTATCGGTGTAATCGTTTTTTTTTAATAAAAAGTCAATTTTGTTGATCCTGTATCGAATACGCAACGCACCGGATTGGAAAAAAACGTGAAATTTGCCCTAGAAATGCACTAAGGCGCCATCTCACTTGGCTTAGGGCAAGCCCTAAGCACCTAGGCGCCAAGTGAGATGGCGCCTCCCCTTAAAAAATAGGTGTAGGCGTCAATTGAGATGACTCCTCCTTTGGGGAGTCATCTGAAACATGGTTATTTGCGTAATTTTTTCTGAAACGTGATTATTTGTGAAATTCTTTTTTAATACCTGATTATTCAAAAAAAAAAATCATAAATCTCTACCTTTTTTTCAAACCGATCTTGAAGCAAACTTAAAACTACAACACCAACTTTCAAGAACATCAACCATAAAAATTCATCAACGTCTCCATTACAAAACAAAACACAAGGTACCCAATGACAAAGCACAACTAACTTTCAAAATTTATGTAATTTCTTTTAATAGATAAAAAAATAGACTAGAGAATTGAAGCTAGAAGGAAGAATAGAAGATTGGAAGCAACACTGCTGAGATTCACTCCCGCCATCAACGGGACTGGCTTCCCTTCCGACACCAACAACCATCCTCCATCGCTTGACCGTGGGCATCCGACTGGATTTGTGCCATCACCATGACTTTGATCATCTGGTCCGTTCACACCATGTAGATCGCGGGTGCCGTTTTTTTTACACAACCATGTTCTAATTCTACTCTTATTTTGATTATTGCAACTTTGACCCAACTTTGTTGAAAATTGAAAACAATCCATATGTTGGTGTAGGTATGTCTTGAAATCAAGAACGTTAGAAAGCGGTAATTACTTATTGCCATTTTTTTAATTATTAATTAGGTCATATTCTTTTAGTGTCAATATTAAATTTTACTCTTTTATTTTGTTAAAATATTTAGATATCTCAATTTAGGCCCCAAGAGTTTTGTTAAATCACATCACTTATTTTCAACATTGCACTTTTAAATTTTTGTTTGTTTTAATTGTTATTAATTATTTAATTTAATTACTCTTGTTAGATTTATTAATGTAATTAATCATTTAATTTTAACTAAAAAAAAAAACATTAAGAATAACAAAAACAGAACGCATCATAAACATGCATATAAATTAAAAAAAATTATATGCATGTTTATGATATATGGAACTGTGGTGATTGTGCATTCAGGCGATGGCAACGAATCGAAGATGATGCGTCGATCCTCCTATCGTGTTGGGCGCGGCCGTGGATCTGAACGGATGGAGTAGCATCGATGCATCAGTTGGGTAGCGTGGTTCACCGCAGTGATGCTTTATCCTCGGCGATGATGGTGTTGTCCCGACTGCTCTATCTCAGATTCGAAACCTCCTTTATGATATTGTAGGATTGTTGTATGATGTTGATGTTGTAGATTGTTGTTGTTGTTATTTAGTCATGTTGTTATACAAAGTTTGCAGGTTGTGATAATTCTTCTTTTCTTCTTTCAATCTGCAAAAACAAAACTCAAACTTATATTGAAATTGTTGTGTTCAGGTGATTGTAACTTTTGGGATTTGGCAGAGATTGACAAAGAAAACTTTAAATGGTTACTTGAGTCTGGTACCAACTTTAGTGTTTGGAAATTGAAAAGAAATTTAGTGAAATTTTTTGGTTTATATATATAAAGTGATGTATGAATTTACAAGTTAACGGGTAGCATGAAGTTGACCGGAAATATGAATAAGTGAACAATTCTCTTTTACAAAAAATACAAAACTCGTTTTTTTATAAAAGAGATGAACCATAAGGTAAATTTCATCATTTGGTTAGAACATAAAAGATGAAAAGATAAAATTTAAAATTTAATGGTGGTCTCATATTTAATCATTGGCTAAAACTTAGAAATCACTAATGTTTTTGAAATTTTTTTGAAAAAAGAGATTGCAAAAGAGTAGTAAAAATAGTGAGAAGATGAATGTGTGGTTTGTGGAATTATCGGTGATTGTTTATTGTGTGTGTGAAATCACAAAATTCGTGGATGATTATTGATGAGATTGTTCTTAGGTTATTGTTTGTTAAAGTCAAACCACCCTAGAATAAACCAAAAAAAGAATTGTAAGAGCTTGAAAGAAAGTTAGCAAGTTTGTCGATTGCACGATTGTCGATGAAAAACTAGGACAACAAGAGTCCTATTTATAGAATTAGAATTAGGTTTAAAAACATGGGAAATAAATCAGTCCAAAAATCAAGAGAAGTCCAAATTCTAATCTCCAAAAAGAAAAGAAAATTAGTAACAAAAAACTAAAATAAAAAATGTTAAAATGCATTACAAAAGGTTCAAACCTGCGACCTCATACTTGCAAGCTTCATTCTTTACCAATTTTGATGTGTTACTGATTTGTAAATAAACTCAATTGAAAGTATATGAAAGGTGTGCAGATATTTGCTATTTTAAAAATACAAATAATTTGAAATAAATTATTATATTTTTAACTAGACTTGAGAACGAATATTTATAGAAATCTAAAATATTAATGTAAATCAAAAGAATTTTATAAAAATACATGTTTGAAATAAATTTTGACCGTAGCGTCAAGGCGGGCAAATTTGGGGTATGACAGCATCTCCGAAAATTCCTGCAACTCTGTCAACGTCAATGGCGGCTTGGAGGGACTGAGGACTTCAAGAAAACAAATTTGATCGTCAAAACAACCTAATTAAAATTTTCTATCGTAGTTCTAAGCTAGCAAAGACTTAAAATCTTTTCAATTTTCTAACCTAATACTCAAATTCTAGACTATTTTACATTAACTCAAAAAAGTTCAAAAACAACTTACAAATTCTATCCAAAGCATGGTTCTTGTTGCTCAATGGGGTTTGAAAACTGATGTTTGATAAAGCTTGCTTGTTGTTTGATGAAGATTAATAAAGTTTTTCACAATGGGGTTGGGTGGTGTTTGAACAAAATGGGTTTTGAAAATGAATATCAGAAAGTGAGGAAGTGGAAGGGACGATGGCGCATATTTGAGACAATACCTTTCAGAGATACATCTACGTAAAGATGTCGGAGATGTATCTCTAAAACATTTCTGCGTGACATTTGATCTTAGGGGAACAAATGCACTAGAGTTAGGGTGCATCCAGAGATGCAACTTCAGATGTATTACAAAGACGCATCTCTAGTTAATTCCTTTCACTGATTTACGGTCTTGTTCAGCAATGTTAATACTTAGGATTTTTCGGAGATACATCTCTGAAATCTAAGGATATTTTGGTATTTTCACACAGTGCGCTAGAAAATGATGTGGTGCTTTAAGAAATTCCCTACTTTTGATTAGATAGGGGAAAACTCGACCTTCGCTTTCGCTTTAGGAAAACCAATTTTGTGTGAATGCACTTTAGAATAAACAATTGGGAAAGATAATAATTGACAAAGGAAAATTTAATATTATTTAAGTTTTCACTTTTAGGGTTGAGAAATGGAGAAAAAATTATTTAAAAAATATATATGAATTGTTTTATAAAAGTTAAACTGTTATAAATGGAATCATTATGGATGTCCATCCATTAGGAGATTTCAATTGATTTTCTATTTATTACATATGTTCTATAAATAAGATTCATATTGTACTTGATATCGACACTGATAATGAGAATAATACAATCATATTTTCTCTCTTTCTTTAATTTGTCTCTATTCTTATTAATTTCATAACACGTTTTCAGCACGAAGCTACAAGACTTGTAAGGTAAGATTATATCTTTGTCTTTTTATAATATATATTTTCTACCTATTATTTATAATATATCGACTAGAAAATAATATTTATATAAGTTCCTGAAGAACTTATCAAGCATCCATAAAGAATAGCAAAACAATATTTATATAAGTTCCTGAATAACTTATCAAGCATCCCTAAAGGATAGGAAAGTAATATTTATATAAGTTCCTTAAGAATTTATCAAGAATCCTGAAGGATAGCAAAATAATAGTTTATTATATGGTTCCCGAAGAACTTATCAAGTATCCATTAATGATAGAAAAATAATAGGTTTATATTGTTCCTGAAGAACATATGAGGCATCCCTAATGGATCGAAAAATATTGATTCTCTTATATAGTTCTTGAACAACATATAAAGCATCCTTACATAATCGAAAAATATTGAATCTCTTATATATTTCTTGAAGAACTTATAAAACATCCCCGAAGGATAGCAAAATAATAATTTCTTATATAGTTTCTGCAAAATGATTAATTTCTTATATAGTTCCTGAAGAATATGTAAAGCATCCCTGAAGAATAGAAAAATAATGACTTTGTCCTATAGTTCCTGAATGACTATAATTTTTTTTTAATAAATTTAGTTCTTGAAGGACTAAAAAAACAAAATTATTGTTGAGTTACTCAAGAGCTAAGCATTTACCATACAATCGTTTACATGACTATTTTAAAATATTCACAACGAATAATATTTTTTATCATGAATTATAAGAACATGTTGAAGTATATAACAAAATTAATGTTCAAGTGTTCTTAAAGAATTGCATACATCCATGAAGGACTAATAGTTAAGTATCATAGTAAGAATTGTTCAAATCATGATATTTTAATTTTGATTGATGAAATTATTTATAGTTCTAGAAGCACTTAATATTTAATATTATTATTAGTAATATATTTTTGTCTCAATTGATCAGATATGTATCAATGATGATTTTTATGCATTCTAAAAGAAGTGCATAAATCATGTTAAACAATCTCAAAAGCATAACATTTGTATATTAAAGAATCATAAGGAAATATTATTTTGATTATTGTCTATAAATATATGTATATGTATATTGTTTGTGATATAGTTTCGAAAGAAATATATGTATATGTATATGTATATGTATATGTATATGCCTCTCCTGTCTCAGATACCTGAATAGGTGTGAAATTCTGGCTGCAGATACTCAATGTCACGTTCAATGTTATGACACCGTATCTGACTTTCTATAAGACAGTAAATACAAAAACAGTAAAGAACACAGTTAATTGTTTACCCAGTTCAGTGTGCAACAACACCTACTCTGGGGGCTACCAAGCCAGGGAGGAAATCCACTATAAGAGATGTTAATTCAGGAATAAACCAACCAGTTTATCTCCTTCACTTAAGACCTACCCAATGCAACTTCAATCTAAGTACAACTTAAACCTGAGTTCCTACTCACTCCCCCTCAATCACAGCAGTGATACATAAAACAATTTGACTAATGAATTGTTGAAGACACTCTTCAAAACATACACTTGATTATGCTTCACAGATTTTTAATCAAGCAACACAAACACTCTTGCTTCAAAGCTTTGAGTGCTACACAACCCTTACAATTAAAAACCTATTCCAAGTCACTTATCACAATGATAATTGCTTGGATTGCAATAGTTAAAACTATACAGCTTATAAATGATCTTCTGTCGAAAAGGGATTGATTCCAAAACAGCAGCTCTGTTGAATATATAGCAGCTGCATCTTCAGTTAGGGTTTCCAAAAAGCTAGGGTTAATTCCGTTTGACCTTAAGACTAGGTCACAGGACTTTATCAACCAGGTTAGGGTTGAGCTAGGTTAACCCAAAGAAAACGCAGGATTCTGTTCTGGAAAGACTGAGTCATTTTCCTGAAAAAACTCAGAATTAACCAAACTGTATACCTGTTAGTTCAGAACAGGATGTCTTAACATCTGTTATGACATCTGAAAACCTGTCTACTGATTTAGGTAAATGTGATCATTTTGCAAAATGCTCGGATACACACTCATAAACATCAGTACCTGTATGATAATATTTTTCTGCAAAGGTACCTAATAAATCTGTACCTAATAAACTAGAATGTTATGACATCAGTCATGATATTCATACACCTGGTTTTGCCAAAAATGCATGTCAATACCTAAACAACTACAAACTCCCCCTTTGGCAGATTTTTGGCTAAAGCCCCTAAGCAATCAGAGATAGATAGCAGCAGAAAAAAAAGGCTGCAGAAAAATGGAATGTCAAATAAAGTACCAAAATATATCTCCCCCTCTTTAGCCACAAATGGGCCAAAGATACATGTTCATAAAAATTATACAGTCATCCAGACAAAGTAATAAGAGCAGCAACAAAAAAACTGAACACACTTCCAAACTCTACCAGGGACCAGCAGCAACTCCACCAAACAGCAACTCCACCAACCTTTAAGCATTGTCATCAGACTCAGAGGAGCTAGTTTCTTCAGTATTGAGATGACCTTCCTCTTCCCTTCTGTTTCCTTCAACTTCCTCCTTTTCTAACCTGGCAATTAGGTTTTCTAGGGTCTTTTTCCTAGCTTCCAGTTCTTTGCAGATCTCTTTTAATACAGCTATGACATTAGATGTCTTGGACTGGGTCTTCACAGACGATGTCTCAGCTGATGTTATGACAATATCAGGAGCATGAGATCCCTGAAACAGTTTGTAGTGCAACCCAAGGGCAGGAGCTCTTTTGCAAGCAGTATCTCTTGCCACCAGGATATCAGGGTATTGTGCAAGGATAATTCCACAAAGGAGGGAGGGAAAGGCAATTGGTCCTTTGACAGCATAACTACCAGCATGTTTTAAAGTTTGTTCAAAAATATACCTGCCATAGTCAAAAGCAGTCTTGGTTCCCACAGCATAAATAAATCTCCCCAATCCTGTGGAGATAGTTGATTTATGGTTTGTAGGCACCCAGTTGGCTGCACCAATCTTGTGCAGGATGGCAAATTTCATGCTAAGTTTGCTGGCATTCAGCTTGCCTTTCAAGGGCCAGCACTTCACTTGCCTTGCTAAGATGGTTTGACAAACTTCATTGTCAGTGACTTCCAGATCAGGACAATCCTCATTTGATCTTCCAAGAAATTTGTTAATTTCTGATGGGGAGAAATTAACCCTTCTTCCTCTAACAAAAACACTTTCAAAGTCAGCTGACCTTCCATCAGCACAATCATTAGACAAGTTAACTATGAACTCCTTGACCAGATTTTCATAACACTTGTTAAATTTTATCACCGTCTTCATCAGTCCAGTATTCTTGATCAGGTCCATGATGTCTTTGCACTCCATGGCATCATTGTTGAGCTCTCTTTCTAAAGCTATTCTCTTCAAGCAAACATACTTCCATTTGTTTGCATTGTCAGGGTGGTGGAAAGAGATGTTGTCTGTTGGGACTTCAGGAACTCTAGCAATTTTGCTGGAGGGCAGTTTCCTTCTGATAGGAATTTCTTCAGCATCAATCTCAAACTCTGATTCCTCATCAGAATCAGAATATTCAGGATCTTTTCTCTTCTTTGTAATTGGTTGTCTACCAGTATACACCTGGGCTTTCACCTTCCCTTTGGACTGACCAGTTTTCACAGATTCTACCCCAGCCTTGCCTTCAGCCTTGGATTTCTTAACAGCAGGTTTATCTTTGGACACACATTTTGCATCATTCTGATTACCCTTTCTTTTCATCAATCTCCTAGCTATGCTAGGGTTTACATTGGCAATCAGATCATTATCTGAGTAATCCTCATCCACATCAATGATAGGTGGATCAGCAGTATTTTCTGAAGGGTTCTGAATGTTGTCATTTTGTGTCACAACATTCTGAGAGACATCTACATTCTCAGAGACGTCCACATTTGGGCTTCCTGATTGATTTAAAGGGACAGAAATCCCCGGTACAGGTTGGTTTCCGCTTAGTATACTAGTAACAAGCCTAGCAATAGCTTGATGAACTTGAACTGATCCTTCTCTATTTGGTACAGAAGAAGAAGGATGAGAAGGATTACCAGAGGCTGCAACTTGAGCTCTTCCTGCATGTCTAGTTCTCAGCTTTTTTACTTTGGCGGGGTCAGTTGCCATCTCTCTGAGAGGAGTGATCTCAAGAACTTCAGATTCTATGCATGTGGTGATTGCTCGAGAGTCTTTGTCAGATGATGAAGATGATGAAGATGATGAAGATGAAGAGGTCGCCTTGGTTGAAGATGATGTTTGAGACATTTTGATTGACTTAGAGCACCAGTAGCAATTTGAGAAAAAAATTTGATTGAGAGAAGGGAACAGGTTGCAAAGTCGAGAGAGGTAGGAGGCAAAAGAGAGTCTTTTCAACTTCTTAAAGATTTTGAAAGAATTGGGAAAACATATGATTAACCCACTAAAAATAGACTTAACAAGATTAACTCCTTCAACCCTTGTTTTAAGCAAAATTAATTGCTATAATTTCTCATGTTGGCAAATACCCAACCTGCCCCTCAAGTTTTCAAGTTTATTTCCAACAAGAGCCTTGGTAGAAGAATCAGCCAGCTGAAGCTTAATGATACCATGTTCCAGTTTAATTGACTTCTTCTCTACAAAGTCAATGTGCTTGGTCCTGTTATGCTGAATAGGGTTCATGGAAATATTGATTGTATTCAGATTGTCACAATAGAATGTCACAACATCTTGTGAGACATTATACTCAGTGAGCATCTGTTTTGTCCAGATATTTTGAAAACAGTTACTACTAGCTGCAACCATTTCAGCACAAAGTTGGGAAGGCATTCTTTTGACATGAATCATAGTTCTGGTTGATTCTTGAATGGTCTTATTCTTCTTTTTGTCAACTCCATTTTGATGGTGAGTTATAGGAGAAGAGACTTCACGATTCATTTCTTCTGGGAAACAGAATTTATTAGACTTGTTGTTTCCAAAATCCTTGTCATGATTACTTCTGGTTCTGACAACACATCCTTCTTCAAGTTTATCCACCACATCATAGACATGTTTCTTTTTACCAAGTCTTTCAATTTTAAGTTCACCACAAACCTTTCTTTCATCAATTTGTAGTTTTGGAGTCCTTCTGACTGCTTCCATAGAGATAGCTCTTTTCATTCTTCTTAGATGAAGATGACCAAGCTTATGGTGCCACAGTTTCATCTCTTTTTCTACTTTGGTAATTGGACACATAGTGGAGTTATTAGTGTTCTCAGGCTGCCACAAGTAACAGTTATCTTTGGATCTGATTCCTTTCATTACAACTTCTAGTTTTTCATTAATTACTAGACATTCAGATTTTGAGAAGTTGACCTTGAATCCTAGATCACACAATTGACTGATACTAATGAGATTAGCAGTCAGCCCTTTTACCAGCAGTACTTCACTCAGACTTGGAACTTCAGGGCAGTCCAAATTACCAACTCCTTTGATTTCACCTTTAGCACCATCTCCAAAGGTCACATAACTAGTGTTGTGAGGTTTAACATGATTGAGAATGTTCTTTATTCCAGTCATGTGTTTAGAACACCCACTGTCAAAGTACCAGCCTTCCTTTGCAGACACTCTCAGGGAAGTGTGGGTTATCAGGGCAGTAGCCTTTTTCTTCCATTGAGGAGTATGTGGTACCCTTTTTGACTTAGGTTTAACACCTGAGTTTTGATTAGGGTATCCATGCAATTTGAAGCAGAAGGGTTTTATGTGTCCATACCTCCCACAATGATGACATCTCCATCTTTGGTACTTTTTCTTCATATATTTCTGTTTCTGATGTTGAGAGTTATGTTGAGACATCTGCTTTGACAATTGTTTAACAGGCCTGATCTTCTTGTCTGCACCAGATTTCTTAGCTTCCACAAATCCTAGTCCAGATTTGTTTCCCACATTTTGTCCAACTTGAAGAATATCTTCCAATTTATCTGTTCCATTGGTCAGCATCTTGACAGATTTGGTCATTTGGTTCAGTTGTGAGTTCAGTAATTGAACTTCCCCTTCTAGATGACTTATAGTTTCAAGATCTGCCCTTTTTTCAGCCTCCAGCTTTATAATGAGTTTTGATTGTTTCTCATTCTGCACACAGACTTCAGCACTTCTGATACACAATTTCTTGTAGGTATCAGCCAGTTCTTCAAATGTCACTTATTCATCACTGGTGTCACTTTCAGATGTACAAACACTAGTTAGAGCAGTAACTAGTTTGGCAGATTCTTCTTCAGAATTACTTTCTGAATCACAGTCATACCAAGTAACAATCATTCCTTTCTTTTGTTTCTTAAGAAAGGTTGGACATTCAGCTCGAATATGCCCATATCCTTCACAACCATGGCATTGAATTCCTCTGCCTTGGTTTCCCTTCTCTTCTGACCTTGGTCTTCTGCTGGAACTGTCAATGTCAGAGGGAATGTTATGAACATTAGACCTTGACTTTGGATCTATTCTTTTGATGAGTTTGTTGAACTGTCTTCCAAGCATGGCTATAGCTTCTGAAATATTTTCTTCTTCATCTTCCTTGTTTTCAACATCAGTGTTGGATACAAGTGCTATGCTCTTGTTCTTCTTGTCACAATTATCAGTGATCCCCATCTCAAAAGTCTGAAGAGACCCAATAAGTTCATCCACTTTCAACTTGCTGATGTCCTGGGCTTCCTCTATGGCAGTTACCTTCATTGCAAATCTTTTAGGCAAGGATCTGAGAATCTTTCTCACCAGTTTTTCTTCTGAAATCTTTTCTCCCAGTGCTCCTGAGGTGTTGGCAATCTCCAAGATGTTCATGTGAAACTCATGAATGGTTTCATTTTCCATCATTTTTAGATTCTCAAACTTGGTAGTCAACATCTGAAGCCTTGACATTTTTACTTTGGAAGTGCCCTCATGAGTAGTTTTGAGAGTGTCCCAAACTTCCTTGGCCAGTTCATATTGATGTACTAGTCTGAAAATGTTTCTATCAATTCCATTGAACAAGGCATTTAAAGCTTTGGAATTTCCCAGGGCTAACTCATCTTCTTCTTTACTCCAATCTTCCTCAGGCTTCAGACTGATTGTCCCATCTTTCTCAGTTATGGTAGGATGGTTCCATCCTTTGTCAGCAGCTCTCCAAGCCTTTTTGTCCAGAGATTTTAAGAAGGCAATCATATGAGGTTTCCAGTAGTCATAATTAGTTCCATCCAGAATGGGTGGTCTATTTCCAAAAACTCATTCTTTGTCCATAGTGCCAGAAAGTGATATCCCTAGATCTCACCCAGTAATACAGGCAGGGTGCCTGCTCTGATGCCAATTGAAATTCTGGCTGCAGATACTCAATGTCACGTTCAATGTTATGACACCGTATCTGACTTTCTATAAGACAATAAATACAAAAACAGTAAAGAACACAGTCAATTGTTTACCCAGTTCAGTGTGCAACAACACCTACTCTGGGGGCTACCAAGCCAGGGAGGAAATCCACTATAAGAGATGTTAATTCAGGAATAAACCAACCAGTTTATCTCCTTCACTTAAGACCTACCCAATGCAACTTCAATCTAAGTACAACTTAAACCTGAGTTCCTACTCACTCCCCCTCAATCACAGCAGTGATACATAAAAAAATTTGACTAATGAATTGTTGAAGACACTCTTCAAAACATACACTTGATTATGCTTCACAGCTTTTTAATCAAGCAACACAAACACTCTTGCTTCACAGCTTTGAGTGATACACAAACCTAACTTGACTCTGCTTCACAGCTTTAGTCAAGAGACATACAAACACTCTTGCTTCAAAGCTTTGAGTGCTACACAACCCTTACAATTAAAAACCTATTCCAAGTCACTTATAACAATGATAATTGCTTGGATTACAATAGTTAAAACTATACAGCTTATAAATGATCTTCTGTCGAAAAAGGATTGATTCCAAAACAGCAGCTCTGTTGAATATATAGCAGCTGCATCTTCAGTTAGGGTTTCCAAAAAGCTAGGGTTAATTCCGTTTGACCTTAAGACTAGGTCACAGGACTTTATCAACCAGGTTAGGGTTGAGCTAGGTTAACCCAAAGAAAACGCAGGATTCTGTTCTGGAAAGACTGAGTCATTTTCTTGAAAAAACTCAGAATTAACCAAACTGCATACCTGTTAGTTCAGAACAGGATGTCTTAACATCTGTTATGACATCTGAAAACCTGTCTACTGATTTAGGTAAATGTGATCATTTTGCAAAATGCTCAGATACACACTCATAAACATCAGTACCTGTATGACAATATTTTTCTGCAAAGGTACCTAATAAATCTGTACCTAATAAACTAGAATGTTATGACATCAGTCATGACATTCATACACCTGGTTTTGCCAAAAATGCATGCCAATACCTAAATAACTACAAGGTGAACTAATGCGTCTACGTGAAGATGGAGGCAAGGAGGCACGAGCAGGAGAACACTGCCTGCTGCGAAAGGACGAAGAAGAAGGCAGAGAAACATGAACCCCAAAACCTGACGCTGCCTCTGCCACATGTCCAGAGGTAGAAGGAGCTTGGGATGCTTGCCTATTTTCCCTCTGAACTGAAGCACGATGTGCAACCCTGTCGTGTCTCAACCAAGATTTCTGTCAGCCATAACACCTGTAAAATGACAAAACAAACGTTATAGAATGATTCTTGTCCAAATAAAGGAAGTGTAATGTAGCAGACTTTATTCTGGAGATGCATTTTCAGTTTTTATGTACACGTTGAAAAATTCCATAGATGTATCTCCAGAAATTCCTGTAAATCAGTCAGCGTCAATGGCGCCTTGGAGGGTCTGAGGACTTCAAGAAAACAAAATTAATCGTCAAAACAACCTAACCAAAACATTCTATCGTAGTTATAAGCTAGCAAACACTTAAAATCTTTCAATTTGCTAACCTAATACTCAAAGTCTGGACTATTTTACACTAACTCAAAAAAGTTCAAAAACAACTTACAAACTCTATCCAAAGCTTGGTTCCTGTTGCTCAATGGGGTTTGAAAGCTGATCTTTGATAAAGCTTGCTTGTTGTTTGATGAAGATTAATGAAGTTTTGCACAACGAGGTTGGTTGGTGTTTAGACAAAATGAGTTTTGAAAATGAATATCAGAAAGCGAGGAAGGGGAAGGGACGATGGTGCATATTTGAGACAATACCTTTCAGAGATACATCTATGTAAAGATGTCAGAGATGTATCTCCAAAATATTTTTGTGTGACATTTGATCTTAGGGCAACACATGCACTAGATTTGGGGTGCGTCTAGAGATGCAACTACGAAAGTATTACACAGACGCTGTAAGAATAAGATTAGTTCTGACCTATCTCAGAGTTTTGATGATAACAATAAATTATATTTAAGATAATTTATACTCTGATGAATGTGTTTGAATGTTTCAGATAATGTTCTGACAAAACATTCTGAAGTGCTAAGCAAAAATTATGAATAAGTTCTTTGATAAAAGAACCTTTTCTTCAAGCGCATCTGCTGACTCTGGTAAGACACTTTATTTTTTAAATATATCTTCTAACATTTTGCAGGATCCTTGCTCAGAAGATTACTTGAAAGCAAGCGCTGATCAAGTTCTTAGCAAGCAAAGCTCTGCCTAGAAGATGAGTGAAGCATGTTCTGACTTAAAGACATTGGAGCAAATTCTAAAATAATGTTAAAACCAACTTGTCTTGTCAAAGTGTAGGAAACATGTTCTTACATTCTGTCGTTTGCTCATTAATGCAAAGACGGTTGAAAGCACTCAAGAGTCTACAACTAGTTTCTTGGAAAATGGAATATTGCAAGGAAACACGCAAGTATTTAATGCTCTCCAACTTTTCTGAAGGCAACAACGGTCTTATTGTTCCTACTATAAATAGAAGGACATTTATTGCAAGCCAACAACCAAGTGAACCAATCAATTTTCAAAATAGAAGCAAGAAACTACGTGAAAGATTCTAAGCTCACAAACTCATTGTTCATACAATTTGTGCATTATATTCTAAGTGAAAAATCACAGTTGTGATATAGCTTGATTAGAAGCAAACTTTATCTCACTATCTGTAAAGATTAAACTCTTGTATTTTGTTCCTTGAGAGACCAAGTTTGGTCAGATTTCTCAAGCAGACTAGGACTAGATTTAAGTCTTAGTGGTGTTAGTCACTTGTCATATTACTTGTGCATTGTTAGTCACAACAGTTGTTGTGTGTTTGTAATCAATTGATTATAGTAGATTAATTCCTTGTTGAGAAATGCGAAATCACCTTGGCGGGTGGACTGGAGTAGTTTGAGTTCAAACGAACCAGGATAAAAATAACCTTGTCCTTCCATTATTATTGAGCTTTGTTTTGGAAACGAAAAGATTCACTTATTCAACACCTCCTCTAAGTGTTTTCTTACCCCTTCAATTGGTATCAGAGCTTGACTCTGAGCATAACACTTAACAGTGTCAGGAAAAGATCCAGAAGAAAACACAATGGTCGCTGAACAAAACAATAATAGCTACAACAAACCTCCAGTGTTTGATGGAGAAGATTTTGAGTACTGGAAAGATAGACTAGAAAGTTTCTTTCTAGGTCATGATAGTGATCTTTGGGATATAGTCTTGGATGGTTACAAACATCCTATAGATTCAAAAGGAAACAAAGTGGATATAAAAAATATGGATAGACAATAAAAATCTGATTTTAAAAATTATCATAGAGCTAGAAATATTTTTCTAAATGCTATCTCTAAAGTAGAATATGAAAAATCACTAATAGAGATACAGCGCATGATATGTTTGAGTCTCTCAAAATGACTCATGAAGGAAACACTCAAGTTAAGGAGTCTAAAGCTTTGGCTTTAGTTCAGAAGTATGAAGCCTTCAAAGTTGAATAGAGTGAGTCTATAGAAGCAATGTTCTCTAGGTTTCAAACTTTGATCGCTGGTCTGAGAGTTTTGAACAAAGGATATACCAAAGCAGATCATGTGAAAAAGATCATCAGAAGCTTACCCAGAAGATGGGCACCAATGGTCACTGCTTTCAAAGTGTCAAAAGATCTAAACAAAGTGTCTCTGGAGGAACTCATCAGCGCTCTCAGAATTCATGAGATTGAACTGAATGAGCACGAGCCTTAGAAGAAAGGTAAGTCTCTGGCCCTTAAATCAATTAAGAAATTCGATACTAACGCTTTTCAGGCTGAAGAGGAAAACTCTGAAGAATCAGCTTCAGAAGAAGACGAACTATCCTTGCTCTCCAGAAGGATCAATCATCTGTGGAAGCACAGGCAAAAGAAATTCAGGAACTTCAAGAAGTCAGAAGATAAAGCAGAATCTTCTGGACACAAAAAGTCAAACAAAAGAGAGATCATTTGTTATGAATGCAAAGAACCTGGTCACTACAAAAGTGATTGTCCAAAGCTTAAAAAAGAAAAACCAAAGAAGAGATTTGGTAATAAGAAAGGAATGATGGTAACCTGGGATGACTCGGATTCTTCTGAAGATGAATCTGGTTCTGAAGATGAAAATGCCAACCTAGCTCTGATGGCTATCACAGAAGATGACTCAGACTGTGAGTCAGAACAAAGAGAGGTATTTTCTGAATTTTCTAGAGAAGAACTTGCTGATAGTTTATCAGAACTTATGGAAAACTATAGTCAACTCAAAATCAAATACAAGAAACTCAAGAAGAGTCTTGCATCTGATCTTGAGAAACTTGAAACCAAAAAATCTGAACTTTTAGAAAACAATTTTAAACTTAAAAAGGAAATTCAAAATGTTCAAAAGAATTTTAGTTCAGAGTCTGTGTCTAGTTCAAAAGATATTCTGAAAGAATATGACTATAGCTTTCAATCTTTTCTAGCTAAAGGCATAGACAAAAGCAAAATGGCTTCAATGATCTATGGAGTTAGTGGGAAAAATAGAATAGGAATTGGATATGAACCTCCCAAAGGGAAGGAGACATACATTCCAAAACATGTTGCTAAAATGACCTTCACTTACAAACCTCTGAGTAAACAATTCAAGTTTGGACACTCACATGATATAAAATATACATCACATTCTGGAAACTCTTATGCTAACCCAAAAGGACCCAAAAAGATATGGGTACCTAAGGATAAAATAATATTTGTTGCAGATGTCCTTAACTGCTCAATTGAAACACCAGTCATGGTACCTGGACTCTGGATGCTCACGACACATGACGGGAAAAAGGTCTATGTTCCAAAGCCTGGAATTTAAAGCTGGAGGAGATGTGAAGTTTAGAGGTAATCAGAAAGGGAAGATTATTGGTTCTGGAACCATTGGAAACGGTAACCTTCCTTCTATCTCAAATGTTTTATTAGTAGAAGGATTAGCTCATAATCTATTGTCCATAAGTCAATTAAGTGACAATGGCTATGACATTATCCTTAATCAAAACTCCTGTAAAGTTGTAAGTCAAAAAGATGGATCAATCCTCTTTTCTGGAAAGAGAAAGAACAACATTTACAAAATTGATTTATCAGATCTTAAATCTCAAAACGTCAAATGCCTTTTGTTTGTTAGCAATGAGCAATGGGTATGGCACAAAAGATTGGGACATGTCAGTCTTAGAAAAATCTCTCAACTAAATAAATTAAATTTAGTCAGAGGACTTCCCAATCTGAAGTACAACTCAGAAGCTCTGTGCGATGCATGCCAAAAGGGAAAATGTTCAAAACCTTCCTTTAAATCTAAAAATGTTGTCTCTTCCTCTAAGCCATTAGAGTTACTTCATATTGATCTGTTTGGGCCAGTTAAAACTGCATCCATCAGAGGCAAGAAGTATGGATTGGTCATCGCTGATGACTTCAGCAGATGGACATGGGTAAAGATTTTAAAACACAAGGATGAGTCACATTCTGTATTCATTGACTTCTGTACTCAAGTGTAAAATGAAAAAGATTTCAAAATCACAAAATTCAGAAGTGATCATGGTGGTGAATTTGAAAATCATTATTTTGAAAAGTATTTTAAAGAAAATGGTATTGTTCATAATTTTTCTTGTCCTAGAACTCCCCAGCAAAATGGAGTTGTAGAAAGAAAGAATAGAACATTACAAGAAATGGCCAGAACCATGATCAATGAAACAAATATGGCTAAGAAATTTTGGGCAGAAGCTGTGAACACAGCGTGTTACATTCAGAATAGAATCTCTATAAGACCTATTCTTGAAAAGACTCCCTATGAATTGTGGAAAAATAGAAAGCCCAACATTTCTTATTTCCATCCTTTTGGATGTACTTGTTTTATTCTGAACACCAAAGAAACTCTGAACAAGTTTGATTTCAAAGCACAAAAGTGTTTCCTGCTTGGATATTCTGAACGCTCAAAAGGCTATAGAGTATACAACACAGAAACTCTGATTGTTGAAGAATCAATCAAAGTCAGGTTTGATGATAAGCTTGGCCAGCAACAGCCAAAGCAAATTGATTTTTCTGTAGGTATAGAAGATCATCCCTCAAACTATGAAACTTCATAAGCAAAAGAAGACTCAGAAGCAAAAGAAGACTCAACAGATCATCCTCTTGACAATGCTCTGAAAAATCTCAGAATCTCTGACCAAACCACTCATAAAAGGTTTCCTAGAATATCTTCAGCTTACAAAGAAGACGTAATCATTGGAAGAAAAGAAGATCCCATCAGAACAAGATCCTCTCTTAGAATCAATGAAGAATCTTTGTTTGGTTTGGTCTCTCTGATTGAGCCAACTACCATTGATGAAGCTCTGAAAGATAATGATTGGATCTTAGCAATGCAAGAAGAACTCAATCAATTCTCCAGAAATGATGTATGGAATCTAGTTCCAATACCCAAAGGATTCAATGTTATAGGAACCAAATGGGTTTTCAGAAACAAATTGAACGAGCAAGGAGAAGTAATCAGAAACAAAGAACGACTGGTTGCACAGGGTTATAGTCAACAAGAAGGAATTAATTATAATGAAACCTTTGCCCTAGTCGCCAGGTTAGAATCTATAAGATTATTAATTTTTTTTGCTGTACAAAATAACATTTCATTATATCAAATGGATGTTAAAAGTGCATTTATAAATGGCTATATTGAAGAAGAAGTATATTTCCATCAACCTCCTGGATTTAATGATTCAAAACATCCAGAACATGTTTTTAAATTAAAAAAGTCTTTGTACGGTTTAAAACAAGCTCCCAGAGCTTGGTATGATCGTCTGAGTAATTTTCTTTTAGAAAAAGATTTTACCAGAGGGAAAGTGGACACAACTCTTTTCAGCAAGACATTTAAAAATGATATTTTAATATGTCAAATTTATGTTGATGATATATGTGATACGGTGGGAGAACTGACTATTGTTTTGCGTTTGTTTTCGCAAATGTTTCGGTTGAGCAAGAGTCGCCACCGACTTTTTATTTTATCCTAAGGAAAGGTTAAAAAGCACAGCAAAAACCTTTTGAGATGTTTTCTTGGGTTCGGGGAGTAGATTATAGAAAGGGAAGGTATTAGCACCCTTTCTATCCATGGTTATCCATGGGCTCTTAGTTACTTGCTTAGATCACTTGCCTTTTGTTTTCAATTGTTTTAAATGGTGCTTGTGTGTGTGGGTTTGAAAATGTTTTGAAAAGAAGCCAATGTGGTGGCAACCTTTGTAATGATCCATGTGGGGATGTATACAAAGATGTATGTCTTTTGAAAAAAGTTTTCATTTGTTTTTGAAAGTTGTTTTGAAAGTGTTGTGAGATGTGGTTTTAGAAAATAGGCAAGTGTTTTGTTTTTGCAAGTTTGATTCAAGTAACTAACAGTTTATCTATTCCTAAATTTCTCAAAGTTTATTGCTATGTTTTAACCCTTTTAATAAGTTTGTTCCACCATTGTATTTGGTGGACAATCTCATGTTAGGATGTGAAAGGGACGGGCGCGGGTCATCGTTTAGACCATAATTGCAACGGTGTTAAGTATCTTTGGGCATTTTCTTTAAGGGACTTGATCATTTGTTTTTGTTTGTTTTGAAAAGTGTTATCGAGGGACTATGATCATTCAATTTGTTTGTTTTGCCCAAAGAGACCTAACATGCAATATGGCCCATTTTTGAAAGGCAACAAGTGGAATACCCTAGGGGGTGCAAGTGTGATTTGTGTGTCCATTTTCATGCTTGTTTGTCTTATATTAGGTCCAACTAATTTTGGTTAATTTTTTATTCGCATATAAACCCTAATTCTAGCATTGTATTTTAGAAAGCGATAAAGTGCGAAATTTAAATTCCTACGCTATTACAACACAATAATATAGGGAGGGGGGTACAATGTTTCAAATGGGGAGGTATTTAGACAGGAAATTGAATCTAAGCTATTACATCAATATTGAATATTTGCAAGGTAATTTAATTGCATAAATAAAATAAAAATATAACAAATATGCAAGAATGCAAAAAATGGTTTTTTATATGTATGAAAAAAAAAATTTATTTATGTAAAATAAAAAGAAAATAAAATAAAAAAATATTATTTTTGGAGTATTTTTGAATTTAGGGCAAAAACCCTAATTCAAAGGTATTATTTATTAATATATACAATGTTTATCATTTATACAAAAATAAAATAAGAAAAGAAATATATTTGTAAAAAAATGATTTTTTAGTGTTTAATATTAATAAAATAAAATATGTATATTTTTAGTATTTTATTCTAAGTATATTAATAAATATATATTTATGTATTAAGTTCTAAATATGTATTATATAAAAAATAATAATGTTTAATATAAAAATAAATAAAATAAAAAAGGGTATTTTTTATACAAAATATTTTCAGGAAGTAAAAATAAAATAAAAAGTGTATAAAAAATATATTTGTATTATCTTAATATTTTAAACAAAAAGTATATATGTATATTTATTTATTTATGTACAAAACAATCAAATAAATACTTAATAAATTCAAAAAATGATGGGAAAAATATTTTTATATTTTTAAAATGCTGAGAAAAAAATAAATGAATCAGTTAAAAAAGAAAAAGTCAAAAAATATTAAAAATGAAGCAAATGGGCTCAGGGGGTGCAAAAGTAAATGTATGGTGCAAAAAGGAATAACAAAACAGGCCCACCCCAGAAAATGGTTGTCTTCAACCTTCAGACCAAACAATTCAAAAATGCACGCCTTTCTTCATCAATCCTTAACTCCTGATTCCTGGCTTTTTAGCAAAAACTCATAACATAAAAAATGTTCAGCATGAAGAGACGATTCTAACCATATGCATAACTTGATCTAACTCTCTAAGATGAGGGAGAATTTCTCCTCCCCCAAATCCTAACCTAGTTTTTCTGCCATTTTCAAACTCCAAATTCTCACAGCTCAAGCAAAAGAAATGAAAAGTAAAAACATGTACATGTTCAGTGGCATGAGTAGAACCTTGTTTATTCACAAACTTAAAGCTAATGATGCATAATAAGAGAGATACGAGTTCACCAAGATACCTGTTCAGCTGAAGTTCTATCTTGCAATGAGGGAGCTTTCAGTGCAAGGTGATGATTGGAAAAGCTTCCTTGAGGTCCAGGGATGCTATTCCAATGTTTACTCTGTCTTGAAAGCTTCTGAATCGTGCTAGAGCACTTCACCTGCAAAACAAGAAACTGAAAATGGTGGAAGTGGTTAGAGGGATTACAGGTCGTGCTTTTGCTTTTGGTTAGCTTGCATAGATGGTATGGAAGGTATGTGAACTGGTTTGGGCAAGAGAGCTCGAGAGAAATGAGAGATAGCACTCAAACTGCAGGGCCTGCCCTGTTTTTGCAGTTTGAGAGTGATTCTGAGATGGAGGGTGTTTTGAAGGCTAAGGGCTCGTGTATTAGCTTGGTTCTGTTGTGTGAAATGTGTTTGATAACTTTGTTTTTGTGTTCTCTTGCTGATATGGAAGTTGGTATGAGTTATGCAATGTTTCTTCTAACTTAAGCAAGAAATGGCAAGTTGTGTTTCTAGGTCAGTAGAGGACCCCTAATCCTGCTGCAAAGCCTTTCTTGATCAGAGTGATTTGTTCATAATCTTGTGCTAAAGAGATTTGGTTTGTACTTGCTTGATTTACCAATTGACATAAAGCATGACTTTTCAAAAATGGCTATTTTGCTTTATCTAAAAATGGATTAAACTTGTATATAATACTTGAACTCATAGAACAACACTTTGACACAATGAACAAGCATTAAATTATTGAGTGTAACTTGGTTTAAGGACCTGTAATCAAGGGCATGCTGGTTTTGAGAAGTTTGCATAACTTATGAACATGAAAAATGGCCAATTCAAAAGTGAGTTTTTGCCATATTATGAAATTCGATTCTCCCTAACCATGAGGTTGTTTGATGAGTTTTTGGATATTTTGGAAATCTTGGAATGTGTACTACAATCCATATTTGAAATGAAAATTGAAATTCCAAGTGGAAGTGTATGGAAAATGGCCTTGAAGTTAGGTAGAAAACCTTGTCAAAATAGGTCAAATTTTCACTAAGTTAAGAATGGTTTAGTGCTCTTATTCAAAAATTGGTAACTTGAGATACAAGCTTCAAATGAGAAAACTTTGTGAATCAAAGTTGTAGATTATGCAACAAGCTACAACTTTCATGTTTTGACTTTTGTTTGAATCCAAATGAATCATGGTGAAAAAGTGGGGCAAAGTTGGGAAAAAATTAGGGTT
Source organism: Vicia faba (assembly GCA_948472305.1). NCBI lineage: Eukaryota > Viridiplantae > Streptophyta > Magnoliopsida > Fabales > Fabaceae > Vicia > Vicia faba. The sequence continues at coordinate 244,898,967 of OX451740.1, read as the reverse complement.
TTCCATAACTTAGAAAAATTCTAAGTTATGAAAAATTCCATTTTAAACCCTAATTTGCATTTCTTGGTTTCTTGGTGAACAAGTTTAATGATTTGGCATGTTTTGATGAAAAATGAATCTTGACTCTTGATTTTGACCAAAAAGTCAAAGTTTGACTTTTCAGTGTACAGTCAAAATTGATCAATTGACTGGGAAATTCAACTGTCAATCTTGTGTACCTGGGATCTTTTGAGTTTGTTGAGCATGTCAATACAATTCCATGGGGTCCTTGAGTCCATATGTGAGCTTGGTTTGCCATTGGCTAGGTCAAACAGTCAAAAATTGCCTTTGTGCAGTCAAAACTCTAAAAATGACCATTTTGCCCTTTTGGTGATCTGATCAAATTTCTTGTGGAATTGTGATCCAAACTTGATCAAATGGTCCATATGAGTTCATAATGTTGATGTGGGTCAATTTCCATGAGATTTGACTGTCAATTGGCCACAGTTGACTTTTTCCCCAATACAGCTGATTTCTAGGTCATCTGTCCAATTGACTGGGCAAAACTTGGAATCAAGACTTGAAACTTGGCATGGATAAACTTGGGAGTCCAACATGAAGCATGAAAGTCATCTTAGGCATTTTAGGTCAAAACATCTTTGTGCAAACACAAACCCTAATTTAGGTCAACAGTGCAAGGAGAAATCTTGAGCAGAGGAACCCTAATTGGATATTGATCTTCAAAGGTCTTGATGAGAAAATGTTGAGGAAATGGGAGGGGAAATTTTGGGGTACAACAGTTGCCCCTGTTCAATCTTCTTGAACCTGAAGAGTTAGATTGGCAAGTTTGCCTTTCGTGGCTCGAGGGTAAAAGGAGATTGGACACTAGAGTGCCCGGAAATTTGCACTCTCATGTTGGAGTCTCAACAATGTGATGTCGGAAATGGGCTTACAGATGCCATTTAGAGAGATGGTGGATAGGGAGATGGGCTTATAGATGCCATCTGGAGATGTGACAGAAACTTGTCGGAAATGGACTTATAGGTGCCATTTGGAAGTGTTGTTCGCATAAGAGATTCCTTAGCGAGAACTTGTGTATTTGAGAAAGACAGATGTTTTCCTGGCTTGTTACAGGTGTTTGATCTTCAATCTATTTATGCAGATATGCCCTGGCTAGATACAGGTGTTGAGTCTACAAATGGTTGCTCACAGATGTGCCCTGGCTGGATACAGGAATCGAATCCGGAAATAGTTGTCAACAGATATGCCCTGGCTGGATACAGGAGTCGAATCTGGAAATAGTTGTCAATAGATATGCCCTGGCTGGATACAGGAATCGAATCTGGAAATAGTTGTCAATAGATATGCCCTGGCTGGATACAGGAATCGAATCTTCGAACTCTTCAGACGTGCCCTGGCTAGATACAGGAGTCGAGTCTGGAAACTGATCACTCTCAGATGTGCCCTGGCTAGATACAGGTATCGAATCTGGAATTTGTGACAGTTGAAGGTCGTTGTCTTTAGGATTGTCTCTTTCCCTGAAAAGGCCAAAAACATAAGTTGTATGCAATGTCATGATGTATGATATGCATGATGCCACGCTGTTCAACATGAGATAGCGTGAGCATGCACTTTATCATGTATGTAAGCCGGATGTATGAAATGTGAAATGTTTATGAATGTATTTTCGTCGTAGGAAAATAGATCCTTGACGATCGACCGGAGAATTGCTCTGTGGAAGAGATACTTTGCTGAAGTTTTGATGGGAGTCCTGCTGAGGACTTTGATGATGGATTCCGCTGGAGATAATGATGATAAACTCTGCTTGGGGAACACCAAAGACAAACTCCTGCCGGGGACTGAAAGAACCTTGCCGAGGGCGATCTTCCATGGCAATTAGCTGAGGATAACCCAGTTATAAGCCTTTGTGAGGAATAACTCTGAATAAAGCTCGGGAGAGACGTCCGTATTCTGCAGGGAACGAGCTTCCAGAATCTACTGGGGATAAGCTTTTAGACCTGCCGGGGAAAGTCGGTGACTTCACTGGGGAAAGTATTGCTGAATCTCGCCTTACTCTGCGGGGAGCTGAGATCGTTTGGTCACATTCTTCAGTCGAATCCACCTTGGTACCTTGGCGGACAAAGCAACTAGACTGCATCAGACAATTTCACATTGCCCCTGTTTCTGATGTCACCTGTAATTAATCTTTCGTTTCATGTGCAAATATTTATGAATCAACAATTTAATGTCAAATGCATATATCAAAAATGAACATTGGACGTTCTTCGCAAGACAAAACAGAAAAAGGAAAAAACAATGGCAATTTGTATGGACTAGTGAATTCGTATTGATTTGAATTTTTGCCTGTGAATAGGCGTTTTTTGTACAAGAGGCTGACATCCTAGTAAGAGGATGCCGCCGAATAACACAGAATTTATAATTTTGAAAAGAAAACAAAACAGCTATGTGAACAATCCTACTGGGTTCCAACTCTGCTATTGCCTTTATGTCTCCGAGTGTCTCATCGTTTTGCTGCCTAGTCGAAGATGAAGCTGATTGGTTGATGCCGAAGTCTGAGCCAGATAGTTGACGCCGAATTCCGGATGCGAAGTGATCCAATGAGACATAGTGTTACGCTTTATCCCTAACTTTTGCCTGGACCGCCCTTTCGGGTTTTCAGTCCACCGGGATACCCATTTTTTCCCAAGCCGCCCTTTCAGGTTTTCGACTTGCCGGGTGTACAGATTTTTATTCATTTCATCCCTTATTTTGCCCGAACCCTTTTGGTTCGCCGGGAAACCCTTATTTTTGCCTAGGTATGTCAACCTAGCGGGTCTTTTATTTATGCGTAGTATTTTTTCACTATGTCTGCATTGGCGGGGTGAGGAAGGTCGTCACCATCCATGGTGGTTAGGATCATGGCTCCTCCTGAGAACACATGCTTAACCACAAATGGCCCTTCGTATGTAGGGGTCCATTTGCCCCGGGGATCACTTTGAGGAAGGATGATGCGTTTGATTACCAGGTCCCTAACTTGATACTCTCGTGGTTTGACTTTCTTGTTAAATGCCCTGATCATTCGCTTTTGATACGTCTGACCATGACAGATAGCGGTGAGTCTCTTTTCATCAATCAGGTTTAACTGATCAAGTCGAGTCTGGATCCAGTCATCTTCACTCAAGTCTGCATCCTTCATTATCCGGAGAGAGGGTATCTGGACTTCAATTGGCAAGACTGCCTCCATGCCATAGACCAAAGAGAAAGGAGTTGCCCCGGTTGACGTCCTTGCTGAGGTACGGTACCCATGAAGAGCGAACGGTAACATCTCGTGCCAATCTTTATAAGTCACCGTCATCTTCTGCATAATTTTCTTGATATTCTTATTGGCTGCCTCTACAGCCCCATTCATCTTCGGCCGGTAGGGAGAAGAATTGTGGTGCTGTATCTTGAATTGTTCACAGAGTTCAGTGATCATCTTGTTGTTGAGATTGGTACCATTGTCCGTAATGATTCTTTCCGGGACGCCGTACCGACAAATCAGATTATGCCGGATGAAACGTGCCACGACGCTCTTGGTTACTGTGGCGTAGGAAGCTGCCTCAACCCACTTCGTGAAATAATCGATCGCCACCAAGATGAAGCGATGCCCATTGGATGCCGTCGGTCGGATCTCACCGATCATATCAATCCCCCACATTGCAAAAGGCCAAGGTGCCGTCAGGACGTTCAGAGGAACTGGAGGAATATGCACCTTGTCAGCATAGATTTGGCACTTATGACAAGTTCGAGAGTGTTGGTAACAATCGGCTTCCATTGTGGACCAGAAATATCCTGCCCGAAGGATTTTCTTTGCCATGGTGTGTCCACTGGAATGTGTTCCAAATGTACCTTCATGCAGTTCTATCATGATCTTCTCTGCTTCGGCCTTATCCACACAACGTAGTAGAGTTGAATCATGATTCCGCTTGTAGAGAATGCCGTTGCTGAGGAAGAATTTTGCCGCAAACCTCCTCATGAATTTCTTGTCATTGACAGATGCACCTTCAGGGTATTCCTGAACTTCCAAGTACCTCTTCACCTCATGATACCAAGGTTTTTCAGTTACTTTTTCGGCTTCAAGATCGCAGCAGTATGCCGGTTCATCCAACTTCTAGATAATGATCTGGGGAGCCTCATTGTCCCATTTAACTTTGAACATTGAAGACATCGTAGCTAGCGCGTTCGCTAGCTGATTTTCCTCTCTCGGGAAATGCTCAAAAGTTATCTCTTCAAAGTGGGGAAGCAAGGTTGACACATACTCCTTGTAAGGAATAAGATTTGGGTGTTTCGTATCCCACTCGCCCTTGATCTGATTGATCACGAGAGCGGAATCTCCAAAGACACTCAGAAACTTGATCCTTAAGTCGATTGCAGCTTGCAGACCCATGATACATGCTTCATATTCCGCCATGTTGTTGGTGCAGTTGAAGCATAATCGGGCGGTGAGTGGAGTATGAGTTCCTTTGGGAGATATGATTACAGCGCCGACGCCGTTACCCAAAGCATTGGAGGCTCCATCAAAATGCATAGACCATCGGGATCCTTCCTCAGGTCCTTCATCCGATCCAGGTACTTCACAGTCAGTTACCACCATGATGTCTTCGTCCGGAAAATCAAAGTTCAATGATTGGTAATCGTCCACAGGTTGGTGTGCCAAATGATCCGCCAGTACACTTCCCTTAATAGCTTTTTGAGTTGTATACTGGATGTCATATTCTGTCAAGATCATTTGCCATCTCGCTATCCTTCCAGACAGAGCAGGCTTTTCAAATATGTACTTGATGGGATCCATCTTTGAAATTAATAGAGTAGTGTGAGTCAGCATGTACTGTCTCAGCCGGCGAGCAGCCCATACTAGAGCGCAGCAAGTTTTCTCAAGCAGTGAGTAACGAGACTCACAGTCGGTAAACTTTTTGCTCAAGTAATAAATAGCGTGCTCTTTTCGGCCAGACTCGTCATGCTGCCCCAGCACACACCCCATTGAATTATCAAGTACTGTCAAGTATAATATTAGAGGTCTTCCTTCCACTGGTGGCATAAGAATGGGTGGCTCTTGGAGATATTCCTTTATCCTTTCAAAGGCAGCCTGGCATTCATCGTTCCAGCGTACTACTTGATCTTTCTTCAGTAATTTGAAGATTGGCTCACAAGTAGCAGTCAGATGTGAGATGAATCGGGCAATGTAATTCAGTCGTCCCAGGAAGCCTCTGACTTCTTTCTCTGTCTTAGGAACTGGCATCTCTTGAATGGCTTTAACCTTGGCGGGGTCCACTTGAATACCCTTATCACTTACAATGAAGCCTAGCAATTTTCCGGACCTTACCCCAAAGGTGCATTTATTGGGATTCAATCTCAGCTTGTATAACTTGAGTCGGTCAAACAGCTTCCTCAGATGGTCTAGATGCTCCTCCTCAGTTTGAGACCTTGCTATCATGTCATCAACATATACCTCAATCTCATGATGGATCATATCATGAAATAAAGCAACCATGGCACGTTGATAGGTTGCCCCAGCATTTTTCAAACCGAATGGCATGACCTTATAACAGAAGGTGCCCCACTGAGTCACAAAGGTAGTCTTTTCCATATCCTCCGGAGCCATCTTGATCTGATTATACCCTGAAAAACCATCCATGAAGGAGAAAACTTTGTGTTGAGCAGTATTGTCGACAAGAACTTTGATGTGAGGTAAGGGGAAGTCATCCTTGGGGCTTGCCCTGTTCAAGTCTCTGTAGTCGACACACATCCTGACTTTACCATCCTTTTTCGGTACTGGCACCACATTGGCAACCCACTGAGGGTAAGAAGTTACTGCTAGAAATCCGGCGTCGAATTGCTTCATAACCTCAGCCTTGATCTTTTCGGACATCTCTGGGCGCATGCGGCGAACCTTTTGCTTTACCGGAGGGCAGTCTTCTTTAGTTGGCAGGTGATGAACTACAATGTCGGCATCAAAACCAGGCATATTTTCATAGGACCAAGCAAATATCTCCATGTAATCCTGTAGCATCTGGATCAATCGTTGCTTCACGCTGAGCTCTAAATTGGCACCAATCTTGACCTCTTTCCTATCTGTCTCAGTACCCAGGTTAATTGTTTCCACCAGCTCTTCATGTGGTTGAATAGCCCTCTCTTCCTGGAGCAACAGTCTTGCGAGTTCACCAGGCACTTCGCAATCATCTTCACCTTCGTCCTCGGCCAAATTGATCGGATTCTCGAAGTCATAACTGGCGGTAGCAGAGCTGTTGCCAGTGAGATCCAGAGTGGATTGAAACCTGTATAAGTGAGTGTGTGTAAATATAGCTGTTTTGAAATATATATATAACACAGAAAGAAAAAGGAGCATAAGATTTGAAATGCAACAAACGTCCAATGTTTTGATTGATGATATATGGAAATGTCATACAAAAAGCCCTCACAAATGGAGCTACGATGCCCCGGGTAGGACACCGAGCCAATAAAAGTTTTAACACATTGTTTGTTACAAATTGGAAATCAAAAGAAATTAATTACTGCGTGACAAATGTGATAGGCGTAAAATCCTTTGCCGTCCAGTTGCTTGGTCCGTTGCTGGTAGTCGGGTAGATCCAACTGTCAAACTCTGCTTCCTCCACATCCTTCTCAATAGCATTTACCCTTGGGTTGGAGATAAACACCGGAGCCTTTCTGATCTTTTCCTTGCGCACAGCCCTCTGAGCCTCTGCAGTAAAGCCCAGCCCAAACTTGTCATTCTTTTGAGTGAAGTCAGGAAGCTGACCCCAGTTTGCACAATCGCCTTTCTCGATTACAGCCCGGGCATCCTTCAAGGATGCCATCTTCAACGGAAAGTCTTCCTCAACTACTGCTTCAGCTGATGCCAAAATTGGAGGTACCTCCTCAAAATGCTGAAAGGGGGTTTCAATAAACTCCCCGTCCATCTCGATATATCGGAATGAATTCAAGTGACTCACCATGTATTCCTCCTCTCCCTGCACAGTAACAATCTTCCCTTTGACAGGGTATTTGAGCTTTTGGTGTAAAGTGGAAGTTACTGCCCCAGCTTTGTGAATCCAGGGTCGACCCAACAAGCAGGAGTAAGATGGGCGAATATCCATTACATAGAATGTTGAGCCGAAAACTTGGGAACCCACACGAATAGGGATGTCTACCTCACCGTGCACCATCCTCTTAGAACCGTCGAAGGCTCTAACAATGATGTTACTAGGTTTCAACTCCAGACCCTCACAATCTAAGCGATCCAATGCCTTCTTGGGTAAAACATTCAGGGAAGAACCGGTATCCACCAACACGTGTGCGAGAGTAGTGCCCCTGCACTCTATAGAGACGTGCAGGGCATCATTGTGATTTTTCCCTTTGGCGGTAAGGTCAGCATCTGAGAATCCCAAGCCATTGTCAGCCGTCAAATTAGCCACACAGTCGGTGAATTGATCCGCGGAAGTCTCTTGCGGCACATGGGCCGTTTTCAGAAATGAAATCAGGGCTTTTGCATGGGCCTCTGAGCATAGCAGTAGTGATAGCATAGAGATTTTGGAGGGAGTATGCCCCAACTGTTCAACAACATTAAAGTCACTCTTTTTGATAATTTTAAGAATTTCCTCCATTTCTTGTTGGGAGGCTTCCACAGTAGTCTTCTTTGGTGCCTCTGTCCTGGCAGGCAAATCAGTAGCAACTTCTTTGCCCTGAGTATCAGAAGACTCGGCGGCAGTAGTAGACACAGGAACTTGAACTGGAACATGCACACTTGCGGGTGTGATGGTGAGAGGTTTTCGGATAACTGGCGGTGCAATGTCAGGCGAGAAGAGCCTGCCACTTCGGGTAATCTTGGCGGGACCAGTGATGTTACTGATACTGGTGTTGGTGTTGAACTCCTGCTTCACCCCAAGCACATACACATCGGCTCCATAATGCCATGGAACAGCTTTATCAGACTCATACGGGAGAGGCCCCGGGACAGTAATAGTGATGGGTGCAACAGAAATAACTTGGACTGGTTTCTTTACGGGAGCTTTGGCAGGATTGTAGATTGTGACAACAGATATTTCTTCAATGGGAACAGACGAAACAGCAGTTTTCTTGAACAGAATTTCCTTGCTATCCATCAGGCTTTGGATGCCTGATTTCAACAGTGGACAACCGGTAGGGATAAGAGCACACAGGAGGCAACCCTTACTACAACCCGGAAATAAACCGGCTAGTAGTAAGTTCCTCTTAACAGTCAAAAGAGGGGTAACAACTTCATTCACCGAAACAGCATACAACTCTTCCTCAATGGCATTTACTCTATGCTGGGGCATAGGAGCAGTTACAACATTTGGCCTCTCAGGCGCTTCAAACTGAATTTCCTTCGCGTCGATAAGATCTTGCACTTTGTTTCTCAAGGCCCAGTAATCATCAGTAGTGTGCCCGGGACTATCAGAATGATAAGCACACCGGGCATTTGGGTTATACTTAGGAGACGCAGTGTTGACGACCTTAGGAGCTTCTTTGGTGGTCACCAAATTGGTGGATAGCAGTTGAGGTAAAATTTGAGATAAGGTCATACTCAGCCGAGTATACTGCCTCTTGGGCCTTTCACCTCTTTGTTGATTATACTGCTGAGGAGCAGCAACAGGTTTTGAAATGACCAGAGCATTGACGGCTTGGCGACTTTCTGGCTTGACTTGTCTTCTAGGACCATAGACGGCACTTGCTTCTTTCTTAAAAGGCCTCTTCTCAGCACTTGCAGCAACATCCTTCTGAATCTTTCCTGACTTAATGCCAGCTTCTATTCTTTCGCCCGTTAAGATCAAATCGGTAAACCCCGCGGAAGAGTTACCAATTAGATGATTGAAAAATGGCCCAGATAGGGTCCCTAGAAACATATCAACCAGCTCACGATCGGTTAAAGGAGGCTGCACCCTGCCAGCCAAATCCCTCCATTTTTGTGCGTACTCTTTGAATCCTTCGCTTGTTCCTAACGACATACCCTGAAGTTGGGTACGAGTAGGAGCAAGGTCAGAATTGTATTGGTATTGTTTGTAGAAAGCGGTGGCCAAATCTTCCCAATTCCGGACACTGGTTCCTTCTAGCTGATAAAACCACTCCAACTGAGCTCCAGAAAGGCTGTCTTGAAAGAAATGAATCCAGAGGTTTTTATCTGCCGTATAGGGTTGGATCTTTCTCACGTAGGACCTAAGATGTATTTTGGGGCAGGACAGCCCATCATACCTTACAAACACTGGCACCTTGAATTTTGGGGGAATCACAATCCCGGAAACCAAACCCAAATCTTCAAAATCCAAACCCGGAACTCTCTGTAGCTCCATGGCGGCTAATCTGTCTTCTAAACCCTTGTATTTATCATCAGCTGAAGGGTATTGCTGGTCAGAATAATCTTCATCCTCTTCAACCTCTTCTTCTTCCGCATCAGACTCGGAAGGCACCGCAACTCCATCTCTCTTACTAGTCCCTTCATCAGAAGTAGGAGGAAATTCAAGCACCCTTCGAGCTTCTCCGTCGAATCTTCTCCCCAAAGTAGCCACCTCGAGTCTCTTTTTCTTCTTCTTCACTGGGTCTTTGTTCCCCAATTGAGTCTTGATATCCTCCTGACCCTTAGCCAAGGTCATCAGGAGTTGCTGGAACTGTGCATTCTGAGCCTGTAGGTCTTTGATTGTTTGCTCGAGATCCATCCTACTGAAATAAACAGCAGACAGATAAGGAAACCTGGAATGAGACCTGCTTATGCACATGATGAATGGTATGCTTATGTATGCAATGCATTCAAGGATTTAGGACATTCAAAATTGTTTTAGACAAAGAAGAACGCACGTCATATTAATAAGAAGAAATTTGTCAGTACATAAATGCCCCATGGGCCAAATATTACAAAATAAACTTCTTAAGGCAAAAAGACATTGCGCATCCTTTTGGGTGCGATGTAGGTATTGAGGGCCTCTTGCTCGTGGAGTCGGCGGGTAAGCTCTAGAACCTTCTTTTCACTGGCGTAGTAGCTAGCTTCAAAAGTATTTTGTTCCTCCTTGAGCTGAATCCAGATTTTCTGCATTTCCTCCCACGATGTAGGCATGTCTGGATGTAGGATGGTGTATGGAACCTCTCCTTCCTTGACGGGCTCTTTAATCACAGGGAGAACATGAGGGTAAGGCATCATCAGACTTTGGGCTCGGGCTCATACCCACTTGAGATAAGGCTCAAGAGGGATGGAGTTCTTGTGTCCCAGAGTCTTGCTATCAACCTTGTTGAGTTTTCCCCAAGCTCTGATGAATCTTTGGCGAAGTCCTTGCGCATCGTTGTCGAAGTCAAAAACTACGTCAGGAATCAACATGTCATGAGGGCCATCCCTCCGTGCATATCCAAATTGCCTCAAAGCTAGGCAAGGGTTGTAGGTGATACCCCCTCTAATTCCAAGTAAAGGAACATTAGGAAATTCTCCGCAACGATCGACAATGATGACATTTTCTCTGGACCGAGAACACCAATGCACATCAGAATGAGTAAGAGTCATCAATTGTTGGGACCACCTTGTACCTTGGTCATTCTTCAAGACAGACTGTGGAAGGTGCGAAATAAACCACCTTGCAAGGATAAGAGTACAGCACATGAGAACACCCCTCTTTCTCATTGTTCGTGTGTAAAATGAGTGAAGAATGTCCCCAAGCAATGTTGGTATTGGATTTCTGGACAAGAAGATTTTGACGGCGTTGACATCTACCAATTGGTCAGGATTTGGGAACAAGACCAACCCATAGATAAGGAGTGCCACAATCTCTTCAAAGGCTTGTAGGTCCAATGAGTTCCAACATTCTTGTGCCTTCTCAAACAAGAATTTTGCTAAGAATCCTTTGACGCCGCTTCTGGTTTCCCAATGACCCTTGATGTCGGATGGTTGTAGATGTAATGCTCGAGCAACATCTTCCGGCTTTGGTTCCTTTTCCGTACCGTTGAAGGGTAGTTGATTAAGGATAGGAATTCTCAGGAGTTGAGAAAACTCCTCCAAAGTGGGTACCAATTGATAATCAGGGAAAGTGAAACAGTGGTGAAGAGGGTCAAAGAACTGGAATAGCACTTTCATCATGTCTTCTTCAATGTTGGTGTTGACTAGGCTGAGCAGTCTACAATGTCTTTCACTGAAGGATGAGTTTTCCGGAATTCTTGAGGTGATCTCCTTGAGTTGAGGAGAGATTCTCACAAGGTTGACTTGAATGGTATTTCTGCGAGGAATTTCCATGTCCTACAAAACAAGAACAAAGATGAAGATCCAAAACCCTTGAAATGGTTAGTGAATGCATATGATGTTTTATGATGTTTATGATGTATGCATAAAACATATGTACAAGCAAATCACACCAAACCCTAGTTTCAGGCTTGCATGGGGTTTCATAGGTAAGTACCCTCTTGAGTGTAGTTGGCTTAAAAACCTGTCCTATAAATAGTAACCGGGTTCTAAGGAGCTCAATATCACTGGATTATTTTCATTGTTCATTGTTTTGGTTTAGCCACTTAGCTAGCAACCAAAATATTCCAAGAAAACAATCCTCAATGAGTGTAGTATCGAGTATCTACCAACTTCGGACTGTACCAAAGCCGGTCATCTCACTACCCCTAATAAAAGGCCAAGATGGTCAAGTAAGGTTCTAGGTCATTAGTGCTTAGTGACATCACTCAGCGGCCCCGTACTCTCCTTGATTGAACTCAAGGGTTACCGGTACTCACAAATATGTCGCACTAATATAGCTATTGCTTCGACCGTGTCGGTATACCCTGCACAATTTCCACAACATATTGCTATCTATGAATGTTTCCCAAAATCCGGGTGTAGGATTGCAAACCCAAACAATAGAGCCAAAATATAAAGCAAACAATTCAAACAATTAGTCATGCAAGAGGGTGATCTAAGCCCTAAGGTTACTCCACTTTTAAAATTTTCCCCAGCAGAGTCGCCAGTTCTGTGATACGGTGGGAGAACTGACTATTGTTTTGCGTTTGTTTTCGCAAATGTTTCGGTTGAGCAAGAGTCGCCACCGACTTTTTATTTTATCCTAAGGAAAGGTTAAAAAGCACAGCAAAAACCTTTTGAGATGTTTTCTTGGGTTCGGGGAGTAGATTATAGAAAGGGAAGGTATTAGCACCCTTTCTATCCATGGTTATCCATGGGCTCTTAGTTACTTGCTTAGATCACTTGCCTTTTGTTTTCAATTGTTTTAAATGGTGCTTGTGTGTGTGGGTTTGAAAATGTTTTGAAAAGAAGCCAATGTGGTGGCAACCTTTGTAATGATCCATGTGGGGATGTATACAAAGATGTATGTCTTTTGAAAAAAGTTTTCATTTGTTTTTGAAAGTTGTTTTGAAAGTGTTGTGAGATGTGGTTTTAGAAAATAGGCAAGTGTTTTGTTTTTGCAAGTTTGATTCAAGTAACTAAGAGTTTATCTATTCCTAAATTTCTCAAAGTTTATTGCTATGTTTTAACCCTTTTAATAAGTTTGTTCCACCATTGTATTTGGTGGACAATATCATGTTAGGATGTGAAAGGGACGGGCGCGGGTCATCGTTTAGACCATAATTGCAACGGTGTTAAGTATCTTTGGGCATTTTCTTTAAGGGACTTGATCATTTGTTTTTGTTTGTTTTGAAAAGTGTTATCGAGGGACTATGATCATTCAATTTGTTTGTTTTGCCCAAAGAGACCTAACATGCAATATGGCCCATTTTTGAAAGGCAACAAGTGGAATACCCTAGGGGGTGCAAGTGTGATTTGTGTGTCCATTTTCATGCTTGTTTGTCTTATATTAGGTCCAACTAATTTTGGTTAATTTTTTATTCGCATATAAACCCTAATTCTAGCATTGTATTTTAGAAAGCGATAAAGTGCGAAATTTAAATTCCTACGCCATTACAACACAATAATATAGGGAGGGGGTACAATGTTTCAAATGGGGAGGTATTTAGACAGGAAATTGAATCTAAGCTATTACATCAATATTGAATATTTGCAAGGTAATTTAATTGCATAAATAAAATAAAAATAGAACAAATATGCAAGAATGCAAAAAATGGTTTTTTATATGTATGAAAAAAAATAATTATTTATGTAAAATAAAAAGAAAATAAAATAAAAAAATATTATTTTTGGAGTATTTTTGAATTTAGGGCAAAAACCCTAATTCAAAGGTATTATTTATTAATATATACAATATTTATCATTTATACAAAAATAAAATAAGAAAAGAAATATATTTGTAAAAAAATGATTTTTTAGTGTTTAATATTAATAAAATAAAATATGTATATTTTTAGTATTTTATTCTAAGTATATTAATAAATATATATTTATGTATTAAGTTCTAAATATGTATTATATAAAAAATAATAATATTTAATATAAAAATAAATAAAATAAAAAAAGGGTATTTTTTATACAAAATATTTTCAGGAAGTAAAAATAAAATAAAAAGTGTATAAAAAATATATTTGTATTATCTTAATATTTTAAACAAAAAGTATATATGTATATTTATTTATTTATGTACAAAACAATCAAATAAATACTTAATAAATTCAAAAAATGATGGGAAAAATATTTTTATATTTTTAAAATGCTGAGAAAAAATAAATGAATCAGTTAAAAAAGAAAAAGTCAAAAAATATTAAAAATGAAGCAAATGGGCTCAGGGGGTGCAAAAGTAAATGTATGGTGCAAAAAGGAATAACAAAACAGGCCCAGCCCAGAAAATGGTTGTCTTCAACCTTCAGACCAAACAATTCAAAAATGCGCGCCTTTCTTCATCAATCCTTAACTCCTGATTCCTGGCTTTTTAGCAAAAACTCATAACATAAAAAATATTCAGCATGAAGAGACGATTCTAACCATATGCATAACTTGATCTAACTCTCTAAGATGAGGGAGAATTTCTCCTCCCCCAAATCCTAACCTAGTTTTTCTGCCATTTTCAAACTCCAAATTCTCACAGCTCAAGCAAAAGAAATGAAAAGTAAAAACATGTACATGTTCAGTGGCATGAGTAGAACCTTGTTTATTCACAAACTTAAAGCTAATGATGCATAATAAGAGAGATACGAGTTCACCAAGATACCTGTTCAGCTGAAGTTCTATCTTGCAATGAGGGAGCTTTCAGTGCAAGGTGATGATTGGAAAAGCTTCCTTGAGGTCCAGGGATGCTATTCCAATGTTTACTTTGTCTTGAAAGCTTTTGAATCGTGCTAGAGCACTTCACCTGCAAAACAAGAAACTGAAAATGGTGGAAGTGGTTAGAGGGATTACAGGTCGTGCTTTTTCTTTTGGTTAGCTTGCATAGATGGTATGGAAGGTATGTGAACTGGTTTGGGCAAGAGAGCTCGAGAGAAATGAGAGATAGCACTCAAACTGCAGGGCCTGCCCTGTTTTTGCAGTTTGAGAGTGATTATGAGATGGAGGGTGTTTTGAAGGCTAAGGGCTCGTGTATTAGCTTGGTTCTGTTGTGTGAAATGTGTTTGATAACTTTGTTTTTATGTTCTCTTGCTGATATGGAAGTTGGTATGAGTTATGCAATGTTTCTTCTAACTTAAGCAAGAAATGGCAAGTTGTGTTTCTAGGTCAGTAGAGGACCCCTAATCCTGCTGCAAAGCCTCTCTTGATCAGAGTGATTTATTCATAATCTTGTGCTAAAGAGATTTGGTTTGTACTTGCTTGATTTACCAATTGACATAAAGCATGACTTTTCAAAAATGGCTATTTTGCTTTATCTAAAAATGGATTAAACTTGTATATAATAATTGAACTCATAGAACAACACTTTGACACAATGAACAAGCATTAAATTATTGAGTGTAACTTGGTTTAAGGACCTGTAATCAAGGGCATGCTGGTTTTGAGAAGTTTGCATAACTTATGAACATGAAAAATGGCCAATTCAAAAGTGAGTTTTTGCCATATTGTGAAATTCGATTCTCCCTAACCATGAGGTTGTTTGATGATTTTTTGGACATTTTGGAAAGCTTGGAATGTGTACTACAATCCATCTTTGAAATGCAAATTGAAATTCCAAGTGGAAGTGTATGGAAAATGGCCTTGAAGTTAGGTAGAAAACCTTGTCAAAATAGGTCAAATTTTCACTAAGTTAAGAATGGTTTAGTGCTCTTATTCAAAAATTGGTAACTTGAGATACAAGCTTAAAATGAGAAAACTTTGTGAATCAAAGTTGTAGATTATGCAACAAGCTACAACTTTCATGTTTTGACTTTTGTTTGAATCCAAATGAATCATGGTGAAAAAGTGGGGCAAAGTTGGGAAAAAATTAGGGTTTTCCATAACTTAGAAAAAATCTAAGTTATGAAAAATTCCATTTTAAACCCTAATTTGCATTTCTTGGTTTCTTGGTGAAAAAGTTTCATGATTTGGCATGTTTTGATGAAAAATGAATCTTGACTCTTGATTTTGACCAAAAAGTCAAAGTTTGACTTTTCAGTGTACAGTCAAAATTGATCAATTGACTGGGAAATTCAACTGTCAATCTTGTGTACCTGGGATCTTTTGAGTTTGTTGAGCATGTCAAGACAATTCCATGGGGTCCTTGAGTCCATATGTGAGCTTGGTTTGCCATTGGCTAGGTCAAACAGTCAAAAATTGCCTTTGTGCAGTCAAAACTCTAAAAATGACCATTTTGCCCTTTTGGTGATCTGATCAAATTTCTTGTGGAATTGTGATCCAAACTTGATCAAATGGTCCATATGAGTTCATAATGTTGATGTGGGTCAATTTCCATGAGATTTGACTGTCAATTGGCCACAGTTGACTTTTTCCCCAGTACAGCTGATTTCTAGGTCATCTGTCCAATTGACTGGGCAAAACTTGGAATCAAGACTTGAAACTTGGCATGGATAAACTTGGGAGTCCAACATGAAGCATGAAAGTCATCTTAGGCATTTTAGGTCAAAACATCTTTGTGCAAACACAAACCCTAATTTAGGTCAACAGTGCAAGGAGAAATCTTGAGCAGAGGAACCCTAATTGGATCTTGATCTTCAAAGGTCTTGATGAGAAAATGTTGAGGAAATGGGAGGGAAAATTTTGGGGTACAACAATATAATTTTTGGAACCTCCAATATCTCCCTTGGAAAAGAATTTTCTAAGACCATGCAGGCAGAATTTGAAATGAGCATGATGGGAGAATTGAAATTCTTTCTGGGAATTCAAATCAACCAGACTCCAGAAGGTAATTTCATACACCAGATGAAGTATGTTAAAGAACTTCTGAAGAAATTTCAGATGTCATAAAGCAAAGATGCCAAGACACCTATGCATCTAACCTGCATTCTGGGTAAAGATGAGGTAAGTATGAAAGTAGATCAGAAGCTCTATAGAGGTATGATTGGATCCCTTCTTTATCTGACTGCATCTAGACCTGATATACTATTTAGTGTGTGCTTGTGTTCTAGATTCCAATTAGATCCTAGAGAATCTCACTTAACAGCTGTTAAGAGAATTCTTAGGTATCTGAAAGGTACTACTAATCTGGGTCTGTCTTACAGAAGATCACAAGATTACAAACTAGTAGGTTATTATGATGCTGACTTTGCTGGAGATAGAATTGAAAGAGAGAGCACCTCTGGAAGCTGTCAGTTTCTGGGTGACAATCTTATCTCGTGGTACAGCAAGAAGCAAGCAACAATTACACTGTCAACCACAGAAGCTGAATATATATTTGCTGCTGGATGTAGTTCTCAGATGATTTGGATGAAAAGTCAACTAGAAGATTTCAACCTTTATGAAAGTAAGATTCATATCTTCTGTGACAATACTTCTTCTATTTGTCTTTCTAAAAATCCAATCTTACATTCTAAATCCAAACATATTGAAATTAAATATCATTTCATAAGGGACTATATTCAGAAGGGAATTTTAAACTTAATTTTTGTAAAAACAGACCATCAATGGGCTGACATTTTTACCAAACCCCTTTCAGAAGATAGATTTAATTTCATTCTGAAAAATATTTGTATGGAATTATGTCCTGAATAAAATAATATTTATCTTCGGTGATTGACTTCAGAATATTCTGAAATGAATGCTCTGATTAACAACTCTTCAGAAGTTAGAAGAGAAGTTGTAACAGAAGCTATATGAAAAGTTATGAAATGTTCTAACGCTTCATGTCCAAGTGTAGTTCAGAAATTCATTAGAACAAACAACTGTTACATGCATTCTTCAAGAGATGAACACGCGGTGTGTTTCTGAAAGGTCACGCCTGCAAAAGCTACTGATGACGTTCTAGGTAACTGTTAATGATTAGCAATAATCTCACGTTTTCCCCTTATTTTTAGCAAAATCATTAAATGCATGATGGGATTTTACTGTATAGTCTAAATTATAACTGCAAGTGCACAACCTATCGAAGTAATATATAAGATTATCGAACCACAAAGACCAATTGTCAATCTATCGACTCTATTGTTAAGGTGTTTATCTAAGGCAGATCAGTAAGGGATTGAGTTCAGTACGGGGAAATAAAAGCGAATAAAATTAAAGAGATAAAACAAACGGGATCGAATGTAAATCACGAGATCAGACAGTGTCCTAGCATGCATGTATAGTATTTACTTTTGGGCAATATTTTCCATTTATAGAAAAGAACTATTTAACAGGAACTTGTAGCTTTCGCATACTAAGAACCGAGTTTACTCTTTAAATTAAATTCATTTATTGTCACTTATAAAGGGTTCCTAACGCGTTAAAGAAGTAAACCTATTTTTAAGAAACAAGTTATTTTGACTTAGTGAAAAGTGTTTTAATTTGGAAAACTTAACTTAAAGAGATCCTTGGCTTTTGACCAAAAATCATATTTTAATCCCACAAACGCGTCTGTAAATAGTTTCAAAATTGTTTTCTAAAATTATATCAAGTAATCCTACTTAACCAAACGAACTTCTTTCGCTCTTTTCGTTTGGTCAAGAACTAATCTGGCTTAATCTCAAGTATGGACGGCTTTCGATCTTACCCATAAACTTTTAAACACATTTAAACCAGTATTAAAAACTAAAACATCCCAAAGGTATTTCTATTAGCATGGCATGCAGAACATAGTTATGATTCGATCCTTACATTCTAACCCTAATAAATTTAGATAGACATGGTAAGCATTTAAAGTCTATAAAACATGTATACTATGATAAGAGCGTTTAAAGTCTATAAAACGTGTAGACTATGGTAAAAGCGTTTAGAGTCTATAAAACGTATAGACTATGGTAAGAGCGTTTAGAGTCTATAAAACGTGTAGACTATGGTAAGAGCATTTAGATTCTATAAAAACATGTAGACTATGGTAAGAGCATTTAGAGTCTATAAAACATGTAGACTATGGTAAGAGCATAAAATAAATGAAAGCAATTAAATTAGAACCTTGCTCCAATCGGAGGCTTGAATCTGATACAAGTCGTGGAAATGTAAAAGATAGTATGATAAACTTCAACCAAAGTGCTCCAAACTTGAATACAAACTCGCACACTCAAGTGTGATAACTTCCCGATGTGAGAAGATTATCACTTTACAAAGTAGTAATATATGCCTAAGCAGTAACTTGACTGGATCTAAGTTTGTATCTAAGTTTGGATGAAAGCGAAAATGAAATGAACTTGCTGTTTATAGAAGATCCTGAAACTCTGTAAAGACGAGCATGCCCCTCAACTCCTTCTGAGCGGGAAATGGTTTGTGAAGGCCGCGGGCGTGGCCACCCTCCCCGTGGGCGCGGTGAGTGAAAATGGAGAGATCGTGGGAACATGGCAGTTGGCCCCTGGGTGAAAGTGCGCCATGTCAGCGTGTTCCCTGTAGCCGGCACGGAGTTGGACGCCATGTGTGTATTTTCTTGGAAAAACCCTATTTTTCTGGCGTTTTCGCTCGTTTCTTCTCTGAAGGCTCTGAAAGGACATGTGACCTGAAAACAAAGGAAACAAGGGCATAATACTAGAAAAACAATAATAAAACTAAGGAAAACATGTGATATTCGAGTCAGAAACATAGTGCGATTCGGTGTTATCAAATTCTCCCACACTTAAACCTTTGCTTGTCCTCAAGCAAAACTCTCAGAAGTAGTCAAAGGGATACAAGTGTTTTTTCTAGTTATCGAGCTAAAGCAGTAAGGTTCAAGTGAGAGTGTGTTCAACAGGTACCAACTATTTGAACTAAGAACATCGAAGTGACACTTTACCGCAGAATGCAGACATAAACCTTATTCCTACACAAGTCAACTCCTATTACTCCCACTATGCTAAGACTTATCTTCTAGGTAAGGTCCTTTTCATTCAGGTGTAATCACATTAAGCCCGTTATCCGTACATACTCATAGTGTAGTGACCGGTTAGTGATTCTGATCTTTGCAATGGGATTCTGGTACAAGAATTGGTGTAATCCCGTTATTACCCAATTATAGCTGTGGGGGATCAGATCGTAATCTGCCCTACCGAGTTCAGCACCAGATACCTCTAAACCAGCCATAATGGGTAATGCCTTTTATTTATTTTTTTTCACTTTTTATTTTTTGTGGATGTTCGCGACCAGTGGAATTAAATGATCGTGTGAGGATCACCCAATTCATGGTCGTAACCATACATTTTTGCTTATATATATATATATATATATATATATATATATATATATATATATATATATATATATATATATATATATATATTCAAGGCAAAAAGATCATTCACTTATTTTCATCGATCCTACACGTAGCGCATGCTTAGGCCGGAGCCGACTATGAGAATAAACTACTTAGGACCCGTTTTGTAAAATTAAAATCATAGGATGGGGAGAAGAAGAAATTAACTCTAATATTTACAAGGTCTATGGTGTAAAAGACGATGTTGATTTTTCAAAAAGGGTACCTAAGACTAATCACACTCTATCCTAAACCTAAAAACTTTACTTATGGCTCAAAAAACTAAAAACATGTTGTATTCATTTTTAGCAAAAAAATTTCTCAAGGCTAGGAAGTGGTGGAGAACTTAAGGATACACTGGGCAAAATGACTCGTCAATCACATGTATTTTATTTAACGGCTAAACTACTAAAAGGGAAATAACTAAAAGATACTGAAAAATAAAGTACTGAAAAGGGAAATAACGGAAAAAGAAATAACGGAATGGAAATAAAAGAGATAAAATGCTCCTCCCACACTTGAATTAGACATTGTCCCCAATGTTCCAAAACAAGTCTAGGTAGGAGATACCTGGTAAAACTAGTGAGGTCCACTAGTACCGTCGCCATCCTGAGGTGAACGTCCGAAACGGCGACTACGACTACGGCGGCGGCGATCTCTATCGAGGCTAAACTGTACCATGCGCTCAGTGAGAGAAGCATTTGCAGTTTGTGTGGCCTCCATTAATTGGAAGTAAGTAGCGAAGCGAGTCTTCTGACGGTGTTGCTGGTTCTGGAAATCCAATTGACTTTGCATGATGGTAGTCAAAGAGCGGGCATTTTGAATTTGAGACGCCTGCATGAAAGCCATGTTGTCGGCAACCTCTTGCTGGATCGTAGAAAGGAGGGCATCACGCCTCTCCTCTCTAGCCATATGCTCTCTCCATATGTCCTCAGTGACATGGAAGCTCGGGACGGTACCTGCAGGAGGGTTAGAAGAAGATGGTGCAGTGTGTGATGGTGTAAATCGAGGAGGTGACTCTGTTTGAAAGTCATACTCGTAATCAGTGTTGTTCCCCTCCTCTAAAGGAACATTCGGAGGTAACGGACCAGTGAAAGCGGGAGAGCTTAAATCATAGGTCCAGTTACGCTCCAATCTAACGTCAGTGCGACGGGTACAGGAGAGGACAACACTTGGTACAGCAGCATTACCAATCATAAGGTAATAGCCACCTTCCCTTCTTACTTTTCAGAGGCGCATATCTTTCAAAAGTTTCAGGCCTGCAGTACGAGGAGGAAGTGGCTCTAAAGTAGCAAGCTCGGTGGCCAAGCCAAGGGCACGAGCGATAGTAGTAACCAGGCCACCAAAAGAAATCGGTGCCCCCTTTTTTCGGACATAGCTCTTGTGAGCAATCATAAAGGGCATCGGGTTAATTTTGGTGTCGGTGAGGCATGCTTGCATAATAATTAACTCTTTAGCATTCACCTTGTTCGGGTTTTCCCGAGCAAAGATGGTGGATGCTAAATGGTATTGGAAGACACGGATGGCCGAATTATGGACACTCGAGGCTAGCAGGCCATCAAAAGAATTTGCTTCTTGGTTTGTAAGTTTTTTCCAGAAAGCATAGCCAGCGGTTGTCCATTCCATATCCAAGGGTGCTTCACAAATAACACATTCCCCAAAAGGCATACCTAACAACTCAGCTAAACCGTCGGTGGAGTAACTATATTCACGGTTAAACATTCTAAATTGTACCCCACATACGGTACTAGCAGTGTTAGGTGTGATATTATAAATAAGTGAACTTAAAAACTCATATGTCAACCTTGGGTAGGTAGGTTCTTTTGCAGAGAAAATATTATGCATGTCTATTTTATCTAATAAATGAAAAACACTATGATAAATACCTAAAGTGTAGAGACAGTCTTCGTCAATATACCTGGTTGAGTAAATTGCCGTAGACTTTAGCTTTTCGAGCAACTTCCTTTGTGTGAATCCCGGTTTGCCGCTTCGAAGAACATACCCATTGAAGTCCATTTTGATTGTTTTGAACGATTTGGATAAAGAAAAATAGTATGGTGGAGGAAGAAAATAATGATTTTTATAGATTTGGAAGGTTTGTAGTGGGAAAAGAAATATAATAGAGAATTAGTTGAAGTGGAGAAATTATGGAAGGTAAGGTATGAAAGTGTGGGTAAAATGAGGAAGAAAATGGGGTTTAAATAGGAAAAAATGGAGTAAATGGTGAGTTTTCCGAAAAGTAGCCGTTTATTACCGTTGGAGGTCCGCGGGCGCGGTCCCTCCCTCCGCGGGCGCGGCCTGTTGAATTTCTAGCTGGGCCGAATTTTGTTCTTTGGGAAATTGGGCTTCAAAAATGGTGGCTTGCTCTTGTCACTTGGGGTGTACCTAGCGTTTTAAGGTGAAAATATATTTATTTTTTTTGTAAAATATATGTGTATATCATACACATATATTTTATTTTCTAATTTTTGCAAAATAAAATAAAACAAGTTAAGAGAAAATAAAATAAACACACAATATATATGTAAATGTAAGTGAGTACGAAGTGCAACTGAACTGAAAAACAGAAAAAGTAAGTCTGAGAAATAAAATAAAAATATTATAATAATAATAGCAATGGTGGACGTCTCATGATCAGATATCAACAAAGTCATGTCCTCACAACTCAGCCACCTGGCGGGTGAGCTCAGCAATCTCGTGTGTCAAATCGTCGATCTCACCAGCATATGTGGCACCATCTAGCTCTACCTGTAGGGTGAGATCAGCCACCTCCTGGCGAAGTGTAGCCATCTCAGCTCTCATGGCTGCCATCTGCGCTCTCATGTCGGGCTCCTGTAAGGTCAAGTTATTAGTATAAACAATGGTATGCTCAACCTCAGGTGGAAGCGTGTACTCTGGAGTAGGATTATCTGTAACCGGATCCTCAGTGATCGGGTCGTATGACTCTGGCTCTGACTCTGGTGAATACTCTGGATCTGGCAGGTCAGTGATGTCTATAACTGTCTCACCCCAACCCTCTAAGGTGTAGTTCCAGTTTTCCCGGTTGGAGACGCAAGTCATCTGTGGATCGGGCAGGGTGAAATAGTAAACAGTCTGATCGTCAATAAGGAGCTTGTACTGATATGGATGAAAAGAAGCTCAGCGCATAAGGCCATGGTCTAAGAAGAAGTCAATGTCGATGCGTGTACTACCATAGTATGGTGTCAGTTGGAGTAACTGGCTATCCAAGCCCAGAGCAGATGTAACCAGCGTCACATTCCCACCAGCGTGCAAGTATCCCTCAAAGGATGATGCGGCCATATCTAGACTTTCTATCAAGAAAGCTCCACTTGCAATGGGACGCGACTGACTAGCGCAGTATAAAAATAGTATCTCCTCTGCAAACACTAAATGATCGCAATAGCTCCTCCCGAAGAAGGTATGACAAAGAATCATCTCAAAGTACCTGAAAGCTGGGTTATGAATCCTCTTAGACAGTTGCTCAGATGGGTTGAGGCTTCCCCCGTCGGTAATAGCTCTCCAGAATCTTTCTATATCACTGCTCATGAAATACCCTAGAGGAAGCTCAGGGATGACAGTAAGTGCAGTCTCGAATCCAAGCAGATCTCCAAACTGTCTCAAAGTAAAAGCATACTCTGCTCCGAACATGCGAAAACTAATCCGCCCACGGTCCTCTCTGGTGCCAACATAGGGCTCATACTCCAGTGAGCTGAGGAACTCCAAGGTGAGGTTCCTGTAGGTCACGTGGATCTCGTCAGCATATGCATCCCAACTGACCTGATGGCACAGATAACGGATACTAGCCTCAATGCCTAGTGCATCCATGCAAGCAGAATCAGGGTATCTAGTCGGAAGCATCGGTCGAGCAGACAGTGTAGCAAATTGCTCCCTCTGAGCGTCGTCTCTGAAGATGACATTGAGTCCATCAACGAAATCCATCTGAAAAAGGTGATATAAGAGCACTTGGTCCTGAAAAAGATAGATGAGTCAGTCCAAAATTACAAATTTAATTAAAATTTAAAAATTAAAAATAAAGAAAAAAGATCGTGGGTTGCCTCCCACGCAGCGCTTTGTTTAACGTCGTTAGCTTGACGATAAGATCTCACTTTTCACGTTGGGATTGGTGGGTCTATCAGAGTCTGACTAGAGTAGTCAATAGGCAGGTCACCTCCTCTATTCAACTTCAGTCGTTGTCCATTTACCACGAAAGGAGCGCTTGAGTTATTCTTGATTTCTACAGCTCCTGATACTAACACTTTTGATACCTCGAATGGACCTGTCCATCTTAAACGTAGCTTGCCAAGAAAAAGTCGTAATCTGGAATTAAACAGAAGAACAGGATCGCCTACATTGAATTCTTTCTTAGTAATTTTCTTGCCGTGCCATATCTTTGTTCTTTCTTTATAGATGATGGCATTCTCATAAGCATTTAGGCGGAGTTCTTCCAACTTATGTATGTCCAGAATTCGTTTCTCTCCAGCTCTTAGGTAGTCTGAATTCAAGGATTTTATAGCCCAATAGGCTTTGTGTTCTAACTCGAAAGGTAAGTGGCAGAATTTTCCATAGACCAATTGATATGGGGTAGTTCCAATAGGGGTTTTGTAAGTTGTTCTATAGGCCCAAAGTGCATCTTTCAGCTTTCCGGACCAATCCTTTCTGGATATTGACACGGTTTTTTCTAGGATTTGCTTGATTTCCCTATTCGATACCTCCACTTGGCCACTGGTTTGAGGGTGATATGGTGTTGCTACTCTATGTTTGACTCCGTATTTGTTTAAAAGTTTATTGAATATCTTGGATATAAAGTGTGATCCTCCATCACTTATGACTAGACGGGGTGTTCCAAATCTAGGGAATATGATGTTCTTGAACAATTTGATCACTACTCTCGTGTCGTTTGTGGGGGCGTTATTGCTTCTATCCACTTGGACACATAGTCAACTTCCACAAGAATATATTTATTTCCCATTGATGATGGAAAAGGCCCCATGAAATCTATACCCCATACGTCAAAGAGTTCTACCTCTTGAATATTTCTTAATGGCATTTTGTCATGCCTTGAAGTGTTCCCAGTGCGTTGACACCGGTCACACTTGGTGATGTAAGTGTGGACATCTCGCCATAAAGTTGGCCAGTAAAGGCCTGCTTGAAAGATTTTGGCACATGTCTTTGATGTGCTTGCGTGTCCACCATAAGGCGCGGCATGACAATGTTTGATGACGCTTTCCACTTTCTCCTCTGGAACACATCGTCTAAAGATGTTGTCTATTCCTCTTTTGAACAAGAGTGGTTCGTCCCAATAAAAGCTTTTGATGTCATTGAAGAACTTTTTCTTTTGTTGAAAACCTAAGTCTGGGGGTATAATGTCAGCAGCTAGATAGTTCACAATGTCTGCGTACCAAGGTACGTTTCTTATCATTGAGACTTTTTCCGGTTTAAATTCTTTATAGGTTTCAGAGTCATCCTCGCTCATTGTGTTAATCCTAGCTATCAGTCCATCGTAAGTGAAGTGATCGTCTATTGGTATTAGATCTGGTTTCAAATGTTCTAGCCTAGATAAATGATCGGCTACTAAATTCTCAGTGCCTCTCTTATCCTTAATGTGTAAGTCAAATTCTTGGAGTAAGAGAATCCACCTGAGCAATCTCAGCTTAGCGTCTTTTTTATTTAACAGATATCGGATTGCTGCGTGATCAGTATAAACTACAATCTTAGCTCCTACTAAATAAGATCGGAACTTATCGATTGCGAATACTACAACTAGCAATTCCTTCTCTGTAGTTGTGTAGTTAAGTTGGGCGGTATCTAGGGTTCTACTGGCATAGTAAATGACATGTAATTTCTTGTCTTTTCTTTGCCCTAAGACAGCCCCAACTGCATAGTTACTAGCATCGCACATGATTTCAAATGGTTGCTCCCAGTCAGGGGGTTGAATGACAGGAGCTGAAATCAGCGCTTGTTTTAGAATGTTGAAGGCTTCAAGACACTTCTCATTAAAGTCAAATTCAGCATCTTTCATAAGAAGGTTAGTTAAGGGTTTTGTTATTTTGGAGAAGTCTTTTATAAAGCGTCGGTAGAATCCAGCATGTCCTAGAAAACTTCATACTTCCCTAACGGTTTTAGGTGGGTTGAGGTTCTCTATAACTTCTATTTTGGATTTGTCAACTTCTATCCCTCTCTCGGAGATGATATGCCCTAAAACTATTCCTTCGTTGACCATAAAGTGACACTTCTCCCAATTCAACGCAAGGTTCACTTCCACACATCTTTCTAAGATTTTCTCAAGGTTCGAGAGACAATTTTTGAAATCGAATCCACATACAGAAAAATCATCCATGAATACTTCCATAATTCCATCGAGATAGTCCGCGAAAATGGACATCATACGACGTTGGAAGGTGGCAGGTGCATTACAGAGTCCAAAGGGCATCCGCCTATAGGAAAACGTTCCATAAGGACATGTGAATGTAGTTTTTTCTTGGTCCTCTGGGTGAATAGGGATTTGAAAAATCCGGAATATCCATCTAGATAACAGAAATACGAATGCCTAGCTAGAAGTTCGAGCATCTGATCTATAAATGGAAGTGGGGAATGATCTTTCCCAGTCGCCTTATTTAGCTTTCTGTAATTGATGCACATACGCCATCCTCCTTCTGTTCGTTTTGCTACTTTGTCTCCCTTATCATTTTCAACAACTGTGATGCCTCCTTTCTTCGGCACCACATGTACAGGACTTACCCACTCACTATCCGATATCTGATATATTATACCAGCTTCCAGTAACTTAAGAACTTATTTCTTAACTACATCACTCATAATAGGATTTATTCTTCTTTGATGCTCTCTAGAGGGTTTCTAATTTTCTTCTAGCATGATCTGATGCATGCATACAGACGGGCTTATCCCTTTCAAGTCAGAGATTTTATATCCTAATGCTGAAGGGTATCTTCGCAAGGTATCTAAGAGTTGATTTGTTTCATTTTGGCCTAGAGTGGCGTTAATTATAACTGGGCGATTCATCTCTTCGTCCAAAAACTCATATCTTAGATTCTTGGGTAGTTCTTTGAGTTCTAGAGATGGCTTTTTAAGACACGGCATAGGATCGGGTGTAAGAGCTAAACATTCAAAGAGGTTGTCATCAATGTAAGGTTCTTTATATCCATCATCCTCTAGAATGGGTGTTGGTGGTAGTTTAATTAAGGATTCATCTTGCTCAAGTTCGTTTACGCATTCATCAATGATGTCGATTGCATAACATGCATCTCCTATCACAGGTGCCATAAGGAATTTAGACAGGATAAATTCTATCTTTTCATATCCTACTTCGAAGGTAAGTTTTCCTTTCTTAACGTCTATTATAGCTCCGGAGGTTGACAAGAATGGTCTTCCTAAGAGAATTGGGATTTCGTCATCTTCTTTAATATCCATTACCACGAAATCGGTTGGGATATACAACTGACCTATTCTAATTGGTATATCCTCTAATATCCCTGTGGGGTACTTGACAGATCTATCAGCTAGTTGTAAAGACATTTTGGTTGGTTGTAGTTCTCCTAAGTTTAACCTCTTGCAGACTGCCAAAGGCATTAAGCTTACGCTTGCTCCTAGGTCTAAGAAAGCTTTGTCGATCATATGATTTCCTAGGATGCAAGGAATAGAAAAACTTCCAGGATCTTTGTCCTTTTTTGCAAGTTTATTTTCAGAGATGGAATGACATTCTAGGGGTTTAGGATCGTCGAGTCTGCGTTTGTTTGACAGGATGTCTTTTAAGAATTTAGCATATGATAGTATTTGGGTAATCGCTTCGGTAAAGGGAATCTCTACATGGAGGTTCTCTATTACTTTGATGAATTTTTGGTATTGGCTTTCTATCTTGGTTTGTTTAAGTCTTTATGGGTATGGTATTGGAGGTTTATAGGGTGGAGGTGGTGTATAAGTTTTATCTTTCGATTCTTCCACCTGGTTTTGTTGGGTTCTTGGTTCCTCTGGTTTCTCTACTTGGTCCTCAGGTATGTTATCTTTTTTTGGTTTTTCGGGTACACACATCGTTGGAAGTTTCGGTCCATCGTAAGCGGTTCCACTTCTTAGAGTGATAGCATTCGCTTGTCCTTTAGGATTAGGTTGAGTTTGTCCAGAGAATTGTCCTCCAGGTGTGGTTTGTGTGGCTTATGTTTGAGCTACTTGTGAGATCTGAGTCTCGAGCATCTTATGATGGGTCATCATTTGGTCAAACTTAGTTGCTAGTTGTGTTACTAGTTCGTTTGTATGGGCATTTTGGTTCATAAATTCTTTGTTTTACTGAGTCTGGGTTGCGATAAAAGTATTTATGGTTTCCCTAAGATTTGGTCTTGGTGGCACAGCTTGCATAGGTTGGTTTGATTTTTGAGGTTGAAAACCTTGCGGTCTGGGTGTTCCAGGATGTTGGATTGGATTGTTGTTTTTATAGGAAAAATTCGGGTGATTCCTCCATCCAGGGTTATAGGTGTTCGAGAACGGGTTTCCTTGGGTGTAATTGACTTGTTCTGAGCTAGACTCATTCAACAGGTAACAATCTGAAGTTGGATGTCCTTGGGTTCCACAGAGTTCGCATTCCGAGTGGAGTGCAGCTACTGTGGCAGGGTTTTGGGATATGTTATCTACTCTTAAGGCTAGGGCGTCCATTTTAGCTTGCATCATGTTCATGCTACTTATCTCATGCACCCCTCCTTGGGTCTCCTTCTTCTCCACTGTCGCTCGTTCTTCCCCCCATTGGTAATGGTTTTGGGCCATATCTTCGATCAGGGCACAAGCTTCAGGGTAAGGTTCGTTCATCAGCGCGCCACCAGCGGCGACATCGATAGACATTTTGGTATTATAATGGAGTCCATTATAGAAGGTGTGAATGATCAACCATTGCTCTAGGCCATGGTGTGGAAAAGCTCTTAAAAGCTCTTTATATCTTTCCCAAGCTTCAAATAGAGATTCTCCCTGGTTTTGGGTGAATCTAGTGATCAGATTTCTAAGAATAGCGGTTTTTCTAGGGGGGAAATACCTGGCAAGGAACACTCTTCTAAGGTCCTCCCAAGTTGTTGTCGAATTGGCAGGGAGGGAATCTAAGCAATCGTGAGCTTTCCCTCTTAGAGAGAATGGAAACAATCTTTGAGGGTGTCAGCTAATTGGATAAATGCCTTCAAGTGTTGATTCGGGTTCTCGGTAGCGAGACCAGCGAATTGGTTTTGTTGAACTAATTGTAATAGCGAGGGTTTTAGTTCGAAGTTGTTATAGCTGGATTAACTATACTATAACTAGGTTCCTCGTTAGATGGTTGGGCAAATTCCTTAAGCGGTCTTTGATTACGGTCTTCGGCCATAGCTTTCTTTAACTTTCATATAAAGAGACGGGCTCGAGCGAAACGTTCAGGTTCTACTAAAGGATCTATTAGGTTATCGGTGCTATTATTTCTATGCATCTACCGGCTAAATAAATAGCCTTAGTCTAAACGAGATAACAAAAAGGGTACAAAATTTGGCAAAGTTGATCCCCGGCAACGGCGCCAAAAACTTGATGGGCTTTTACTGTATAGTCTAAATTATAACTGCAAGTGCACAACCTATCGAAGTAATATATAAGATTATCGAACCACAGAGACCAATTGTCAATCTATCGACTCTATTGTTAAGGTGTTTATCTAAGGTAGATCAGTAAGGGATTGAGTTCAGTACAGGGAAATAAAAGCGAATAAAATTAAAGAGATAAAACAAACGGGATCGAATGTAAATCACGAGATCAGACAGTTTCCTAGCATGCATGTATTGTATTTACTTTTGGGCAATATTTTCCATTTATAGCAAAGAACTGTTTAACAGGAACTTATAGCTTTTGCATACTAAGAACCGAGTTTACTCTTTAAATTAAATTCCTTTATTGTCACTTATAAAAGGTGCCTAACGCGTTAAAGAAGTAAACCTATTTTTAAGAAACAAGTTATTTTGACTTAGTGAAAAAGTTTTTTAATTTGGAAAACTTAACTTAAAGAGATCCTTGGCTTTTGACCAAGAATCAGATTTTAATCCCACAAATGTGTCCGCAAATAGTTTCAAAATCATTTTCTAAAATTATATCAAGTAATCCTACTTAACCAAACGAACTGCTTTCGCTCTTTTCGTTTGGTCAAGAACTAATCTTGCTTAATCTCAAGTATGGACGGTGTTGTACCCCAAAATTTGCCCTCCCATATTTCTCAAAACATTTCAAGAAAATTCACAAGTCCAACCCGGCGCGTTATATTCAGGTGTTCTTTCACCAAGATATCTCTGATAACATATTCTCAAATTCAGGTTCGGCTCAAGAGTCAATTCTTTAAAGAAGGTATCCGAATGTGTGAGTTTTCTTGAAGAAATATAGTGAAAAAGTGTGCTGAAAGTGACTCGTTTTGAACCCGTTCCGGTGGACAAAATTCCGTCTTGACATTATCTACGTTTTCATCTCTCACGGCTGGAAGCCAATTTCGATCAGAAGGTCTTCAAAAATGTGGATTTATCAGGTATTTTCGTGCAGAAAATTTGTGACAGAAGTTTATTTACGTCATGTTCAAAAAATCATAACTTGGTCGATTTTCATCGTATCGAGCTGGTTCCGGCGCCAAAATTTCACAAATTGAGTTGGCTACATTTTCACATAAGGTATTGAGTTCAAACGGTATTCAAAAGGCCTTCGTTTTTTGCTCAGAGTGCATGACATGCTGAAAATCCTGAATGCTGAATATTATTTCATCTGAGCCGAAACTTCGAAAATTCATAACTCGGTCAATTTTTATCGGATTGGACTCATATTTTTACACAAGGTCCCTGACTCATAGATCTACAACTTTGCTTCAAAAGTCGAGACCAAATTATGCACCGATCAATACCAGTTTTTTATTGAAGAACGTGTCAGAGTCGACACTGAAGCCCAAAATAAGTGTGTCTGAGCTGAAACTTCAAAAATTCATAACTAATTCACCGTTTATCCGATTGAGTCGATTTTTGGACAGGAGTTAGTTCTCGATGCCGGCTACATTTTGTTTTCACATTTCAACTTCAAAAAATGCACTTAAGTCCCTGCGATTTAGCCTGGAAAGTGACGAATTCAAGTGAATATTGGAGGCCCAATTGCACATTCAAAGCCCATTTGCTTTACCCTAATTTCCATTATATAATCACCTTCTTTTCACACAAACCAGGAGAGGAGGAAAAGAGAGAAAAAACCTTGCCACAACACTGTTAGAATATCAAATTCTTTCAAGAACCCTAAAACCTTGAAATCCTTATTACAAATCCCTCTCTCACTACAAACAAGCCATCACAGTTACAAACCAACACCTCACTACTTCTTCAGTAAGGGTAAGGCTGGCTTGATCTCCATGATCCTAATTTTCCAGTAAGGCATAAAAGCATTCAGGCCACTAATTTTCCAGTAAGGGTAAGATTGATTTGATCTCCATGATCAAAAGGGTATAATCATTCACACATGCCATATTGTGCCTAAACATTAAATTTCTTCATATATTGGCTTTATTTGCATTTTATGATTTTATTTAATGTGTTCGTGAGATTCAACACTGCAGATTTAGACAGGATCTCAGGTTCATTAAGGAACGTTGAGTCCAAAAACCAAATGGCCAAAAGGCCAAAAGCCAAATGGCCAAAACAGAACATTTTACACATGACACCAATTCATGGCGAGACAGACATCCTGAGAAGATTAAGGAACGTTTGAGGCCAAAACGCAAATGGCCAAAAGCCAAAAGCCAAATGGCCAAAGTAGAACAACTTATGCATGATGAGGCCAGAACACAAATGGCCAAACCACTCCAATTCACCTCCAAAAAGGGGACAGAAACCCCCCAAGGTATTGTATTTTCTTTCTTTTCCTTATTTTATTTATTTCAATTATTTCTTTTTTTTAATTAATTCCTTTAATTTAACTTATTTTCATAAAATATAAAAAATAGTAAAAAACAGAAAAGTCATAAAAATCAAAATATATTTATTTAATTAATATTTTTTTGTAAATAAATTTCACTAATAATTAATTATTTATTTTTATAAATCAAAATTGCATGTAAATAATTAGATTAATTTTAGGTTTAATTTTAACATGTTTTTCTTAATAAATAAAAAAAATTAGAATTAGGGTTAATATTTTAATTTCATTTAATCTTTCTCATAAAAATACATAAAAAACATAAATACCAAAAACTCAAAAAAAAAAATTTTCTTTTTTCTCTTTAATTTCATTAGTTTAATCATTTAATTTAATTTCATTAAAAAGGGTCCAACGCCCTCGCTTCCAATTTTAATTCCAATTCGCGCATTTTATTTTATTTCTTATAATATTAATGTAATTCTCCCAAAGCCTTGTAAACTCGGACATTTTATTTCTCGCACTTTACTTTTTTATTTTCTGTCAAATCGGGTCCTGGATTAAATTTGGCGATGTGGACGCGCGCCTTTGTAATAGTTTAGGAATTTTATCTTTCCGCACTTTTTTAACTGTTAATAAATGCATGCAAGAATGAATGACAAAAATAAAAAAACAAACGCATAGATCACTTTGACATGAACAAGACAAAATAACTGAACATGACACACAAATCACACACCACCCCTAGGGTACGCCTCACTGTTGCCTTGCCTCGAAAGGTGATCGTCGAGTAGAGGATGTCTTAGTAAGTCCTCATGATCCGGGAACCTGGCATGAGGGTAGCTTCTAAGGTGTCTTCCCATTGCTCTAGTGATCACCATGTCCCGAACCTCGAATTGACCCGAACACCTCCAACGGTGGTGCTACCTACCTCTCAATGGTGGGATGACACTACTTTAAAGGACATTTACACAGACGGATTCCTTAGGGTAGGTAGGTTCTCATAGATACTTGCTCTAAATTTCAAACAAAATTCAAAAGTACTTTTCACACCGACACCTTTTCAAAAAGCTTTCGAAAGCAATTTTTCAAACACTCTTGAGGACCGATACAAGAGTCGAACTGAAATTTTCAAAGAAACTTTTTAAAACCCACAGTTGAAAAGCAAACAAACCATTTTTGAAAACACAATGAGCAAGTATCTAAGAGCCCATGGATAACCATGGATAGAAAGGGTGCTAACACCTTCCCTTTCTATAACCTACCTCCCGAACCGAGAGCAATCTCTTTAAGGAATTTTTCTGTGCTTTTGTCCTTTCCATTTGGAGAAAATAAAAGACGGTGGCGACTCTTGCTTCTGCGACATTTCGCGATCCAGCTTTAAACAGTCAGTTCCAGATCCACCGATCACAGAATTGGCGACTCTGTTGGGGATTCCATTTAAAGTGAGGTGTACCTTAGGGATAGTTCATAACTGTGTTTTCAATTGCTTTCTTTGCTTGCTTTAAATTGTGGGACTGTCTTGGGAGTTCTATAGATCCTAACCCGGATCTGGGGGATACCTTCTTAGAAAGTAGCAACAAGGCTGTGAGGGAACTGTGTGGGGTATACCGACATGGTTGAAGCAGTCTGCTACATTGATGTGGCACTTTGGTGTGTACCGGTAGCCCTTGAGTTCAGTCAAGGAGAGTACGGGGCCTCCGCGTGGTGTCGTGAAGCATCAACAGACCTTAGGAACCTTAATTGAACTATCTTGGCCTCTTTAGGGTAGTGAGATAACTGACTTTGGTGCAGTCCGAAGTTGGTTGATACTCGATACTACACTCAATTGAGGGTTGCTTTCCTGGAATATTTCGGTCGCCAGTTCAGTGGCTAAATCGAAACGATGAACAATGAAAGCAATCCCGTGATATTGGGACCCTTAGAACCCGGTTACTTCTAATAGGACAGGTTGAACCCACCAACTTCAAGAGGGTAATACCCAGACCCCATGTTGGCCTGAACTCTAAGGGTTTCTCTTGTGTGACTTGTGTGCCTTCCAACTTGACTACTTGCATGCTTGTTATCTGACACTTGAGTTCCTTGCAGGTTTTGTTTATAGTCCTTAACTGGGACTCATAACAGGGTTCACTGAGTGTTTTGCAGGTTTTATTTGGTCCTTAATTGGGACTCCTGACAGGTTTTACTTGAGTTTCTTGCAGGTTTTGGTTTGCAGTCCTTAATTGGGACTCGTAACAGGGTTTACCTACATTACCCCATGCATAGCATGACATCATACCATTGCATACATCCTGCATAAAAAAAAACTAATCCATTTCAAGGATCTCAAGGGCTTGTGATGCAGGTCATGGTGAATCAACTATCCCAGCAAGGGGCAAAGAGGATTTATCTTCCTCTAGACAAAGTTGTCAGGGGCTATGACCCACTGGATATGGTGAGCCTTTGACCCTTGAAGAAGGATTCTCAACAACATGGAGTGCCTTCAATCAAGCTACCGGACCCAAATTCTAACAAATTTTCTTGTTTACCCCGCGAGGTCCTTGAAAACATTGCATGCATATCATACATATCATTGCATAACAGGTACCCTTTGGACGGGTCACTTACCATCTCCGCTGTTTATTTCAGCAATGGCTTCCCAACAAGATAACCAGGACCTTCTTGCTCAAGAGACTCGGTTCGGGGAAATCCTCTTGAATCTATCCAAGGGGCAGGAGGAGCTAAGGACACTCCTCATGGAGACTTTAGTCAGGAACAGTGCTGAGGATGAACGACTGAAAAGTCTGCAAGCTGAAGTAGATGCAATCAGGGCCCAGATGCTGGGGCAGGGGACTGCCATTCAAGGGTTAGCTCAAAGACAAGAGGAGCTCGGGGTTCTCATCAACCAACTGCTTCGGGGTAACCAACTGGGGCAAACATCTAAGGGTAAAAAGCCAGTCATCGTTCAACCGCCTTTGAGACAAGGAGATAAGGGGAGAGCTTCTCAAAAGGCTCCAGTGTCACAAATTCAGCATCAACCTCACCGGCTTCAGCCAGACAAGTCCAGGAGGCAATTCACCCCGCTCAACATGTCGCTGTTTCAAGCTTTACAATGCATGTTGAGATTGAATTTGATCACATTAAGGGCTCATCCCCAGAATCCCAACACAACACATCCTACTTATGATCCCAATAAAAGGTGTGCCTACCACTCTGCCTGTCCAGGACATGATACAAATGAGTGTTGGGCTCTAAAGAACAAAATCCAGGACCTGATCGATGAAGAGGCATTAGAGTTCACACAAGATGGTCAGGCAGAATTTTTCTACCATCCCTCCAAGGCTCACCATTTGAAGTGACAAGCCCTGAGACTAGAAAACTTTTGTTCATTCGAATGTTCAAGTTGTGTTGTTCTTTGATTGTTTAAACATTTACTCATGTTAAACATTGTTATTTCATTAATGCATCGCATATGTCTGTTTTGAAGCAATATATTCGTATTCACTATATGCAAATTATTTTCATATTTTTTCTGATGATCAACGCCCGGTTAACAATTCTAAGCCTCTTGAGGGAGGATGACGAAAACGACACCACGATCTTTACAGTATGCTTTTGAACAGACCCCGCTGATGAGGTACAGGCATTGTTTCAATTCCTAAACGCTGGAGTTATAAGGAAGATAATCCCTCGTTACCCCCTTTGAGCCAAAGAAGTAGGAGTTTTTCTTTTCGAAATTTAAAACCCTTAATCATAACCTGGGGAAGGGTAGTCTTCTCAGTTGATCCAAGTGCATAACGAACGGCACCGAAGGAGGTCCTCACAAAACAAGGAAAGACAGTGATGGTTCCGAATGATCAATGAAGAAAGGCAGTCATTACTTCTCAAAATAACTAAAGCCCAATAAGTCAAAAACTATGAAGGAGACTTACAAAACTGGGGCATCCCGCTGACTGTAAATACAAGAAGAAACAGTTCAGGCAAAAAACAGGGATAACAAAATCAAAAAAAAAGAAGGAGGTCTTACAAACCTTCGACAAAAAATGACTGCCTATTCAAAATAAACTGTCAACATTCGAACCATCACCGGAATATCAGGATAAAGACTCAAACAAGGTCTAACACACGATCAGCTGAGTTTAGGTTTGAAGAATATCACGAAGAGCGGGTGGGTACAAATAATTTGAGCCTTTATCCTTTGTTTCCTAAACCGTGAACCAAGCCACGTTATAACCCTTAAAAGTCCTAGCTGAAGCATGGGTTAGTTCGAAAGCATACTATTACGAAAGGTATCCTGACTCCTTAAGGCTCGCAATAAAATAACGAGTTGACATCACGATTTACAAACAATCACTTGTTTTATGAAAAAAAAGAATGCATTTTCAAAATCTTCAAGACAGACATAAGCTTTGCATTTTTAACATAACTTTGTTTGCATATGACTTTTTGTTTGAACAGCAGGAAAATTCGCACGATGAATACCTAGTGAACCAAAGCACCTCCAATCAAGGGGCACGGCCTGATCGTTGTCCATCATCTGGGGCAGTTAAGTCAAGATTCGGAGAATCTCTCAAAAGGCCAAATAGCCTGGGGCAAATCTCCTCCTGAGTCACTTGGGGCATTCCAACGACGAATCTTGCCTGATCAAACATCTTCTGGTGGCATGACAAAACACTGCTAACAGGGGCAATTCCCACATTCTGAGAACGTGGACATAGTCGAAAAAATACTACGCATAATCAAAGACCCGCTAGGTTGACACACCTAGGCAAAAATAAGGGCTTCCCGGCGAACCAAAAGGGTTCGGGCAAAATGAAGGGTTGAAATGAAAAATCTGTACACCCGGCAAGTCGAAAACCTGAAAAGGCGGCTTGGGCAAAAATGGGTATCCCGGTGGACTGAAAACCCGAAAGGGCAGTCCAAGCAAAAATTAGGGATCAAAGCGTACGACTATGTCCTGTCATCTTGTCACCTGCCTATCAGAAGAAGAGTTTGTCCATCAGCAACTATCAGCACCTCACAGGTCTCCCTCTCCCACCTCAGAAACAGGGGCAATAAAGAGTTGTCTGAGCAATCTAATTGTTCTATCCTCCAAGGTACCCAGGTAGGTTCAGCTAAAGAACATGACCAGTACATCCTAATTCCCCAGAGAGTAAGTCAGCAGTCAGTGCATCCTTCTCCAAGCAGAGTTATCAAATCTCAAAGAAGTTGAGTATCCTCCAATAGATCTCAACGTTCCCCAGCAGCATGTATACACATTCTTAACAAGCATCCCCGGCAGTCTTGGTTTAAAGATTGTTCCCCGGCGGCATATCAAATATTCAACGGAATCACTTCCCCACAATTCAAAACTTCCCTAAGAAAGTCCAATCCAATTCCCCCAGGAAATTTGGAATTCATATCCCCAAGCAGTAAGCTTATCCCCAGTAAATTCTGGAAGCTTATCCACTCGCAGAGCACGAATGCGTCCCCCGGCTTTATTCAAAGAGTTATTTCCTTAATAGGATATAACTGGGTTATCCTCAGCCAAAAGCCACGGAAAGATCGTCGTCGACAGAATCTTCTTATCCCCAGCAAATTATTATCAACACTCAGCAAGGTATCCCTCTTCCCACAGAGTATTGCTTCCCAGCATGGTCGCTAGAGTATCTTTTCTCCCCGCAGAATCTTCCATTTGCCAAGTTTATTCCGCAACGGAGTCATCTCCTCCTACCGGTATTCTTGCAGTTATCATCCCCAACGGAAGCAAAATCTATTCTTCAACATCAGCCCAAGATATGACTTCCCGGCACCCGTCAAGGATTTACTTTCCTAGACGAAAACATACATTCATAAAACATCACGTACATCATTATAGCATGCATAGACGCATTATATCATACAAATCTCATTTATGTTGAGAACATCATTGCTTGATCCATATCATGCATTGCATATGACTGACCTTTACCTTTCAGGAAAGATGCAGTTGAAATTCTCAATCATATTTCAAGACCTAGACCGATTCAGTTAATCGACTCCAAAGATTTCTTATCCAGTCCCAGGCCTTCTCTAGTCCAGCTAAATCGACTCCCCAACAGATTTTTCTGATAAAGACTCAGTAGAAGTTATCCCCGATTATAATTTCCTATGGTTCCCTCTCCGACGGTGAGTGAGGTGATAATTCCTTTTCAGATGGTTCTCTCCCCGACGGTGCGTGAGATGTAATTCCTTTTCAGATGGTTCCCTCTCCGACGGTGAGTGAGGTGATAATTCCTTTTCCTATGGTTCCCTCTCTGACGGTGAGTGAGGTGATAATTCCTTTTCAGATGGTTCCCTCTCCGACGGTGAGTGAGGTGATAATTCCTTTTCAGATGGTTCCCTCTCCGACGGTGAGTGAGGTGATAATTCCTTTTCAGATGGTTCCCTCTCCGACGGTGAGTGAGGTGATAATTCCTTTTCAGATGGTTCCCTCTCCGACGGTGAGTGAGGTGATAATTCCTTTCAGATTATAATTTCCTATGGTTCCCTCTCCGATGGTGCGTGAGGTGATAATTCCCTTTTAGGTTATAATTTCCTATGGTTC
This sequence comes from Vicia faba, assembly GCA_948472305.1. Taxonomy (NCBI): domain Eukaryota; kingdom Viridiplantae; phylum Streptophyta; class Magnoliopsida; order Fabales; family Fabaceae; genus Vicia; species Vicia faba. Next base: position 244,860,873 of record OX451740.1, on the reverse strand, counting down.
CCTCTCCGACGGTGAGTGAGGTGATAATTCCTTTTCAGATTATAATTTCCTATGGTTCCCTCTCCGACGGTGAGTGAGGTGATAATTCCTTTCAGATTATAATTTCCTATGGTTCCCTCTCCGATGGTGCGTGAGGTGATAATTCCCTTTTAGGTTATAATTTCCTATGGTTCCCTCTCCGACAGTGAGTGAGGTGATAATTCCTTTTCAGATTATAATTTCCTATGGTTCCCTCTCCGACGGTGAGTGAGGTGATAATTCCTTTCAGATTATAATTCCCTATGGTTCCCTCTCTGACGGTGAGTGAGGTGATAATTCCTTTTCAGATTATAATTCCCTATGGTTCCCTCTCCGACGGTGAGTGAGGTGATAATTCCTTTTCAGATTATAATTTCCTATGGTTCCCTCTCCGATGGTGCGTGAGGTGATAATTCCTTTCCTATTAGTTCCCTCTCCGATGGTGCGTGAGGTGATAATTCCCTTTTAGGTTATGATTTCCTGTGGTTCTCTCCCCGATGGTGCGTGAGATGTAATTCCTTTTCAGATTATAATTGCCTACTGGTTCTCTTCCCGATACTGCGAAGATGGTAATTCCCACTAAGATTTTCTCAACGAGCGTAGTTGAAGTTAAAGTCGCCCAAGGTTCTCTCACCGTTCATGCTAAGGTGGTAACCATCCCTGATTCACTCATCATCTTGTGAAACTCCAGACTCAGCTCCTGTAACCAGTCAGGACACATCTATACCAACCATCTGAAAATCAGCTCCTGCAACGTGCCAGGTACTCATTTTTCTTTTGCAGGTATGCAGGTTCTCGCTAAGGAATCTCTTACGCGATCAACATCCAGATGGCATCTATAAGCCCATCATCCTATTCATCAATCTCCAAATGGCATCTATAAGCTCATTTCCATCATCACACTGCTACTATGTGAGCGCAAATTTCTGGGCACTCTATTGTTCAATCATCTTCCACCTTCGGATTACGAAAGGCACGTCAGCCAATCTGCATCCTCAGGTCTAAGAAGATTGAACAGGGGCAACTGTTGTACCCCAAAATTTGCCCTCCCATATTTCTCAAAACATTTTAAGAAAATTCACAAGTCCAACCCGGCGCGTTATATTCAGGTGTTCTTTCACCAAGATATCTCTGATAACATATTCTCAAATTCAGGTTCGGCTCAAGAGTCAATTCTTTAAAGAAGGTATCCGAATGTGTGAGTTTTCTTGAAGAAATATAGTGAAAAAGTGTGCTGAAAGTGCAGTTTTTACGCGCTAAAAAATTCATAACTTGAAGATCGTGACTCGTTTTGAACCCGTTCCAGTGGACAAAATTCCGTCTTGACATTATCTACGTTTTCATCTCTCACGGCTGGAAGCCAATTTCGATCAGAAGGTCTTCAAAAATGTGGATTTATCAGGTATTTTAGTGCAGAAAATTTGTGACAGAAGTTTATTTGCGTCATGTTTAAAAAATCATAACTTGGTCGATTTTCATCGTATCGAGCTGGTTCCGGCGCCAAAATTTCACAAATTGAGTTGGATACATTTTCACAGAAGGTATTGAGTTCAAACGGTATTCAAAAGGCCTACGTTTTTTGCTCAGAGTGCATGACATGCTGAAAATCCTGAATGCTGAATATTATTTCATCTGAGCCGAAACTTCGAAAATTCATAACTCGGTCAATTTTTATCGGATTGGACTCATATTTTTACACAAGGTCCCTGACTCATAGATCTACAACTTTGCTTCAAAAGTCGAGACCAAATTATGCACCGATCAATACCAGTTTTTTATTGAAGAACGTGTCAGAGTCGACACTGAAGCCCAAAATAAGTTTGTCTGAGCTGAAACTTCAAAAATTCATAACTAATTCACCGTTTATCCGATTGAGTCGATTTTCGGACAGGAGTTAGTTCTCGATGCCGGCTACATTTTGTTTTCACATTTCAACTTCAAAAAATGCACTTAAGTCCCTGCGATTTAGCCTGGAAAGTGACAAATTCAAGTGAATATTGGAGGCCCAATTGCACATTCAAAGCCCATTTGCTTTACCCTAATTTCCATTATATAATCACCTTCTTTTCACACAAACCAGGAGAGGAGGAAAAGAGAGAAAAAACCTTGCCACAACACTGTTCGAATATCAAATTCTTTCAAGAACCCTAAAACCTTGAAATCCTTATTACAAATCCCTCTCTCACTACAAACAAGCCATCACAGTTACAAACCAACACCTCACTACTTCTTCAGTAAGGGTAAGGCCGGTTTGATCTCCATGATCCTAATTTTCCAGTAAGACATAAAAGCATTCAGGCCACTGATTTTCCAGTAAGGGTAAGATTGATTTGATCTCCATGATCAAAAGGGTATAATCATTCATACATGCCATATTGTGCCTAAACATTAAATTTCTTCATATATTGGCTTTATTTGCATTTTATGATTTTATTTAATGTGTTCGTGAGATTCAACACTGTAGATTTAGACAGGATCTCAGGTTCATTAAGGAACGTTGAGGCCAAAAGCCAAATGGCCAAAACAGAACATTTTACACATGACACCAATTCATGGCGAGACAGACATCCTGAGAAGATTAAGGAACGTTGAGGCCAAAATGCAAATGGCCAAAAGCCAAAAGCCAAATGGCCAAAGTAGAACAACTTATGCATGATGAGGCCAGAACACAAATGGCCAAACCACTCCAATTCACCTCCAAAAAGGGGACAGAAACCCCCCAAGGTATTGTATTTTCTTTCTTTTCCTTATTTTATTTATTTCAATTATTTCTTTTTTTTAATTAATTTCTTTAATTTAACTTATTTTCATAAAATATAAAAATTAGTAAAAAACAGAAAAGTCATAAAAATCAAAATATATTTATTTAATTAATATTTTTTTGTAAATAAATTTCACTAATAATTAATTATTTATTTTTATAAATCAAAATTGCATGTAAATAATTAGATTAATTTTAGGTTTAATTTTAACATGTTTTTCTTAATAAATAAAAAAAATTAGAATTAGGGTTAATATTTTAATTTCATTTAATCTTTCTCATAAAAATACATAAAAAACATAAATACCAAAAACTCAAAAAAAAAAATTCTTTTTTCTCTTTAATTTCATTAGTTTAATCATTTAATTTAATTTCATTAAAAAGGGTCCAACGCCCTCGCTTCCAATTTTAATTCCAATTCGCGCATTTTATTTTATTTCTTATAATATTAATGTAATTCTCCCAAAGCCTTGTAAACTCGGACATTTTATTTCTCGCACTTTACTTCTTTATTTTCTGTCAAATCGGGTCCTGGATTAAATTTGGCGATGTGGACCCGCGCCTTTGTAATAGTTTAGGAATTTTATCTTTCCGCACTTTTTTAACTGTTAATAAATGCATGCAAGAATGAATGACAAAAATAAAAAAACAAACGCATAGATCACTTTGACATGAACAAGACAAAATAACTGAACATGACACACAAATCACACACCACCCCTAGGGTACGCCTCACTGTTGCCTTGCCTCGAAAGGTGATCGTCGAGTAGAGGATGTCTTAGTAAGTACTCATGATCCGGGAACCTGGCATGAGGGTAGCTTCTAAGGTGTCTTCCCATTGCTCTGGTGATCACCATGTCCCGAACCTCGAATTGACCCGAACACCTCCAACGGTGGTGCTACCTACCTCTCAATGGTGGGATGGCACTACTTTAAAGGACATTTACACAGACGGATTCCTTAGGGTAGGTAGGTTCTCATAGATACTTGCTCTAAATTTCAAACAAAATTCAAAAGTACTTTTCACACCGACACCTTTTCAAAAAGCTTTCGAAAGCAATTTTTCAAACACTCTTGAGGACCGATACAAGAGTCGAACTGAAATTTTCAAAGAAACTTTTTAAAACCCACAGTTGAAAAGCAAACAAACCATTTTTGAAAACACAATGAGCAAGTATCTAAGAGCCCATGGATAACCAAGGATAGAAAGGGTGCTAACACCTTCCCTTTCTATAACCTACCTCCCGAACCGAGAGCAATCTCTTTAAGGAATTTTTCTGTGCTTTTGTCCTTTCCATTTGGAGAAAATAAAAGACGGTGGCGACTCTTGCTTTCGCGATATTTCGCGATCCAGCTTTAAACAGTCAGTTCCAGATCCACCGATCACAGACGGCTTTCGATCTTACCCATAAACTTTTAAACACATTTAAACCAGTATTAAAAACTAAAACATCCCAAAGGTATTTCTATTAGCATGGCATGCAGAACATAGTTATGATTCGATCCTTACATTCTAACCCTAATAAATTTAGCTAGACATGGTAAGCATTTAAAGTCTATAAAACATGTAGACTATGATAAGAGCGTTTAAAGTCTATAAAACGTGTAGACTATTGTTGTACCCCAAAATTTGCCCTCCCATATTCTTCAATAAATTGCCAAGTCATGCTTCAAAACTCCCCAAGGGTTGCACAGTGTAAGAGCCTCCTAAACAGTCAAAATTAGGGTTTTGGTTCTAATCAAGAAAATGAAGTTTCCAAAGGTCCAATCAAATCTCACATGCCTACAAATATGGTCAAGCATCCTCATATCAAGTTTCAAGGCTTTCAGCACAAAATTGCATAGTCAAAACCCTAATTGCACTACAGTCAACTGTAGGGGCAAAATGGTCATTTGGCAGTCAAAAGTTCAAATTTTTGGTCAATATCTCATTTTGAAGCCACAAACATCATTTGATCAATGCTTGATCATGATTCTCAAAGCTTGGCTCAAAAATCATCAAGATGCAAAAGTTTCCTTATTTGGACAGTTGAAAAAGTCAACTGTAAATTGACCAGGGCATAACTTTCACATGGATTATCAGAAAAATTCCATCCAAAGCTCATTTTGAATAGAAAGACATTTCCTACAACTCATCTTTATACTTCAAGTCCAAGAAATGCTCTCACAAAAAGTTATCAATTTCAACATTATAGGTCATTTTCAAAAGTCAATAAAAAGGGACTTTAAGTCAAAGGCCATAACTTGAGATTGGTAAATCAAAATGACATGGGACCAAAGACATTGGTTAAAGGAATCAAAGAACTTTCCAAAATGTCCAAGAACATGAGTAAAGCTTAAAAATTGAGCAAGTTATGCCTTGTAGAAGTTGGGGAATTTTTGGATATTTTGAAAAGTCAACATTGATTCAAATGACCTAAAATTACTAATGGGCCCATTTTTCTTCCATAATTCATCATCCAAAGCATGCACACGACCATTTGGCCCAAAGGGAAGTTTTCTCCATTTTTATTTATTTATTTGAATTTTTTATTATTAATAATTCATTTAATTAAATAAAATACATGAAAAATACAAAACTAATGAAATAAAATCTTTTTGTGCAGAAAATACTCTCATTGGACATTCAAGATTCGTGCATGATCATTTTTGGAAAGTTTTGGCATGATTTGGTATCAAATGGCATGAAAAAGATTGAAAAAACTAAATGCTTGAAAATCAAATATTGAACAATCAAATCTTGGATTCTTTTGGTCAGATTTTTGACCTAATTCACTCACACATAAATATAGAACACAACCCTAATGCTAGAAACCACTCAGCTGCGCTAGAGACCAAGACACAAACTTGAAATTTTTGCAAAAAAACTCAAAACTGAAAACCTAATTCTAGGGTGATTCAAGGCACGATTTTGATTTCATTAGCTTGCTAAGGCTTCATAGAAGGGAGTTGCATCCAAAACCACAAGCTTTTGTGCCCAGAAACGTGAGAACAATCTCATCTGTACCGAAAATTTTTCATAATCGTGCATCTCAATTCATGCACATTTAGCACTTTTTAATATTTGATTCATATTCCTTGTGTGATTCTAATGCTAACCATGTAAATTAATTGTGTTTTTAAGCATTGTATACGATTCTACCATTATCACGTTTTAGGGTTTATGAAGCTCTGAATTGGGGGTTTGTGAATAAGGCAAAATTGGGACACCACGATGCCATGAACATGCTCAGCATACTTGGACGAAGAGTTTGAGACCCTCGCGCTCAATTTATGAGCCTTCCTGGCCTATTCGCTATTTTTCTGAAAGTAGCCTAAAAGAACACTTGAAAAAACGTTGCCTAATATGTTTATGTTTCAGGAACGAGGAAGAAGAAGATGCGTGGCCATCAATGGTTGGCTGGTTTGAAAGTTCGCGCGAAAACCAAACACTAACGCATATTTGTTTTATTATGTTTATTCATTATTTTGTTTACAGATAAACAAGATGGCACAGTTGGTGGAGCGTTTGAGTGGTAATGCTCAGGACCTGGGTTCGAGTCCCAGGTCCTCACCCCTTTCAATATTGTTTTTCATTTAACGTTCCCATGCAACTTCAATACCAAAGCGTATCATGCGCCCCCCAAATCTAACCGTCCACGCGTTCAGTTGCATCAAATCAAAGGCCATGATCTGGAGAGCACGGTGAACTCCAGTCAACGCTGATGCACGCTAGCCACGAGAGTCAAAAGGGCCTCAGAATATTGGGCCAGATTGCTAAAGATTTCACCTCCATTTGGGGACAACACCCCCCTCTAGTTTGCTTCTTTTAACTTTTATATTTTTATATTTTTTTTTCTTTCTTTTCTTTGTTTTAATTAATCTTTTTTTAATGCTTCAATTTAATGTTTTTATAAAATATAAAAAAACACATAAAAAATCAGAAAAGAGAAAAAATAATAAATATTTTTTTTATTTTAATATTTCTTGTAAGTAAATTCATAAATTAATTAGTTTTAAATTAGGTTTTAATTTTAACTTTTTTAATAAAAATCTAAAAAATATAGAATTAGGGTTTAATTAATTTTCATTTTTTTTATTCCATAATAATTAAATATTAGATATTTATTTTTATAATTAAATTGTATATAAAAATTAGGGTTAATTTTAGGTTAAAAATTTCAACATTTTTCATAATAAAACAAAAATTGTAGAATTAGGGTTAGCATTTAATTTCAATTAATTTTTTCCCATTAAACATAAAATACCAAAAAATACCAAAAAACAATTTCTTTCTTTTTTAATTTTAATTAATTCATCGTTTAATTTAATTTTGCAAAAAGGGTCCAACGCCCTCGTTTAATTCTCATTTAATTCGCGCATTTATCTTATTTCTTTTAATTATTTATGTATCTCTCCCAAGGCCTTGTAAATTAATATGCCGCACTTTATTTTCTTTAATTCTTTATCTTTCTGTCAAATCGGGTTCAAGAAATTTTGGCGATGTGGACCCGCGCCTTTTGTAATAGCTTAGGATTTTTACTTCTCGCAAATATTTTAACTATTAATAAATGCATGCAAGAATGAATGGACAAAATAAACACAAACGCTAGATCACCAATAACATGACAAAAGACAAAAATATCTGAAAACGACACACAAATCACACACACCACCCCTAGGGTACGCCTCACTGTTGCCTTGCCTCGAAAGGTGATCGTCGAGTAGAGGATGTCTTAGTAAGTCCTCATGATCCGGGAACCTGGCATGAGGGTAGCTTCTAAGGTGTCTTCCCATTGCTCTGGTGATCACCATGTCCCGAACCTCGAATTGACCCGAACACCTCCAATGGTGGTGCTACCTACCTCTCAATGGTGGGATGGCACTACTTTAAAGGACATCTACACAGACGAATTCCTTAGGGTAGGTAGACGACTCTAGATACTTGCTCTAATTTCAAAAAACAAATTCAAAAATACTTTTCACACCGACACCTTTTCAAAAAGCTTTCGAAAGCAATTTTTCAAACACTCTTGAGGACCGATACAAGAGTCGAACTGGAATTTTCAAAGAAACTTTTTTAAACCCACAGTTGAAAAGCAAACAAACAATTTTGAAAACAAGTGAGCAAGTATCTAAGAGCCCATGGATAACCATGGATAGAAAGGGTGCTAATACCTTCCCTTTCTATAATCTACCTCCCGAACCGAGAGCAATCTCTTTAAGGAATTTTTCTGTGCTTTTGTCCTTTCCATTTGGAGAAAATAAAAGACGGTGGCGACTCTTGCTTCCGCGACATTTCGTGAACCAGCGTTAAACAGTCAGTTCCAGATCCACCGATCACAGAACTGGCGACTCTGTTGGGGACTTAACTTAAAGTGAGGTGTACCTTAGGACTAAGATCACTGTGTTTTCAATTGTATTGACTTGCTTGCTTTATTATTGTGGGACTGTCTTGGGAGTTCTATAGATCCTAACCCGGATCTGGGGGATACCTTCTTAGAAAGTAGCAACAAGGCTGTGAGGGAACTGTGCGGGGTATACCGCCATGGTTGAAACAGTCTGCTACGTTGATGTGGCACTTTGGTGTGTACCGGTAACCCTTGAGTTCAGTCAAGGAGAGTACGGGGCCTCTGCGCGGTGTCATGAAGCATCAACAGACCTTAGGAACCTTAATTGAACTATCTTGGCCTCTTTAGGGTAGTGAGATAACTGACTTTGGTGCAGTCCGAGGTTGGTTGATACTCGATACTACACTCAATTGAGGGTTGCTTTCCTGGAATATTTCAGTCGCCAGTTTAGTGGCTAAATCGAAACGATGAACAATGAAAGCAATCCCGTGATATTGGGACCCTTAGAACCCGGTTACTTCTAATAGGACAGGTTGAACCCACCAACTTCAAGAGGGTAGTACCCCAAACTTCTTGCTGGCCTAAACTCTAAGGGCTCTTTTGTGTGACTTGTGTGCCTTCAAACTCGGATTACTTGCATGCTTGTTATCTGACATCTGAACTCCTTGCAGGTTTTGTTCATAGTCCTTAACTAGGACTCATAACAAGGCTTACTAAGTTTCTTGCAGGTTTTTGTTTTAGTCCTTAACTAGGACTCATAACAAGGTTTACCGAGTTCCTTGCAGGGTTTGTGTTAGTCCTTAATTGGGCCTCATGACAGGTTTTACCGAGTTTCTTGCAGGTTTTGGTTTGCAGTCCTTAATAAGGGCTCATAACAGGGTTTACTCACATTACCCCATGCATACCATAACATCATACCATTGCATACATCTTAACCCATTTCAAGGATCTCAAGGGCTTGTGATGCAGGTCATGGTGAATCAACTATCCCAGCAAGGGGTAAAGAGGATTTATTTTCCTCTAGACAAAGTTGTCAGGGGCTATGACCCACTTGATATGGTGAGCTCTGACTCTTGAAGAAGGTTCCCCTAACCAAGGTTGTTTGGAAATCAAAACCAGACATGATGACTAAAGTCAGGGGCTGTGATACGGTGGGAGAACTGACTAGAGGTTTTGCGTTTGTATTCGCAAATGTTGCGGTTAGCAAGAGTCGCCACCGACTTTTTATTTTATCCTAAGGAAAGGTTAAAAAGCACAGCAAAAAACCTTTTGAGATGTTTTCGTGGGTTCGGGGAGTAGATTATAGAAAGGGAAGGTATTAGCACCCTTTCTATCCATGGTTATCCATGGGCTCTTAGTTACTTGCTTAGATCACTTGCCTTTTGTTTTCAATTGTTTTAAAATGGTGCTTGAGTGTGTGGGTTTGAAAATGTTTGTAAAAGAGGCCAATGTGGTGGCAACCTTTGCAATGATCCATGTGGGGATGTATACAAAGATGTATGTCTTTTAAAAAGGTTTTCATTTGTTTTTGAAAGTTGTTTTGAAAGTGTGGTGTTGTGTGGTTTTGAAATTAGGCAAGTGTTTTGTTTTGCAAGTTTGATTCGAGTAACTAAGAGGTTATCTACTCCTAAATTTCTCAAAAGATTATTGCTATGTTTTAACCCTTTTAACAAGTTTGTTCCACCATTGTATTTGGTGGACAACCTTATGTTAGGATGTGAAAGGGACAGGCGCGGGTCATCGTTTAGACCATAATTGCAACGGTGTTAAATGTCTTTGGGCAATTTTCTTTAAGGGACTTGATCATTCAAATTGTTTGTTTTGCCCAAAGAGACCTAACATGCAATATGGCCCAATTTTTGAAAGGCAACAAGTGGATGCAACCCTAGGGGTGTTAGTGTGCAAGTGTGTTCTATTGCATACAAGAGTTTTTCCTTTGAATTAGGTTTTTCTATTTCATTGATTTTATCTTGTCATACACGTCCTAATTACTAGCAATAAGAAGCGGAAATGTAAAATCCTACGCTATTACAACAATTAGGGGAGGGGGATACACATTTGTACATGGGGGGTTCAACGAGAAAAATAGACAAAAAAGAAAATAGCAAAAAACAAGATATATAGAGAGAGAGAGGGAGCCCGCGCGCTGTTGGGAGGCCATCAGAAGTTCTGACCCAGATCCGCTGTCAGATGATCATCCTGTTGGTGAAACTGGATGAGTCAGAACTTCTGACTCTAGAACCTGCAAAACAGAACCTTGTTAGTGGGGAAATCAGAAGTTCTGATTTCCCTGCGCTGCAAGACAGAAGTTTGTTAGTGGAGAAACCAGAAGTTCTGATTCTGCTGAAAAGGCAATAACTCTCAGAGGTTCTGATGTCATTGACAGCAAAACAGGCTTTAGATGTGCTAACGTCAAAGTCAGCACTTGGCTTTTTCCTGTACTAATCAGAACATCTGCAATCCTGTTGTTACTCCACAAAACAGGAAACATATTTGGAACAGATCCAACAAAATAACAAAATGTTTCAGAGGTCAGAATCACCAAGGTCACAGGCAAGTCCTATACTGGCTCAGAACGTTCTGAGAGTCCTCAGAACACAAACAGCAATAACATGAATATTTACATTATATTACTTGAATATGCACAGCTGATGATGCTTAACGGTGTGGTGAGGGTCAGCAGGTGCTTACCTGACTGTTTGGAAAGTGGTGGGTGAAAGTTAGCTTTTGGTTCTGGTGGTGTTCTGGACAGATTTGGAAAAGGGGAAGTAAAGATGTATACGTATATAGGGTCAGAAGTTTGGAAAGAGCGTTTTTGGTTTACAGAAAAGAGCTGGATATTTGATGATGTTGAAGGTGAGAAACTTAAAGTTATGAAACAAAGCTGGTGATTTTTGGCAGAGTTTCAGAATGCTACGTTGCTAGGAGTTTCGTTTCTCTCTTAGCAATTTTCTGTTTTTCTTCTTGAACCCCTTTTGCAGTGGCGAAAGCTCTCTATTTATAGGCAAAGTTCTTGTGGATGCCTTGAACATTTAAGGCGCCAACAGAGTTTGAATTTGTTCTTTGACAGAAATTCCTGGGAAGTTGTGATAACAGCTATCTTTCAGCCTAGGTTGTAGCAGCAGACGTAGATTGGGGAGAAGTGACCTCTGAAGTGGGCGGTGGCGTGAAGACCCATGCCAGAATCTGTGCAAAAGAATTTTCCAAGCCACACGTGAATGCTCAGGAGTGGTTGGAAGCATTAATAGGCATTAAATGGTGACAAGACCTGTCAATACCAACATTCTGGTAATGGAAACCAGCGTTGAATCAGCAGCGTAAACCATGCTCTGGCCTTGGCTACCTGTTGTCTTAGCAAACTCTGGAGATTCTCCTGGTTTTCTGGTACGTTCCTTGGATCTACTTCTGGACAATCTGGACTTAGAGATTCTGTATCAATGTGACACCTATCCTTCTGACCTTTCATCTTCTGATTTCAACCTGTTCTGAAGGAGTCTTCATACTTTCCTGTTTCTCTTGCATTCCTTTAGCAAATTCTGACTGAGCTTGTGTAACTGCTGAATGGGCATATTCTGTTTGAGGTTTACATTCTGAACCACGTTTACAACTTCTGATTGAGCTGATGTAGCTGCTGAAGAGCCAACTTCTGACCACGCTGAGCCAAGCTTGCAACTTCTGACCGTCTTCATCTGGGACGGGTCCAGAAGTTCTGAAGCGCTGATTTTTTTTCTTTTTTTTTTCTAAAAACACTTATTTTAAAGAAGCATTATAAGTACTTAGAAATTGATTGATTTTTTTTTCAAGATAAAAGTGTTGTTTCTGGAGTTCGTGAGATCATCTTGCTCTTGTAAGTGTCTTGCTTGGGCAAAGGATAACTCAGGACTTGGATTTGTTTCAGGGGACTTTGAAAAATCTAAGATGGTTTCCTGAAGAAAGGGAGGGCAAATTTTGGGGTACAACAGTTGCCCCTGTTCAATCTTCTTGAACCTGAAGAGTTAGATTGGCGAGTTTGCCTTTCGCGACTCGAGGGTAAAAGGAGATTGGACACTAGAGTGCCCGGAAATTTGCACTCGCATGCTGGAGTCTCAACAATGTGGTGTCAGGAATGGGCTTACAGATGCCATTTGGAGAGGTGGTAGATTGGGAGATGGGCTTACAGATGCCATCTGGAGACATGACAGAACCTTGTCGGGAATGGGCTTACAGATGCCATTTGGAAGTGTCGATCGCATAAGAGATTCCTTAGCGAGAACTTGTGTATTTGAGAAAGATGGATGTTTTCCTGGCTTGTTACAGGTGTTTGATCTTCAGTCTCCTTATGCAGACATGCCCTGGCTAGATACAGGTATCGAATCTACAATCGGTTTGCTCACAAATGTGCCCTGGCTGGATACAGGAGTCGAATCTGGAAATAGTCGTTAATAGATGTGCCCTGGCTGGATACAGGAATCGAATCTTGGAACTCTTCAGACGTGCCCTGGCTAGATGCAGGAATCGAGTCTGGAAACGTGGTCAACAGATATGCCCTGGCTGGATACAGGAATCGAATCTGGAAACGTGGTCAACAGATATGCCCTGGCTGGATACAGGAATCGAATATGGAGATGTGGTCAACAGATATGCCCTGGCTGGATACAGGAATCGAATCTGGAGATGTTGTAGTTGATAGATGTGCCCTGGCTGGATACAGGAATCGAATCTTCGAACTCTTCAGACATGCCCTGGCTAGATACAGGAATCGAGTCTGGAAACCGGTCACTCTCATATGTGCCCTGGCTAGATACAGGTATCGAATCTGGAATTGTGGTCAACAGATATGCCATGGCTGGATACAGGAATCGAATCTGGAGATGTGGTCAACAGATATGCCCTGGCTGGATACAAGAATCGAATCTGGAGATGTTGTAGTTGATAGATGTGCCCTGGCTGGATACAGGAATCGAATCTTCGAACTCTTCAGACATGCCCTGGCTAGATACAGGAATCGAGTCTGGAAACCGGTCACTCTCAGATGTGCCCTGGCTAGATACAGGTATCGAATCTGGAATTGTGACAGTTGAAGGTAGTTGTTTTTGGGATTGTCTCTTTCCTGAAAAGGCAAAAACATAAGTTGTATGCAATGTCATGATGTGTGATATGCACGATGTCAGGATGTTCAACATGAGATAGTGTTGTATGCACTTTATCATATATGTAAGCAAGATGTATGAAAATGTGAAATGTCTATGAATGTAATTTCGTTTTAGGAAAGTAAATCCTTGGCGAACGGCCGGGGAGTTGCTCTGTGGAAGAGATACTTGGCCGAAGTTTAGATGAGAGGCATGTTGAGGTTTTTAACGATGGATTCCGCTGGGGATAATGATGATAAACTCCGCTGGAGATTGAAGGAACTTTGCCGAGGGCGGTCTTCCGTGGTTTTTAGCTGAGGATAACCCAGTTATAAGTCCTTGTGAGGAAACAACCCTAAATAAAACTCGGGAGAGACGTCCGTGTACTATAGGGAACAAGCTTCCAGAATTTACTGGGGATGAGCTTTTAAGACCTGCCGGGGAATGTTGTGATTTTAGGATCGACGGGGGATCAACTCTGCTTGGGGAAAGTACTACTGAACCTTGTTTTACTCTGCGGGGAGTTGAGATGATTTGGTCACGTTCTTCAGTTGAATCTAACTTGGTACCTCAGCGGACAAAACAAACAGACTGCATCAGGCAACTTTACATTGCCCCTGTCTCTGATGTCAACTGTAATCAGTCTCTTGTTTCATATGTAAACATTTATGAATCAGCAATTTAATGTCAAATGCATATATCAAAAATGAACATCGGACGTTCTTCGCAAGACAAAACAGAAAAAGGAAAACAATGGTAATTTGTATGGACAAGTGAATTTGTATTGATTTAAACTTTGCCTGTGAACAGGCGTTTTTTGTACAAGGGGCTGACATCCTAGTGAGAGGACGCCGCCAAAGAACATAGAGTTTACAATTTGAAAAGGAAACAAAACAGCTATGTGAACAATCCCACTGGGTTCCAACTCTGCTATCGCCTTTATGTCTTCGAACGTCTCATCGCTTGCTGCCTATTTTGACGATGAAGCTGATTGGTCAATGCCGAAATCTGGAGCCAGATAGTTGATGCCGAATTCCGGATGCAAAGTGATCCAATGAGACATAGTGTTACGCTTTTATCCCTAACTTTTGCCTGGACCGCCCTTTCGGGTTTTCAGTCCACCGGGATACCCATTTTTGCCCAAGCCGCCTTTTCAGGTTTTCGACTTGCCGGGTGTACAGATTTTTATTCATTTCATCCCTTACTTTTGCCCGAACCCTTTTGGTTCGCCGGGAAGCCCTTATTTTTGCCTAGGTACGTCAACCTAGCGGGTCTTTTATTCACGCGTAGTATTTTTTTACTATGTCTGCATTGGCGGGGTGAGGAAGGTCGTCGCCATCCATGGTGGTTAGAATCATGGCTCCTCCTGAGAACACACGCTTAACCACAAACGGCCCTTCGTATGTAGGCGTCCATTTGCCCCGGGGATCACTTTGAGGAAGGATGATGCGTTTGATTACCAGGTCCCCAACTTGATACTCTTGTGGTCTGACTCTCTTTTTAAATGCCCTGATCATCCGTTTTTGATACGTTTGACCATGACAGATAGCAGTGAGCCTCTTTTCGTCAATCAGATTTAATTGATCAAGTCGAGTCTGGATCCAGTCATCTTCATCCAAGTCTGCATCCTTCATTATCCGGAGAGAGGGTATCTGGATTTCAATTGGCAAGACTGCCTCCATGCCATAGACTAAGGAGAAGGGAGTTGCCCCGGTTGACGTCCTTGCTAAGGTGCGGTACCCATGAAGAGCGAACGGTAACATCTCGTGCCAATCTTTATAGGTCACTGTCATCTTCTGCACAATTTTCTTGATATTCTTATTGGCTGCCTCTACAGCCCCATTCATCTTCGGCCGGTAGGGAGAAGAATTGTGGTGCTGTATCTTGAATTGTTCACAGAGTTCAGCGATCATTGAATTATTGAGATTGGTACCATTGTCCGTAATAATTCTTTCCGGGACGCCGTACTGACAAATCAGATTATGCCGGATGAAACGTGCCACGACGCTCTTGGTTACCGTGGCATAGGAAGCTGCCTCAACCCACTTCGTGAAGTAGTCGATCGCCACCAAGATGAAGCGATGCCCATTGGATGCCGTCGGTCGGATCTCACCGATCATATCGATGCCCCACATTGCAAAAGGCCAAGGTGCCGTCAGGACATTCAAAGGAACCGGAGGGATATGCACCTTGTCAGCATAGATCTGGCATTTATGACAAGTTCGGGAGTGTTGGTAACAATCGGCTTCCATTATGGACCAGAAATATCCTGCCCGAAGGATTTTCTTAGCCATGGTGTGTCCACTGGAATGTGTTCCAAATGTGCCTTCATGTAATTCTATCATAATTTTCTCTGCCTCAGCCTTATCCACACAACGTAGCAGAGTCGAATCATGATTCCTTTTGTAGAGAATGTCGTTGCTGAGGAAGAATTTTGCAGCAAACCTCCTTATGAACTTCTTATCATTGACAGACGCACCTTCAGGGTATTCCTGAGCTTCCAAGTACCTCTTCACCTCATGATACCAGGGTTTTTCAATAACCTTCTCAGCCTCGAGCTCGCAGCAGTATGCCGGTTCATCCAACTTCCAGATTATGATTCGGGGAGCCTCATTGTCCCATTTAACTTTGAACATTGAAGACATCGTGGCTAGTGCGTCCGCTAGCTGATTCTCCTCTCTAGGGAAGTGCTCAAAAGTTATCTCTTCAAAGTGGGGGAGCAAGGTCGACACATACTCCTTGTAAGGAATAAGATTCGGGTGTTTCGTATCCCACTCGCCTTTGATCTGATTGATCACGAGAGAGGAATCTCCGAAGACACCTAGAAATTTTATCCTTAAGTCGATTGCAGCTTGTAAACCCATGATACATGCCTCATATTCTGCCATGTTGTTGGTGCAGCTAAAACATAATCGGGCGGTGAGGGGAGTATGAGTTCCTTTGGGAGATATGATTACAGTGCCGACGCCGTTACCCAAAGCATTGGAGGCTCCATCAAAATGCATAGACCATCGGGATCCTTCCTCAGGTCCTTCATCTGGTCCAGGTACTTCACAGTCAGTTACCACCATGATGTCTTTGTCCGGAAAATCAAAGTTCAATGATTGGTAATTGTCCACAGGTTGGTGTGCCAAATGATCCGCCAGTACACTTCCTTTAATTGCTTTCTGAGTTGTATACTGGATATCATATTCTGTTAAGATCATTTGCCATCTCGCTATTCTTCCAGACAGAGTGGGCTTTTCAAATATGTACTTGATGGGATCCATTTTTGAAATCAATAAGGTAGTGTGAGTCAGCATATACTGTCTCAGCCGGCGAGCAGCCCATACAAGAGCGCAGCAAGTTTTCTCAAGCAGTGAGTAACGAGACTCACAGTCGGTAAACTTTTTGCTCAAGTAATAAATAGCGTGCTCTTTTCGGCCAGACTCGTCATGCTGCCCCAGCACACACCCCATTGAATTGTCAAGTACTGTCAGGTATAGTATCAGAGGTCTTCCTTCCACCGGTGGCATAAGAATGGGTGGCTCTTGGAGATATTCCTTTATCTTTTCAAAGGCGGCCTGACATTCATCATTCCAGCGTACTACTTGATCTTTCTTCAGCAATTTGAAGATTGGCTCACAAGTAGCAGTCAGATGTGAGATGAATCGGGCAATGTAATTCAGTCGTCCCAGGAAGCCTCTGACTTCTTTCTCTGTTTTTGGAGCCGGCATCTCTTGTATGGCTTTTACCTTGGCAGGGTCCACCTGAATGCCCTTATCGCTCACAATGAAACCTAGCAATTTTCCGGACCTCACCCCAAAGGTGCATTTTGTTGGGATTCAATCTCAGCTTGTACAACTTGAGTCGGTCAAATAACTTCCTCAGATGGTCAAGGTGCTCCTCCTCAGTTTGAGACCTTGCAATCATGTCATCAACGTATACCTCAATCTCATGATGGATCATATCATGAAATAAAGCAACCATGGCACGTTGATAGGTTGCCCCAGCATTTTTCAATCCGAATGGCATGACCTTATAACAGAAGGTGCCCCACTGAGTCACAAATGTAGTCTTCTCCATATCCTCTGGAGCCATCTTGATATGATTATACCCTGAAAAACCATCCATGAAGGAGAACACCTTGTGTTGAGCTGTATTGTCAACAAGGACATCAATGTGAGGTAGGGGGAAGTCATCCTTGGGGCTGGCCCTGTTCAGATCCCTGTAATCAACACACATTCTGACTTTACCGTCCTTCTTCGGTACTGGCACCACATTGGCAACCCACTGAGGGTAAGAAGTCACTGCAAGGAACCCGGCATCAAACTGTTTCATAACCTCGGCCTTGATCTTTTCAGACATCTCTGGACGCATCCGTCGGACTTTTTGCTTTACCGGAGGGCAATCTTCCTTGGTCGGCAGGTGGTGAACTACAATGTCGGCATCCAAACCAGGCATATCTTCATAGGACCAAGCAAAAATCTCCATGTAATCTTGTAGCATCTGGATCAATCGTTGCTTCACGCTGAGCTCTAGATTGGCACCAATCTTGACCTCTTTCCTATCTGTCTCGGTACCCAGGTTAATTGTCTCCACCGGCTCTTCATGTGGCTGAATAGCTCTCTCTTCCTGGAGTAGCAGTCTTGCGAGTTCACCAGGCACTTCGCAATCATCTTCACCTTCGTCTTCGGCCAAGTTGATCGGATTTTCGAAGTCATAACTGGCGGTAGCAGAGCTATTACCAGTGAGATCCAGAGTGGATTGAAACCTGTATAAGTGAGTGTGTGTAAATATAGCTGTTTTGCAATATATATATCACAGAAAGGAAAAGAGCACAAGATCTGAAATGCAACAAACGTCCAATGTTTTGATTGATGATATATGAAAATGTCATACAAAAAGCCTTCACAAATGGAGCTACGATGCCCCGGGTAGGACACCGAGCCAACAAAGTTTTAACATATTGTTTGTTACAAATTGGAAATCAAAAGAAATTAATTACTGCGTGACAAATGTGATAGGGGTAAAATCCTTTGCCATCCAGTTGCTTGGTCCGTCGCTGGTAGTCGGGTAGATCCAACTGTCAAACTCTGCTTCCTCCACATCCTCCTCGATAGCGTTCACCCTTGAGCTGGAGATAAACACCGGAGCCTTTCTGACCTTTTCTTTGCGCACAGCCCTCTGAGCCTCTGCAGTAAAGCCCAGCCCAAACTTGTTGTTCTTCTGAGTGAAGTCAGGAAGCTGACCCCAGTTTGCACAATTGCCTTTCTGAACCACAGCCCGGACATCCCTTAGGGAAGCCATCTTCAAGGAAACATTCTCTTCGACTGCTGTTTCTGCTGCTGCTGAAATTGGATGCACCTCCTCGAAGTGCTGAAAGGGGGTCTCAATAAACTCCCCGTCCATCTCAATGTATCTGAAGGAATTCAAATGGCTCACCATATACTCCTCTTCTCCTTGCACAGTGACGATCTTCCCCCTGACAGGGTACTTCAGCTTTTGGTGCAAGGTAGAGGTCACTGCCCCAGCTTTATGGATCCAAGGTCGACCCAGTAGACAAGAGTATGATGGACGTATATCCATTACATAAAAAGTAGAGTCAAACACCTGAGAGCCCACACGAATAGGGATGTCAACCTCTCCATGAACCATCCTTTTTGAACCGTCAAAGGCCCTGACGATGATACTGCTGGGCTTCAGTTCTAGGCCTTCATAATCCAAACGGTCTAAAGCCTTTTTCGGTAGAACATTCAAAGAAGAACCAGTATCCACCAATACATGTGCCAGAGTAGTGCCCCTGCATTCGATAGAGACATGCAGGGCATCATTGTGGTCTCTTCCCTTTGCAGTTAGGTCAGCATCTGAAAAACCCAAGCCATTGTCTGCTGTCAGATTTGCCACGCAATCAATGAACTGGACTGCAGATGTCTCATGTGGCACATGGGCCGTCTTGAGAAATGAGATCAAGGCTTTAGCATGGGCCTCGGAGCATAGCAATAAGGAGAGCATGGAGATCTTGGAGGGTGTATGCCCCAGCTGCTCGACAACATTGAAATCACTTTTCTTTATTATTTTCAGGATCTCCTCCACTTCTTGTTGGGAGGCCTCAGCATTTATAGGTATCGGTGCCTCCATCCGGGCAGGCTCCTCTTCAATCTCTTTGCCCCGAGCATTAGATGACTCGGCGGCAGGGGAAACAACTTGATCAGCAGCAGGTACAGGTAAACTTGTAGGTGTGATAATGAGGGGTTTTCGAATGGCGGGCGGTGCAATGTCAGGCGAGAAGAGCCTGCCACTGCGGGTGACCTTGGCTGGACCAGTGATGTCGCAGATACTGGCGCCAGTGTCGAATTCTTGTTTGATTCCATTTATATACACGTCTGCCCCATAATGCCAGGGGACAGCTTTATCAGATACGTAGGGGAGAGGCCCCGGAACAGTAATAACCACAGGTGCAACAGTCATGATTTGAACAGGCTTCTTCGGGAGAGCCTTGATTGGATTATTGAAGATGGTAACCACAGAAACTTCTTTTACCGGAACCAACTGAACAGCAGACTTCTTGAATAGAATCTCCTTGCTATCCATTAGGCTTTGGACGCCTAACCTTAGCAAGGGACAACCAGATAGGGAAACAGCACAGAACAGGCAACCTTCACTGCAACCCGGAAATAAACCGGCCTGCAGTAGGTTCTTCTTGACGGTCTTCAGAGGGGTAACAACTTCATTTACCGAAACAGCATACAATTCCTCCTCAATGGCATTCACTCTATGCTGGGGCATAGGAGCAGTTACAACATTTGGTCTCTTTGGCGCTTCAAACTGAATTTCCTTTGCGTCGATCAGATCTTGCACTTTGTTTCTCAAGGCCCAGCAATCATCAGTAGTGTGCCCGGGACTATCAGAATGATAAGCACACCGGGCGTTTGGGTTATACTTAGGAGACGCAGTGTTGACGATCTTAGGAGCTTCTTTGAGGGTCACCAGGTTGGTGGATAATAGTTGGGGTAAAATTTGAGATAAGGTCATACTCAGTCGGGTATACTGCCTCTTGGGCCTTTCGCTTCTTGGTTGATTGTACTGCTGAGGAGCAGCAACAGGTTTTAAGATGACCAAAGCATTGACGGCTTGGCGACTTTCGGGCTTGACTTGTCTTCTAGTGCCATAGACGGCACTTGCTTCCTTTTTAAACGGCCTCTTCTCAGCACTTGTGGAGGCAGCCTTTTGTATCTTGCCTGACCTGATGCCAGCTTCAATTCTCTCTCCTGTCAATATCAAATCTGTAAACCCAGCGGAGGAGTTACCAACCAAATGATTGAAAAACGGACCAGACAACGTCCCTAGAAACATATCAACCAGCGCACGATCAGTCAATGGGGGCTGCACCCTGCCAGCCAAATCTCTCCATTTTTGAGCGTACTCTTTGAACCCTTCACCCGTTCCTAGAGACATACCCTGAAGTTAGGTACGCGTAGGAGCGAGATCAGAATTGTATTGGTATTGTCTGTAGAAGGCGGTTGCCAAATCTTCCCAGTGTCGGATGCTAGTTCCATCTAATTGGTAGAACCATTCAAGCTGTGACCCCGAGAGGCTATCTTGGAAGAAGTGAATCCAGAGGTTCTTATCCGCCGTGTAAGGTTGGATTTTCCTTACGTACGACCTCAGATGCAGCTTTGGGCAAGAGACCCCATCATACTTGGCGAAGGCGGGCGCCTTAAACTTGTGTGGAATTACTACCCCAGAAGATAACCCCAAATCTCCGAAATCCAGTCCCGGCACATTCTGAATTTCCATGGCGCTTAAGCGGTCCTCCAATTGCTTGTATCTGTCAGCAGCAGGTGGGTATTGTTCGTCGTTATAGTCCGTCTCGTTGTCGGAGACTGCGGGACTAGGAGCTCCCCCCCCCTTGGGGACTGTTTTTCTCAGCATAAGAAGTAGTTGGGTCAACTTCATTATGGAGTGTGTTCCCAAATCTGCGTCCAGTGTTGAACAACGAAGTCCTCTTTTTCTTCTTCTTCTTCAGGAGTAGAGTCTTCAACTCTTGCTGTCCTTGGGCCAGGCTCAGGACCATCTCTTGAAATTGTGCATTTTGGGCCTGAAGGGCCTTGATTGCTTGCTCACTGGAGGAGTCTGGATTCATGATGACTGTTCATACAAACAGCGAAGAAAAATAAGCAACCTGCGAAATAGGGTACCTGTTATGCATATGGTGCAATGGAATGCGTATGTATGCAATGCATTCAAGGATTTAGAATATTCAAAATTTGTTGTAGACAAAAAAGGGAACGCACATCATATTAATAAGGAGAAATTCGTTAGTACATAAATTCCCCATGGGCCAAATATTACAAAATGACTCTTCAAGGCAAAAAACATTGCGCATCCTCTTTGGTGCGATGTAGGTGTTGAGATTCCTCTCCTCGTGCAGTAGACGGGTGAGTTCCAGGACCTTCTTTTCACTAGCATGTAGACTGGTCTCAAGAGAATTCCGTTCTTCCTTAAGCTGGACCCAGCTCTTCTGCATTTCTTCCCAGGAGGTGGGCATGTCGGGATGTTGAATGGTGTAGGACACCTCTCCTTCCAAGACGGGTTCTTTGATCACAGGGAGCATATGAGGATAAGGCATCATTAACTTCTGGGAGCGGGCTCGTACCCACTTGAGATAAGGTTCCAACGGGATGGAGTTCCTGTGCCCCAGTGTCTTGCTGTCGATCCTACTTGGCATCCTCCAAGCTCTGATAAATCTCTGACGAAGTCCTTGAGTATCGTTGTCGAATTCAAAAACTATGTTAGGAATTAACATGTCATGAGGGCCATCCCTCCGAGCATAACCAAACTGTCTCCAAGCCAGGCATGGGTTGTAAGTAATACCTCCTTTGATTCCAAATAAAGGAACATTAGGGTACTCCCCGCAACGATCAATGATAGTGACGTCTTCCCTGGACCTAGGGCACCAATGTATATCTGCATGCGTGAGAGTCATTAACCGTTGTGACCATCTCAAACCCCGCTCGTTCTTCAAAACTGATTGTGGAAGGTGCGAAATAAACCACCTTCCCAGGAGAGGAGTGCAACACATAAGGACACCCCTTCTTCTCATGGTTCGAGTGTAACATGAGTGAAGGATGTCCCCCAGCAACGTAGGTATAGGATTCCTGGTCATGAAGATCTGGACAGCACTGATATCAATAAGTTGATCTGGGTTAGGGAATAACACCAAACCATAGACAAGGAGGGCCATAAATTCTTCAAAAGCTTGTAGGTCAAGGGAGTTCCAACATTCTTGGGCCTTCTCGAACAGAAACCTGGCTAAGAACCCCTTGATACCACTTCTAACTTCCCAATGTCCCTTGAGGTCAGACGGTTGTAGGTGCAAGGCTTTAGCAATCTCTTCAAGCTTGGGTTCCTCTTCGGTACCGTTGTAGGGTAGTTGATCAAGGATAGGGACCTTCAGAAGTCGGGAGAACTCTTCCAATGTAGGTACCAATTGATAATCCGGGAACGTGAAACAGTGATGCAGAGGGTCAAAGAACTGGAACAGGACCTTTATCAAATCTTCCTCAATGTTGGTGTTAACCAAGCTGATGAGTCTTCCATGTCTCTCACTGAATGAAGAACCTTCGGGAATCCTGGACATAAGTTCCTTAAGCTGAGGAGGGATCTTTACAAGGCTAATCTGAATTGTCTTTCTGCGAGCAGTTTCCATGTCCTATAAAACAAGAACAAAGATGAAGATTCGAAACCCTTGAAATGGTCAGTCAATGCACATGATGTTGTATGATGTCATGATGTTATGATTAAATTCACCATAAATATTTACAAAGGCAAACATGGTAAGGCACACAAGTCACACAAGACAAACCCTTAGAGTTTAGGCCCGCATGGGGTCTGGGTATTACCCTCTTGAAGTTTGGTGGGCTCAACCTGTCCTATTAGAAGTAACCGGGTTCTAAGGGTCCCAATATCACTGGATTACTTTCATTGTTCATCGTTTCGATTTAGCCACTGAACTGGCGACCGAAATATCCCAGGAAAGCAACCCTCAATTGAGTGTAGCATCGAGTATCAACCAACCTCGGACTGCACCAAAGTCAGTTATCTCACTACCCTAAAAAGGCCAAGATGGTTCAATTAAGGTTCCTAAGGTCAGTTGATGCTTCACGACACCACGCGGCGGCCCCGTACTCTCCTTGACTGAACTCAAGGGTTACCGGTACACACCAAAGTGCCACATCAACGTAGCAGACTGCTTCAACCATGTCGGTATACCCCGCACAGTTCCCTCACAGCCTTGTTGCTACTTTCTAAGAAGGTATCCCCAGATCCAGGTTAGGATCTATAAAACTCCGATACAAAGCCCACAAATGTAAAAGCAAACAAGACAATCAATTGAAAACAAAGGTGATCTAAGCCCTAAGGTTACTCCACTTTTAAAAAAAATCTCCCCAGCAGAGTCGCCAGTTCTGTGATACGGTGGGAGAACTGACTAGAGGTTTTGCGTTTGTATTCGCAAATGTTGCGGTTAGCAAGAGTCGCCACCGACTTTTTATTTTATCCTAAGGAAAGGTTAAAAAGCACAGCAAAAAACCTTTTGAGATGTTTTCGTGGGTTCGGGGAGTAGATTATAGAAAGGGAAGGTATTAGCACCCTTTCTATCCATGGTTATCCATGGGCTCTTAGTTACTTGCTTAGATCACTTGCCTTTTGTTTTCAATTGTTTTAAAATGGTGCTTGAGTGTGTGGGTTTGAAAATGTTTTGAAAAGAGGCCAATGTGGTGGCAACCTTTGCAATGATCCATGTGGGGATGTATACAAAGATGTGTGTCTTTTAAAAAGGTTTTCATTTGTTTTTGAAAGTTGTTTTGAAAGTGTGGTGTTGTGTGGTTTTGAAATTAGGCAAGTGTTTTGTTTTGCAAGTTTGATTCGAGTAACTAAGAGGTTATCTACTCCTAAATTTCTCAAAAGATTATTGCTATGTTTTAACCCTTTTAACAAGTTTGTTCCACCATTGTATTTGGTGGACAACCTTATGTTAGGATGTGAAAGGGACAGGCGCGGGTCATCGTTTAGACCATAATTGCAACGGCGTTAAATGTCTTTGGACAATTTTCTTTAAGGGACTTGATCATTCAAATTGTTTGTTTTGCCCAAAGAGACCTAACATGCAATATGGCCCAATTTTTGAAAGGCAACAAGTGGATGCAACCCTAGGGGTGTTAGTGTGCAAGTGTGTTCTATTGCATACAAGAGTTTTTTCTTTGAATTAGGTTTTTCTATTTCATTGATTTTATCTTGTCATACACGTCCTAATTACTAGCAATAAGAAGCGGAAATGTAAAATCCTACGCTATTACAACAATTAGGGGAGGGGGATACACATTTGTACATGGGGGGTTCAACGAGAAAAATAGACAAAAAAGAAAATAGCAAAAAACAAGATATATAGAGAGAGAGAGGGAGCCCGCGCGCTGTTGGGAGGCCATCAGAAGTTCTGACCCAGATCCGCTGTCAGATGATCATCCTGTTGGTGAAACTGGATGAGTCAGAACTTCTGACTCTAGAACCTGCAAAACAGAACCTTGTTAGTGGGGAAATCAGAAGTTCTGATTTCCCTGCGCTGCAAGACAGAAGTTTGTTAGTGGAGAAACCAGAAGTTCTGATTCTGCTGAAAAGGCAATAACTCTCAGAGGTTCTGATGTCATTGACAGCAAAACAGGCTTTAGATGTGCTAACGTCAAAGTCAGCACTTGGCTTTTTCCTGTACTAATCAGAACATCTGCAATCCTGTTGTTACTCCACAAAACAGGAAACATATTTGGAACAGATCCAACAAAATAACAAAATGTTTCAGAGGTCAGAATCACCAAGGTCACAGGCAAGTCCTATACTGGCTCAAAACGTTCTGAGAGTCCTCAGAACACAAACAGCAATAACATGAATATTTACATTATGTTACTTGAATATGCACAGCTGATGATGCTTAATGGTGTGGTGAGGGTCAGCAGGTGCTTACCTGACTGTTTGGAAAGTGGTGGGTGAAAGTTAGCTTTTGGTTCTGGTGGTGTTCTGGACAGATTTGGAAAAGGGGAAGTAAAGATGTATACGTATATAGGGTCAGAAGTTTGGAAAGAGCGTTTTTGGTTTACAGAAAAGAGCTGGATATTTGATGATGTTGAAGGTGAGAAACTTAAAGTTATGAAACAAAGCTGGTGATTTTTGGCAGAGTTTCAGAATGCTACGTTGCTAGGAGTTTCGTTTCTCTCTTAGCAATTTTCTGTTTTTCTTCTTGAACCCCTTTTGCAGTGGCGAAAGCTCTCTATTTATAGGCAAAGTTCTTGTGGATGCCTTGAACATTTAAGGCACCAACAGAGTTTGAATTTGTTCTTTGACAGAAATTCCTGGGAAGTTGTGATAACAGCTATCTTTCAGCCTAGGTTGTAGCAGCAGGCGTAGATTGGGGAGAAGTGACCTCTGAAGTGGGCGGTGGCGTGAAGACCCATGCCAGAATCTGTGCAAAAGCATTTTCCAAGCCACACGTGAATGCTCAGGAGTGGTTGGAAGCATTAATGGGCATTAAATGGTGACAAGACCTGTCAATACCAACATTCTGGTAATGGAAACCAGCGTCGAATCAGCAGCGTAAACCATGCTCTGGCCTTGGCTACCTGTTGTCTTAGCAAACTCTGGAGATTCTCCTGGTTTTCTGGTACGTTCCTTGGATCTACTTCTGGACAATCTGGACTTAGAGATTCTGTATCAACGTGACACCTATCCTTCTGACCTTTCATCTTCTGATTTCAACCTGTTCTGAAGGAGTCTTCATACTTTCCTGTTTCTCTTGCATTCCTTTAGCAAATTCTGACTGAGCTTGTGTAACTGCTGAATGGGCATATTCTGTTTGAGGTTTACATTCTAAACCACGTTTACAACTTCTGATTGAGCTGATGTAGCTGCTGAAGAGCCAACTTCTGACCACGCTGAGCCAAGCTTGCAACTTCTGACCGTCTTTATCTGGGACGGGTCCAGAAGTTCTGAAGCGCTGATTTTTTTTTCTTTTTCTAAAAACACTTATTTTAAAGAAGCATTATAAGTACTTAGAAATTGATTGATTTTTTTTTTCAAGATAAAAGTGTTGTTTCTGGAGTTCGTGAGATCATCTTGCTCTTGTAAGTGTCTTGCTTGGGCAAAGGATAACTCAGGACTTGGATTTGTTTCAGGGGACTTTGAAAAATCTAAGATGGTTTCCTGAAGAAAGGGAGGGCAAATTTTGGGGTACAACAGGGGCTATGACCCACTGGATATGGTGAGCCTTTGACCCTTGAAGAAGGACTCTCAACAACATGCAGTTCCTTCAATCAAACTACCGGACCCAAGTTCTAACAAATTTTCTTGTTTATCCCGCGAGGTCCTTGAAATCATTACATGCATATCATACATATCATTGCATAACAGGTACCCATTCTCTACAGGTTGCTTACCTTCGCTGTTTATTTCAGCAGTCTCGTCATGAATCCTGAATCCTCAACCGAGCACACTATCAAGGCCCTCCAGGCTCAGAACGCCCAGTTCCAAGAGCTGATCATGAATTTGACCCAGGGGCAACAAGATCTGAAGACCCTGCTCTCGAAAAAGAAGAAGAAGAGGACTGTTTTGTTCAGCCCTAGACGCAGGTCTGGGAACACACTGCAGGATGAAGCTGAGAGGACAACTCCATCTGTGGGGAAAGGCATTCATCAAGAGGAAAGGGTTCCCAGTCCAGTGGTCTCTGACAATGAGACAGATTTCAATGACGAACAGTACCCTCCGGCTGAGGATAGGTACAAACAGTTGGAAGACCGGCTAAGTGCTATGGAGATACAAAAAGTGCCTGGCCTGGACTTCGAGGACCTAGGTCTGTCTTCTGGGGTAGTGATCCCGCACAAATTCAAAGCACCTGCCTTTGCAAAGTACGACGGAGCATCCTGTCCAAAGCTGCACCTCAGGTCATACATGAGGAGGATCCAGCCTTACACGGCCGACAGGAACTTATGGATCCACTTTTTCCAGGAGAGTCTTTCAGGGACTCAGCTTGACTGGTTCTATCAACTGAATGGAGCCAACATCCATACCTGGGAAGACTTAGCCACTGCATTCTACAAGCAGTACCAGTACAATACCGACCTTGCTCCCACGCGCACTCAGCTTCAGGGAATGTCTATGGGTGCAGG